>OZ014520.1:9555625-10063162 GCA_963966055.1 Lathyrus aphaca | reverse complement strand
GTGCGATTTTTTGTTTGAGGGTCGTTTCCCTGAGGGCTGCTTCGGAACGAATCTTCTCGACTAGGTCGAGCTCGTCTCTAAGGGTTTCGTCGTTCATTTCCTCGTCTAGGGGTTCCTCTATCCTCCTCGTTGGTGCCCGTATTTCCACCGGGATGACTGCTTCGGTGCCGTAAGTCAGTCGGAACGGGGTTTCCCCGGTGGTAGAATGTGGTGTTGTGCGGTAAGCCCATAGGACACTATGTAGCTCCTCGACCCATGCCCTCTTCGCCTCGCCGAGCCTGCGCTTAAGGCCACGTAAGATTACTCTGTTGGCCGCCTCTGCTTGCCCGTTCGTCTGTGGATGTTCGACAGACGTGAAATGTTGTTTGGTGCCCAGGCTGGCGACGAAGTCCTGGAATCCTCCATCCGTGAATTGTGTCCCGTTATCCGTGACAAGTGCCTGGGGTATGCCGAACTGAGCGAGGATGTTGCGTTTAAAGAACCGGAGAATGTTCTGCGCGGTTATTTTAGCCAGTGCCTCCGCTTCGATCCATTTGGTAAAGTAATCCACCCCGATGATGAGGTATTTATTCTGGTATGATCCGGTGATGAAGGGTCCGAGGATGTCCATGCCCCACCACGCGAAGGGCCACGGGGAAGATAGTGATTTTAGGTCGTTCGGGGGTGCGAGGTGCATGTCGGCGTGTCGTTGGCATTTGTCACACCTTTTGACGTGCTCCTTTGAATCGCTTTGCATGGTCGGCCAGTAGTAACCTGCTCGAAGGGCCTTTCTTGCGAGCGATCGCCCGCCGAGGTGCTGAGCGTTGATTCCCCGGTGTATCTCTCCAAGTATGTCGGGGACTTTCTCTTCCTCGACACATTTAAGTAACGGGATGGAGAATCCTCTCCTGTAGAGCTTACCTTCGAGGAGTACGTACGAGCACGCTCGCCGTTTAACAGTGGCCGCCTCTTTCGGGTCAGTTGGGAGTTCGTCTCGTGTGAGGTAGTTGTAGATGGGCGTCATCCAACAGTGAACATCCCCGATAGCGTTGACCTCGAATGGAGGAGGTAGTTTGTCAATGCTAGGTCGAGGGAGGATTTCTTGAATTACTGATTTATTCCCACCCTTTTTCCTCGTGCTGGCTAGTTTCGAGAGGATGTCTGCCCGTGTGTTGTGCTCGCGTGGTATGTGTTGAACTTCCCACTTTTCAAATTTATCAAGTTTTTCTTTGACGAGGGACAAGTACTCGACGAGGTTGTCGTTCTTGGTTTGGTATTCTCCTCGCACTTGTGAGGCCACGAGCTGGGAGTCTGTGGATATTGTCACTTCTTTTGCTCCCAGGTCCTCGGCTAACCTCAGGCCTGCGATAAAAGCCTCGTATTCGGCTTGGTTGTTCGACGTCGGGAAAGCCAGTACTAATGAAACCTCGATCAGGATCCCATCCTCGTTCTCGAGGATGATCCCGGCTCCGCTGCCTGACGATCTAGAGGCGCCGTCGACGAAGATCGTCCATTTGTAGGCGCCCTCTGCTGGTGTCGGGCTATGGGTCATTTCTGCGACGAAGTCGGCCAGTGCCTGTGCCTTCAAGGCTTTTCTGCTTTCGTATTGTATGTCGAATTCGGAGAGTTCTAGCGACCACTTGAGCATTCTCCCGGCCATATCTGGTCGTCCGAGCAGCTGTTTGATTGGCTGGTCGGTTCTCACCTTTATTGTGTGTGCGAGGAAGTAATATCGTAGTCTCCTTGCCGCATTGATGAGGGTCAGGGCAACCTTTTCGATTTGCTGATATCGGAGCTCGGGGCCTTGGAGTGTTTTGCTCGTAAAATAGATGGGCTTTTGTCCCTCGTCGGTCTCTCTTATTAGAACGGTGCTGACGGCCTCGGTCGCCACAGACAGATATAGGTATAAAGTTTCCTTTTCTAATGGTCATGATAGGACCGGGGGTTCGGATAGAACCTTCTTCAGATGGAGTAATGCTTGCTCTCATTCGTCGGTCCAGTCGAAGATAGCCTCCTTGCGAAGGAGTCTGAAGAATGGTAATGCGTGCTGGGCGGATTTGGCGATAAAACGGGAGAGTGAGGCGAGCATTCCATTGAGGGATTGGATCGATTTCTTGGTCCTCGGGGTCGGGAATTCCGAAAATGCCCGGCATTTGTCGGGGTTGGCCTCGATTCCTCTTTCGGTGAGGTAGAACCCGAGGAACTTCCCTGCCCGTACCCCGAACGTGCATTTTTCGGGATTGAACCTCATTCTGCACTGCCTCGCCTGCTCGAACACTTTGGTTAGATGTCGAGCATGGGTACTCTCCTCGTGTGATTTGACGATCATGTCGTCCATGTATACTTCGAGCATATCCCCTATTTCATCCTTGAAGACTTTGTTCATCATGCGTTGGTACGTAGCACCAGCGTTCTTGAGCCCGAACGGCATGACGTTGTAATAGTAATTGCCCGTTGGGGTCATGAATGATGTGTGTCTCTTGTCTGTGGGCGACATAGGGATTTGATTGTATCCACTATATGCGTCCATGAAGGACAAGAGTTTAAAACCTGCAGAATTGTCGACGAGCATATCTATATTAGGGAGGGGGAAAGCATCTTTCGGGCAAGCCCTATTAAGATCAGTATAATCAACACACATGCGCCATTTTCCATTATTTTTCTTAACGAGGACTACATTAGAGAGCCAGGTTGTGTACTGGGCTTCAGAAATAAAATTTGCCTCTAAGAGGTCTTTTACAGCTCGTTCGGCAGCCTCTGCCTTTTCGGGCGACTGTTTGCGCCTACGCTGTGCTATGGGCTTGGCTGCCCGGTCTAAAGCTAGTTTGTGACACGCGATCTCAGGATCCAGTCCGGGCATTTCTGCGGCATTCCACGCGAAGAGGTCAGAATTCTCTTTGAGGCATGCCACGAGCTTCTCCCTTGTTTCCTCGGGCAATCCCTTGCCTATCTTCACTGTCCTTTCTGGATCGTCCCCGAGGGGAATGAGCTCGAACTCTCCGTCGGGGATTGGTCGGACCGGGTGTTCGAGAGATCTTTCCTTGGTGGACTTCCCTTCTTCGGTTTCGTCTAGCCCAATACGACAGTCGAGGTCGATGGCGTTAACTCCCCGGGGAGGGTCTTCGGTCCTGAGCTTTTTGTTGCTGGAACTGTTCTTTGTGCTAATCACGGCCTGTCCTTTTACTGCAGCGTCGTAGCATCGCCGGGCAGCTTCGATGTCGCCGTGGATGGTGACCACGCGGCCCAATTTGGTGTAGTATTTCATCTTCAGGTGGACGGTGGACGGGACCGCAGTAAGTTCAGCCAGTGTTGGGCATCCAAAGATGCAATTGTACAGGGACGGGCAGTCTACGACCAGGAATTGGATTTTGATTTCCCTGGCCGTTTCTTGCTCCCCAAAGGTGACGAGGAGCTCGACATACCCCCACGGCCTAGTCGTTGCTCCATTGAATCCTTGGAGGTCGGATCCGACGTAGGGGGCCAGGTTGGTCTTGTCTAATTTCAGAGTATTGAAGAGGTGGACGTACATGATATCCACTGAGCTGCCTTGATCGACTAGGATGCGTCGGACGTCGAACTGGGCCATCTTTGCTCTGATCAATAGTGGGATGCCCGAGTTCGGGGATCCGCCCGGGAGTTCCTCCAGGAAAAAGGATATCGGGTTGGATTTTCCCCGGTACTTTGTCAATGTCGCCTTTTGCTCGGGGGCGGTTAATAGGAGTTCGTCGAACTTGCGTTTGACTGAGAGGGCAGCGGTTTCGCCATTAACTCCCCCACCTGATATTACCAGTGCGGTTGGGAAGTCCTCCCAAGGGCTGAGTGCAGCGATTCTTCCTTCGGGCAGTGGCTCGGGGAGGAAGAAATCTTCCGGGCGTGACACGCAGAGGGCCACTTGGTATGGAGAGTTGTCGGGGGGCGTTTCTTCCCGGGGTCTCTTCTTCTCTGCCTCGTCGTGTCTGGGGGTTTCGTTCTTCCTCGTATACTGCTTTAGGTGCCCCTCTTGGATTAAAATCTCTATTGCATCCTTCAGATGGACGCAGTCTTCGGTCACATGCCCGTGACTTCTGTGGAACCGGCAGTATTTAGATTTGTCGGTGTGAGGCTTTGGCGCAGATGGTTTTGGGAACCTGACTCTGCCCTGTTTGAATTCAGAGTTGATGCATTCTGCGAGGATGCGCTCTCGAGGAGCTGTCAGTAAGGTGTACTCGCTATATCGGCCCGCAGGACCCCTTCCTTCTCGGAGCTCGCGAGGTCTTTCCTCTCTTCGCCTGTCCCCGTTGCGACGGGGGACGCTCGGGTCCTCGCGTCTGGAGTGCTCGGTGTCCCCAGCATTACGTCCGCTGCGGGCATTGTGTGCCACCTGTTTTTCTTCGTATCTAATGTAGGCCTGGGCCTTGTGCAGAAGTTCGTTCAGTGTGCGGGGAGGCTCGATCCCGACGGCTCTGCTTAGCTCACTACCGGGCAAGAGTCCTCTTTCGAGGAGGTACTTTTTCATGTGTTCGGTGGTATCCACCTCGACAGCTTCTTGGTTGAATCGCTCGATGTACGAGCGCAGCGTCTCATTCTTCTTTTGCACTATGGCTTCAAGGGTCGCCTCGGTCTTGGGGTGACGACGGGAAGCCGTGAAGTGCCTTGTGAACATGGACCTCATGACTCTCCATGATGTAATGGATTCGGGAGCCAAGCTTTTGTACCAGGCCATTGCTCCTTTCCTGAGGGTCGTTGAAAACAGCCGGCATTTGAGATGCCCGGTGATGTCATTGCGGTAGTCGAGCATCGCGTTGACGTTGTCGACGTGATCGTCGGGATCGGTAGTCCCGTCGTACACAGCTAGATTGGGCGGTTTCTCCATGCCTTTGGGAAGCGGGGCTTCCATTATTGCCCGAGACAGGGGACAATGCAGGTCTTCCTCGTCGCTCCTTAATGGGGATAGTTCATTGTTGTCGGGGCTGCGCCCGCGCCTTGGTGATGTTCCTGCTCGACCATTGTCCCGACGGGCGCGTGCCCTGCTGACGTGAGGTTCTGGAGAACGACGTCCTCGCTTCTTTGTTGGTTCTGGACGTTGCTGTGTCCTCCTCTCCTGCTGGGGCCGGGCCTCTTGTCGCTCGGCTTCGAGGGCCATGATTCGTTCGTGCTGCTGATAAAGCATAGAACCGGCCTGATTGAGGGCATTTACCATGGCAATCATTGTGGCGTCTCCTTCAACGGGAACGGGGATGGGATGAAATGTCTCTGCCCCTAGATTTTGAGCGTGAGGGGCATCCCCGTTATTTTGGGGTTCTGGAGACGGGGTGGCTGGATGACCGTCTCGAGCGTCTGCTTCATGGGATGGCGGGCCGTCGTCCGTAGTGTAGTCGACGAGGGGACGGCTGCGCTCGTTAGGTTGTTCTCCGGCCATGTTGGAAGGACAGAAATAAATGAGCTTTTGATCCTCTGTTGATGAAGATGGGGATAGCTAGTTCCCACAGACGGCGCCACTGATCTTACCTGATCAGATGAGCCTTCCAAGGTCTTGGTGAATGGGCCAGAGAATGAAATGAGGAGGGGGGTGTACCTGCAAGGTGCTCCAATGCTTAAGTCAGAAGAGGTACAGAATAGGTTATCAGAGTGTAAGTTAGAATACCTGTCCCTTTGCCATGAAAGGGGTATTTATATTGAGCCCCCAGCGCTGGGCCAAGGCTCCTAATGGGCTGGATTAGCTAGGCCCAAGGAGGAGCTGCCAGGGAACGCGTACGAAGCGTGAAGACCTAGGCCAAGGTCTGCTCCTTGGTCCAACTGCCCCTATCCCTAAGGAGATAATATAGGGGAGTTGGGTGACGTGGTAAGTGACGTCCGTTATGGTTCTGCCCGACATAACATAGTTGCCCGCGATGTGGGCTGATGATATGTGGGCAGAGACCATGGGACGGACAACACGTTCCTTGCCCGACATGTAGTCAGAAGGTCGAGGAGACGTTCCACGGGTGAACAGACCTTCGCCCGACATGTCTACGTGCTTGGTCGTTGGGACTTGGGCCCGACGAGGGTTGGGCCGTGCCGTGCATGAGGTCATGGCCCAGTCCAGAACAGTAGTTTTGTAAAATTGTTACATTTAATCATTTAATCATTATTTTTCTTAATCTATGTGCAACAACCTTAAAAGAGTATTATTTTGAGACGGAGGGAGTATGATAATTTATACTTATTGGTTGGTATTCACAATCATATTAAAATTAAGATGTATTTTAATTATAACTCGCAATCATGATTTAATTATGAATAGGCTATTGCACATTATTACAATCAGCTATAGTCTTTGAAACATGGATGGTGTGATAAGGCTAGTGAATTTGGAGGCATGAGTATAGCAGCATATGGGTCTCCTCATAGCAGAAAAGTTGACATATGTAGATGTTCCAAGATAACAAGTGTTTTGCCACAATATTTTATTACTTACTAAAAATTGAAAAATATATTAAGTTTTGCTACTATATAGCGCAAACACTAATACTGAAATTTGTTTGACTTTGATTGTAGATGGCAGTGTGATTGCTTTGTTAAACAATTGTTCTCACATGAGATTCCATGTACTTCTACAAGAACATATAGCATACAGTGCAATGCATTCCTTAACATAAAATAAGGTGAAGAACTAGATGTGGGGAACAATGAAATCAAATTTGAACATCAATCAATTCACTTCACTGAGTCCTTCAATTGATAAGGAGATTTGTGACTCTTCCCATCCTCTTCACACATGCTCTAAAGACATTCACTTATCATGATTGGTTGTCTCAAGTTCTATCATCAATTTCTAATGTGTATTTTCCTCAATCAAATTTTTTTAGTTTAATAGTTTAGTGATATTAATTTCATCTCTTAAAGGTGAATAAGTGAGATGTCATATGTTCTCACCCAAATTTTTAACCTAAATCAATAAACTCGCATTAGATAGAGAAATAACGAGTATAAAAAACTCTAATAATTTCAAAATCTCTCTTGAGACTAACCTCTATCTATTTAACTAGAGTATGTTCAATATAGTGTAGTTGTTGAAGTGTATTCGATTTAGTTATTTAATTAATTTATTATGATAGTGAACAACTTGTTAAAGTGTATCAGGATCTAATGTTCCTAACTATGAAGCAGTTAGTGAACAATTGTTGCATTTGACTACACCCCACGCCATTGGAACGGTCTCCGCTCCATCTTCCACTGAATCATCTGGTCTTGCTTCCCACTATCAGAGTCATGGTGGACGAACCAGAGGATGGGGTGGACAACATCATGGTATTCGTCGTAACTATTACAATTGTTACGGTCACATTGAAGTTGATTGTCGTACAAAGGCAAGAGAACAACAACGACAACCACATATCGCTCCCGCTGCTCATTCGGACAACACTAAAGACATTATCATTCCCGCAACTGATTACATTTCTCCAATTCAAAGTATCCCATCAACCATCATCATCTGTCGCTGTTGCTCAGTCGGGCAATCCTATAGCTTTTGTATCTACATCTTCTCTTAGTCCTTGGGTCCTTGACTTTGGTGCCTATGATCATATGACTGGTAATAAATCCCTTTTATCTCACTTGTCTTATTCTAATTCATTTCCCTCTATCACTATGGATGATGACTCTAAAATCAAAGTTCAAGGTCTGGGACAGGAACACCCACTTCCAAATCTGTCTTTAGAGTCCGTTCTTTACATTCTCGGTTGTCCTTTTAATCTGATATATGTTCACAAGCTTACTTATACTCTTGATTATTCAATCATTTTTAATGATAATTTTTTTTATGTCCAGGATCGACGTACAGGACAGAAGATTTGAGCAGGGAGTGAATCTAGAGGATTATATCATCTATCTCCACCGGTGGCATGTGGTTTGATTGTGTTATACCCAAAAATTGTCCTACTTCCTTTTCTTTCAAATCATATTCATTTATTCGTCGCATTTATCTGCACTATCCATTTCATCAACATTATCGACCCAAGGTCAAGTTTAGTTTCTTAATTTTTTTTTCTTGTTAATTAGTTCTATTGTTTTTATTGTTATTTAAAAAAAAGTAAAAAAAATGAGTGATTTAAAATATGTCAAGAATTTGGTATTTCTAGTCTTTAGTTATTTTGTTCCACATCATGTGTTTTTTTTAAATAAATTTATATATATATATATATATATATATATATATATATATATATATATATATATATATATATATATATATATATATATATATATATATATATATATATATAATATATATATAATATATATATATATATAAACTTTTCTTATTATAATGATATGTTTAGTAATTGTGGTCTTTATTTGTTTTGTATACCAGTAACTTTGAATTATCATTAAGGTGGTAGAGCTTTTTTATGATATAGTAGTAACTTTCTTACCATTTATTTTATGTATCATTATATTTTTTTCATAAGTCAGGTTTAATAATAAAATAAGACACATTTTGTTTTATACACATTAGTGGTAACATTTTCCAACCATATACATCAGTAAAGCAGAAGTCATAGTGCATAAAGGACAAAAAGAATACATCTCATGGTAACCTTCACGTTTTTAGCAACACAAACTTCAGAGGATATTCATCCCAACCTATATCAAAATTGATCCGCAAAACGCGTCGTACACACATATCACATAATTTGCAATCTCAGCTCATCCATAACAGAATCACAACTCATATTTATTCCTTTTTACCACAATACCCTCCATTGATTCATCTATAAAGGCATTCATCAAATTCACAGAAAAAAAGAAGAGGAAAACGAAAATAAACTCTGCAACTCCTCAATACTTAGCCCTCATTTTTTTTTCCTCTCATTCTCAAACAAAATCAAAACCATTCTCACTCAACAATGTGCATAAACCCATTTCCATCACTCTTCCATCACATAAGAACAATAAACTGAACTTTCCGCCTCTTCAGACTCGCATCAACGAACCATGAACCATGAACTTCCTCATTTATTTCAAAGAACAAACACATAAACCCTCTCAACTTTTATTTCACACCTTCCAATCTTCTTCATCTTTAACACTTCAACCCTTTCATAATCATCGCCGCCTGTAAACAGAAATAAACCACCCTCTGTTCAATCTAAAACCACACAAACTACATAAAAACAGAAAACCAGAGAAGAGATGATATTGGAATCATGACATAAACCGTAAACACGCAGAGAGATTCAGAGCCAAACAAATCTGAAACTATCGAACAAAACCGCGATTCGAAGCAAGTCAAACCAAACAAACCGAATCCCATCATTGAGACGCCGCCGGTAGTTTCGAAACCGCGTCTGAGATTGAGTGAGATGAATCGCGAGTGAGAATCACAAGCAACCCGAAGTCACCGTCGCGAAACCCAAACTGAGAGCAGAAGGACTTGAAACACAAACCAATTTGCCGTGAGAACTCACCAACCGTTAATCTAAGAAAAACCCGAGCGAGTTGTGAATCCACTTGAAACCGAAAACCAACAAGACAAAGGTATTGTCGCGAAAACTGAAAACGCCATGAAGACAATCCAAACGGAGCACGGAATCGCGTGTGTACACCAAATCGCGTGAGACCTAGCGAAAGCAGATCGAAAACGAGGAAGGAAGAGATCTGAGACGAAATCAAATGGACCGAAAACGTGGACGACGCTCTCCCTGAATTTTCTGCCGTGATTATTTTGAAAGGGTGAGTTTCCTTACCGTTTTTTTTGTTTTTTTGAATCGTTTAGTTGGGAGATTGAATTTGAGTTGGAGTTATTTTTCTGAATGGAACGTGTTTTGATGTGGGAAATAGACTTGTGATTTCTAAGAAACCGTGTTCTACTAAAAAACTTGAAGTCCTTATTTTAATTAAAACCTATTTTCTTTCTTCTTGGTTTGGGTCTTTTGGTTATTGGGTCAGTTATCATGAGGTTGATGTCTGCACATTATTATTTGCGGTTTACCCCCCTTAAACCTTTGTTCTTGTTTTTATTTATTTTTCGTTGTTTCTTACTTTTTTTTTTTTTTTTATGATTTGTATTATTGTTTTAGATTTTAATTTCTTGCTGTTTTTGGATTGTTGAAGATGTTATTGTTTTTATTTTGACAATTAATATTTACACTTTTATTATTTACTAGGGTCTATGATATAATTACAACTTTTTGATATTCGATTTTAAATCGACGTTATTAAAGTTGTTACGAGGCCACTTTTATTTTTTGCTATTATTTAATTGATTATTTGGTTTATTCGGTTAATGATAAAATGAGATATTCGATTATTTAATCGACGTTATCCATTAAATTGAGGCTGATTTTATTATTTTATTCACTATTGTATTTTATTATTCAGTTAATGATAAAAATGAGATATTCGATTATCTAATCGACGTTATCCATTAAATTGAGATCGATTTCATTATTTTCTCATTATATTATTTTATTATTAGGTCTATGATATTATTATCCGAATTGTGACATTTAATTTATCAACGTTGTCCGAATCGATATGAGACTGTTTCTTTATTATTGTTTATGGTTCCTAATTAATTTAGATCTGTATTTATCGACTCTATTATTTAATCGGCCAATGATAAATGGTGATATTCGATTTCTAATAAATCGACGTTATCTCCTAATTTGAGGACACACGTTTATTTTCCTTATTATTTCCCATTTATCTCAATTTATTTTATTTTGGCCGATGAATAAATATTTAAATATTCGATTTCGAATAAATCGACATTATTTAAATTAAATATGAGGCCAATTCTTTTATTCACTATTATTTTTATACTTTATTTCATTTTTATGGTTGATGATATAACAAACGATCTAAATGTTTGATTTTGACAAATCGACTTCATTTAGATCAATATGAGACCAATTCTATTTTTTATCACATTTCTACTATTTAAATAATCATTTGACTATAAAGTGACGCTCGACTTCTCATAGAATGATCCTAACTTTGAATCGATTCTAAGATAGTTAAAGAGCTACATTTCGACGCTTTCGGTTTAATCTCGAGCTTCAACGGCTCCGCGTTAGCTTAGGACTAGGACTAGATCCCGCATAACTAATTAACCCTAAACCTCCATTTCGCACTCACCCTTCGTGATCGCTTTATGCCTCGCAATCGACCTACCAAGATGGTTCTTTTAAATCCAAACCCTTGATCCAACGTCAAGTGGTCTTAGGCAATAAAATACTTTAATAATATGAGAAAAATTGTACGCCACGAGCCTTAAGTGGTAGAAAGGAGGATTACAAGCTCTCGTTATTTCGCTCTGATTATTCCGTCGCAAGACACTTGGCTTGTTGGTTCGGAATAAACTGCCCATAGTTTTTAGTGCAATTCGACTCCTAAATCCTTTCGTTAAAGAAATATAATAAAATTTAAACCCTTTTCCCATTTTAGCAAGTAAGTCATTAGGCATAGACATCCTTTCACGCGTGACAACTTAGAAGGTTCCCATCGAGTACGATGGATGTAGGGGGTGCTAATACCTTCCCCCTGCATAACCGACTTCCGAACCCAGACAATGGTTCCGACGACCTTGTCTTTATCCTTTCTTCACGGGTTTTATCTATATTTTCCCTTTCCCTCTTTGGGAATAAATCAAAATTAGGTGGCGACTCTCAAGTCAGCCCAGCCACGACCGCATTCGCGAGGATCGTATTTTTCGAGGTACGACAGATTGCCTCTCAAGACCTTACACATCAAAGTTTGGGTCATCCTAGTCTTAATAAAATGCGTCTTTTAGTCCCTGGTTTTTCTAAGCTTTCATCTTTTGAGTGTCAGTCATGTTAAATAGGCAAACATACTCGTAGTACTTACTCTCAATGAGTAAATAAATGTGTTGCATCACCTTTTGCTTTAGTTCATTATGATATTTAGGGCCATAGTCGTGTGAAGTCTACATTAGGATATTACTATTTTGTAACTTTCATCGATGATTACTCACAATGTACTTAGTTATTTCTAAAGAAAAATCGTTCAGATATTTTCCTTATATTCCAAGAGTTTTATGCTGAAATTAAAAACCAGTTTAACACTTCCATTAAAAATTTACGCACTGATACTTCTCGTGAATATATGTCATCCCAGTTTCAATCTTTTTTAACATCACATAGAATTATTCACCAATCATCATGTGCTTATACACCACAACAGAACGATCTTGCTGAGCGGAAGAATCGTCGTTTAGTTGAAACCGCACTGACTCTTTTACATCATCACAATATACCTTCTCGTTTTTTGGGTGATGCTCTCCTCACAGTCTGTCACCTTATCAACCGAATGCCTTCATCAGTCCTTCAAGATCTGATTTTATACTCTATCTTGAATCCACAACATGACCTCTACCCAATTTCGCTTCGTGTGTTTGGTTGCATATGCTTTGTTCATGATCTTAGTCCTAGTAAATACAAACTCTCTGCCAAATCCCTAAAATGTTATTTTCTAGGCTACTCACGTATACAAAAAGGATATCTTTGTTTTTGTGCTCAACTTCAAAGATACATTGAAGGTTCCCTATTTTTCTCAACTTCAACGATACTCGACGATACAAAAAGGTTATTTTCTGATGTTACATTCTTTGAAGGTTCCCCATTTTTCTCTGCCTCTATGTCACTCGATGATACTTGTAACTTAGATGCTCAAGATGTCCCTTATGTCATCCCCACACCCATTAAACTTCAATTGCAGGTCTACCAGTGATGAACACCCTGTCCATCGGAAGTTAGAGATGATATTAATCCACCAACACCACCTCCTGCTCCAAATGTTCCTCCAGCTACGTCACCTGAACTTGACCTCCCAATAGCATTACAAAAAAGTATTTGATCTCATACTCCAAATCCTAAATATGCATGTTTTTTTAAATTATGACCGTCTTTCTACTTCCTATGTCTCTTTGTGTCTGCTTTGGATTCTGTGTCTATTCCTAAGTCTATAGGTGAGGCTATGATTGATCCTAATTGTCGTCAGACGATGATGGAAGAAACGGTTGCATTGCATTCAAATAACACTTGGGATATTGTTACTTTACCTTTCGACAAAACTATAGTAGGATGTTGATGGGTTTATACACTGAAGGTTGGACTAGATGGTCATATTGATCGTTTCAAATCTCGTTTGGTAGCCAAATGATATACCCAGGTATTTGGCCTTGATTATGGTGACCCTTTTTTTCCAGTGGCCAAAATTAGTTCAGTCTGTCTCTTCCTTGCAATTGATTATATTAATCATTGATTTCATCATATAGACATTAATAATGTATTTTTACATGAAGAATTAGAGGAGAAAGTATATATGGACCAACCTCCAGGTTTTACCGTTCCTGGCAATTCTAGACTTGTTTGTCGGCTTCGTCGGTCTCATTATGGGCTGAAACGGTCTCCATGTGCTTGGTTTGGTCGCTTCAGCTCTGCCTTGATACAGTTTGGGATGACTGGATGTGAATCAGATCACTCAATTTTCTTCCTTCATTCCTCCATCGGTCAATGCATCTTTCTCGCGATCTATGTTGATGACATTATTATCACTAGAGATAATACAGAGGGTATCCAAAGACTCAAAACTCATCTTTTCAACAACTTTCAGATAAAAGACATGGGTCCACTAAGATACTTCTTGGGTATTGAAGTTACTTAGTCTTCATTAGGCATTGCGATTAACCAATGTAAGTATGCATTAGACATCCTCAATGAAACCGGTATGCTTGGTTTTCGTCTAATTATTACTCATATGGATCCCAACATCAAGCTTCTTTCGGGTCAGGGGGAGCTGTTGAAAGACCCGGAAAGATATCAACATCTAGTAGGTAGACTTAATTATCTTGTCGTCACAAGACCCAATATTACTTTTGCAATGAGCATTGTGAGTCAATTTATGAATGCTCCTTGTGATACTCATTGGACTGCAGTTATTAGAATTCTAAGATATAAATAATGCACCGGGAAGAAGCTTATTATATGAAGATAATGGTGATGCTAAAATCACGTGTTATTCAGATGCAGATTGGGCAGGATCACCGTCAAAAAGAAGATCTACTTCAGGATATTATGTTCTTATTGGAGGAAATACGATCTCATGGAGAAGTAAGAAACAAAACACAATTGTAATATCTAGTGTTGAAGTTGAATATCGTGATATGGAAGCAACATCAAAGGAACTTGCGTGGCTTAAGAATTTACTATCAGAACTTAGGTTGGGAGACTTGCAGGATGTAACACCCCGATTTAATTAAATTGTTTAATTATATTATTTCGAGTAGATTTGTTGTTATTTGAGATGCATGATGTTTTGTTGATTAGACGATTATTCGATTTAAGTTGTTTTAAGTTGATTTGTGAGTTAGACTTAGTTTGGGGAGATTTTAGTAGTAAGGTTGTGAGGTGTAAATAAAAGCCCAATAGTGAACTAAAGTAAATGATTTTTGGTAAATAATAATATTAGTATTTTTTATGACATTTTAATTAAATCAAGGAAAATAGGATTAGTAAAGGGTTTATGGAGAAGTTAGGCATAATCAGAATTTGGAGAGAAGAATGAGTCTTGGGATATCAAGAGCTAGGGCTAAGGATTTGCAAGAGGATTTTCGTAGGAATTTTCACTCATAGATTCGAGCTTCATTCAATTCAAAAGGTAAGGGTGGGATTCATATTTTATAACCGGGAGAAAATAATCTGTATATATGGGATAGGATTATTTGATTTCCTTGTTGCTGTTAGTATGTTGTTTTTGTGCGATTTCGTATGAATTAGATGAATTGATGATGGTATGACTGATGTGAATCCCCTGTTAATCGTTGTTATGTATAAATATTGTGTTGATTTTCTGAGATGTGTGATGAAATTGTGACGAATCTGAATTAGATGATGATAATAGGTTAATAAATTGGTGTAGTAATGATAGATGAGTAATAAGATGAAGAATTATGAGTCTAAAACATGGTAGAAACCCAATTAGGACTGAATTGGAGTGATATAATGATGAACCGTAGCAGAAGATGATCTGAGGTGGTTTCTGGTGATTTGCGTAAGGAATCTGGGATACACGTATGGGGCTAGGCGTTACGCGTAACAACTGTGGTTACGCCGCCTGTTACGCGTATGGAGGGTGCATTTTTTAGGCCCTCTGGTCATTTGCGTATGGTACGCATATTAGCGTAAGGTGTTACGCGTATGGGAAGGTTGTTACGCGTTTGATACGCGTTTTGGTAGCAAAGATGCATTTTTGTGATTTCGTAGCGTTTCGCCTATCGATTCGCGTCCGTTCCTTTTTCTTATGACCCGTGAAATGACTGAGAACTAGTAACTGAGGATATATGTAATTAGAGGTAAATAATAGGATTATTTAACGATTGTTGTTGAACGACTTTGGATGATGAATTTAGAGATGATAAACTAAGATGATTAAGATGATTTTACATTGTAGTGATGATGTATTTTGATGTAGGTCTTATGAACAACGATGTTGTGATGTTACGATGATGTAAGATGATTTAAGATGATGTGATTGAACGATGTTTATGATGTTTGATTTTGTGTATGCCATTTTCATACCGCATACATTTGCATTGCTAAGATGGCCCTGAATGACAAACACGATGTTTAAGATGAAGACTTATGCCTTGCTGATGCCCACCTAAATGACATGAATTTTAAGATGGGAGTTCGCTCAGAATGGTACCACATGTATGCATTGTCGAGTCACATTGAATTGCATTATTGAATGATTGATGAGATGTTTATGAATGTTGTGATGACACGGTGTTTATGATGAATATGATGTGAATGGGTGATTGAATGACTTTAACTTATATATGCTGATTATTATATCCTGTTTATGATTGTCGATATCTCACCCCTTCTGATTGAATGTTACCCTTGATCGGTAACGTGCAGGTAATCCTGAGTAGCGAGGAGTTTTCATTAGATGGTTGAGTTGTTGGTCGCTCTGATATGTAGCACTTCGGGGGGATTAGTGAATGCATGATTTTGATTGAACTTTTGTTTCGTTTATGATTGGATAAAGATGTTTCTTTTAAAAGATGATGTTATTTTGGATTTTGATGAATTACTTATGAAGTTGATTTTATGATGAGTTGTTATGATTTAAATGATTATGTTGCGTAGTAAAGACATGACTTATTACTTGATATGTTGTGATGAATTGTTTTAAAGAAGAAAAATGTGATACCTCGTTTTTGTTGAACCCTGATTTATTTATAATTAATTGCGGGTAGAAATTGGGTGTTACACAGGACACAAGATTCATATGTGACAATCAAGCGGCACTTCACATTGCATCCAATCCAGTATTCCAAGAACATACCAAGCACATAGAAATAGATTGTCACTATGTAAGAGAAACAAATATTGTCAGGAGAAATAACCACAAAGTTCGTCAAATCTGAAGATCAATTGGTCGATATGTTTACCAAATCTCTGAAAGGTTCTCGAGTGAATTATATTTATAACAAGCTCGGATCATACAATATATACGATCCGACTTAAGGGGAGTGTTGAGAATCGGTTACAAATCAATTAGTATTGATTTATATTCAATTAGTCATAATAAGTGTAAATTATATATTACTTATTGTGTATACCTATTTTACATATAAATAGACAGCATATGTGATCATATTCGACACACAAAAATACAATCACAACATAAGGGTTGATTCCATTTGATGATGACCCAGAACAAGCAAAATACCAAATAAATAGAATTATGTGTTTTATGCCGTCAGAGATTGAGTCAAATAAACTGAGTGAAATCATTTTAATTTTCAAATAACTCTGCTGAATTATTTCACAAGTAATTTGTGTTTTATGCAGCAAAATATTTGTAAAATCATCTTCTATTATCTTGCTTTTTGAGACATGGAAGATGGACACAATAATACAAAAAAACTTCTACATAAATATAGATGGATCATCAAATATATCATTGATGTATGATGCTGTATATGCCTTATTCTTTCTAACACAAATGGATCAAAATAGGTAATGTGCATAGGGAGACAAATTGACCAATTCTTCAACTATATCCATAACATGACCTCAAATTCTGAGAAGTCAAGGCTAGTGATCATACTCATAACATAAATCACAATCAATATGTAGTATTGTAGTATATACACTTTGCACAAGCTCCACTGTAGTAACAATGAAATCTGAACCCGAAATCAAGGTGAAGTAAAATGCAACAAAACTGAATTGAACTAATACACTATTTTCCATCCACAGACACATAGCTAGTTAAAACAAATTTCCCTGATATGTGACTAATATATTCATGCTACATCCCACCGACCAAAACAAATTTCCTATATCATCCAATGCAATAGTAAAATCATTAAGTCCTCATACACTTTTTATAAGAATATTTTTCCAAAATTCTAGATTTAAACCATTAAACTAACTTTTTAAACCATGGGTGGACAGAATGTTAATGTTAATAGCATGCCAAGATGATCATACAAATATTCCACAATCATGCATCAATATTTTAATCATCAATTATATAGACGGAGACAATAAAGACTGCGGTAGCTTTCTTCATCTTTAATCACCTTCCTTATTTTACTTTAGATAGAATTGGCAAAGCCTTCAAGCTTTAATATGGTGAACTTATCAAGGTCTTCCTCTGACCCATGACAAAGGCCAACACCAATGCATATGGTAGAGATGTGATCTCTTGCCATGCTCAAGACATTATCAACACAGTAACTTGCCGAAATTATTATCAAATTAAAGGTCAATGAAAAATACAGTAACAATGAAAACCGCTTAAAAATTCTAAAGGAGGCAATATCTTAGTTTTCTAATGAAAGGATTACACAAAAAAAAAAAAAACTAAAGAATCATCTATCCATTCTATGCTAATGCATAAGATGCCGTTACAAGCGGAAATTTCTATACCATAGTCTTTTTTTTTTTTTTTTGTTAAGAATTACTTCTAGAGGATAGTTGATGCGGAGGTGAAGATAGAGGAGATAGGGGAATGGCATAGAAAGAAGTCAGGTGAGTGGTGCACAGTTGTCATGAAGAGATATGAGATTGGGGAATGAAAACTGAAGGTGTTTCTTGGCCAAGTTGAAATCTCCGGAGATAAGAGTATTCCATGACTTGCAGACGCAACAGAGTTGAACGAGGTGTTTCACAGGGAGCCTATACACTATTTCTGCCACCAGATCCAACGGAAGATGCGGTGATGTTAGGGTTTCTTGAGGTTGTTTCTTCCGTGTAACCGGTGATGTTAGGGTTTGTTCGGGTTGTTTCCTCCGTGGAAGCGGTGATGTTAGGGTTGGTTGGGCTTGTTTCCTCTTTAGAAGCGCCGTCTTTTTGTCCTCATCCATTGCTACCGCCCGCCGTATTAAAATCCTAATTCCTAAAGGAGAAGGAACCTCGTTACCTACCCAAAGAAAAGTTGAATAATGTATTTCAATTAATCCATTAATGTCATATTATTATATTATATTTAATTTAAATTTTGTAGATTTTTAATGAAATATAATTTAATTTACTTTATAAATAACTCTACTCAAAATTTTTGAATAGATAAAAATTCATCTAATTTATTTTTAATATTTATTTTATATTTGTGAATTCCCGTAATAAAAACTTTGACTAGTATTTAGTTGGACACGAATACGAATAAAATATATACTATCATTAAAGAAGTGGTATAGAGATCACCAATACGAATAAAATAAGTAATGGTATAGAGATCACGAGTAGGAATAAAATAATAGCAGTATAGAATAGGGGTGACAATTTTATAGTTAAGACAAAATCTATCAAATCCATTGATCAAAAAATTTATCTAATTCATTTATCATATAAAAAAAATAAGTTAATAGATTAAATTAAATTCATATATATATATATATATATATATATATATATATATATATATATATATATATATATATATATATATATATATATATATATATATATATATATGAATTGATCAAATTCATTCAATATATTTTAATGATGCAATTAATTATTTATTTTAAAAAAATTTATTGTTTTAAATATTAAATAATTAATTTTTTCTTAAAAATAAAAAAAGTCATATTTTTGAAAAATACAAAAACTCAATTTTCATTTTGAAAATACAAATATAAATTGATGTTTTATTGCCGAATTTTTTTTTTAAATAGAAAAACAATTTTTTTCCAAAATTATAAAAAAAAACTTTTTTTTTTGAAAATACAAAAAATCGATATTTTTTTCAAAAATAAAAAATCAATATTTTTTACAAATACATAAAAACTATTTTTATATTATCAAATTTAGATTAGATGAGTGGAAATGATGAAGATTAAGAAGTTGATGAAATTGATGAAGAGATTGGTTTAATTGAATAGTTTAAAGCGTAGGCAAACATAATGCTTTGTGGCTAGGGCTGTGCATGGGTCTTCAAATCCGAGAACCGGACCGGCAGAATCGCCCCAAAGAACCGTCCAGTATGGCTTTTGGTATGGTAATGGATAAATATAATATCCGTATCCAGCTTGAAGATCTGTATCCAAGTATCCAACGAGTACCCGGTTACTATTAATATAAATTCTAAGATTTTATAATTTTCTCATTTTTTTCCTCTCTATTTTCAGACAGCCTTATCTTTCTCTCTCTCGCATGGTTCACTCACAGTCTCACTCTCACCTCCCTCAACTATGACTCCATTCCGTTCGTATCTCTCTCCTATGGCTTGCATTGTGTCTGTTGATCATCATTCTAGCATCACTGCTTCAGTATTGTGTTGAGTTTGAGTGGCGATTTTTGATTTGTGACTCTGTAAATCGTGGAAAGCTTCAATATACAACGGTGTAATGTCTTTAAACTCTATCCTGTATATTTTTTCTTATGTTGTTCGATTTCGTTATATAGGTTGCATGTACCATTTTTTTGCCCTAAAATGTTTTGACCTAGAGATGTTTTGATTGAAGGGTTTCTGATTTTGACCTAGAGATGTTTTATTTAAAGGCTTCAACATAAGTTGATTTTGAGTTTTGACCTAAAATGTTTTGACCTAGGGTTGTTTTGATTGAAGGGTTTCTGATTTTGACCTTGAGATATTTTGTTTAAAGGCTTCAACATAAGTTGATTTTGAGTTTTGACCTAAAATAATGTTTTTATTAAAGGGTTCGTGTTATAATATTTGTTGCTGAGGTTGTATGTCTCAAATCTCAATGTTGGCTCAGTTTTGAATTTGTTTAATATTTCATTATTGTTTGATTGATATATATATATTTTGTGTCATGTCTTATCAAGATTCTTCACTGACTCCTCAAAGCATGGATGATCTGATTGACATTGATATGTTGCTTGCCGGGGGAGAGGAGACAATGGATGGAGGTAATATAGAGATTGGTGAGATGATTGACTTGGAATCTCCAGGTCCAGTTCCAACAGATGTAACCACTCAATATACATCAACTACGCAAAATGATATTACATCTCAAAACACTAGTACTGCTGATGAGCCAACAACTCAAGTTGACCCAAATCAGAGTTCTCAAAGTCAGGTTAATGCCTATGGTAAAGCCCCTCGTCCCAAGAAATCAGCTGTTCATACTGAGATGTTGCTTGTTGAGATGCCAGATGGTGCAAAGAAATGGAAATGCAAATGGTGCGGTAAGCTTTACACTTATGATTCTAAATGGAAAAGTACTTCAAATGGTAAAAAACATTTAGAGAATTGCATTCAAAGGAAGTTGAGGTTGAGAGGTAACACTGGTAAAGAGGTTGTGCAGTCTAGGTTAAATATAGGTGTAGATAGTACCCCAAGTTTGGCAACTTGGACATATAATCATGCGAGGGTTAGAGAGGTAGCAGCTCATATGATTTTAGGTCATGAATTTCCATTTTCTGTTATGGATGGTGTTATCTTTAATGAGTTTCTTAAAGAAATATATCCATGGTACAAAAAGATTACTAGACAACAGGTTAAGTTGGACTGTGAGACATTTTATGAGGCTGAAAGAGTTAATATGAAAAAGAGTATGTCTTTGGTTAACAGGATAAGTCTTACCACTGACCTTTGGTGGTCTGGTGAACAAAAAATTGGTTATATGACTGTTACTGGTCATTTCATTGATACAAAATGGCAGCTTCACAAAAGAGTTTTATCTTTTAAGAATGTGCCACCACCACATTCTGGTGAGGTTTTGTGTAGGGAATTGATAAAGGTGATGGATGATTGGGGCATAAGGGATAAAGTGGTTTCAATTTCAGTTGACAATGCTAGTGCCAATGATAACTGTATTGCTAGATTGAAAAGAGATTATTCTGGTAGGAGAAATCTTCCATTGGATGGTAAACTTTTTCATGTGAGATGTTGTGCACACATATTAAATTTATTGGTTCAAGATGGTCTAGATATGATTAAGGTGACTGTTGATAAGATTAGGAGTGGGGTGAAGTACTTGCTGAATTCTGAAACTAGATGCAAGGCATTCAAAAAAATTGTGGATGAGTTGCAACTTGATGGCAGAATGCAAGTCTTGGATACTAAGACAAGGTGGAACTCAACTTGGTTGATGTTGTCCACTGCATATCACTACAAAGAAGTCTGGCCCAGATATGCTGAAGAAAATGGTGCATTTTTGCATTTTTTGCCTGATTTGAATGATTGGGAAGATGTTCGTGATATTTGCAAGTTCTTGGAGGTTTTTGCTGATGTGACATCCATTATCAGTGGCACCTCTTACCCTACTGCTAACTTGTTTTTGGATGAGCTTTACAGGGTTAAGGTTTTACTTGATGATCCCTCATCCATCTCAGCTAATCCTCAGCTGCAGGCCCTTGCTAATGAGATGAAGATGAAGTATGAAAAGTATTGGTCAGAGTCTAACGCACTGATATCAATTGGGGCAGTCCTGGATCCAAGGTATGTACAACTTACAAGTAGATAGTTATTTAAGTTGCCATGCATTATACACATAGGTAGCAACTATTCTGCTTGGTATGTTACCAATGATGATTATTTATGGAATAATTCTGTAATGATGCCAATGATGATTGTTAAAATCTGAGGTTTTACCTTCTGAAATTTATTTTGGATTATTTGTGTAATGTACAAAGAAACTGAAATTTATTTCTGATATGGATTATGGATTAATTTTGTAATGTTGCCAATGATGATTGATTATGGAATAATTCTGTAATGATGCCAATGATGATGGTTAAAATCTGAGGTTTAGCTATGTTGCTTCTGATAAGTGCTTTTTATTCTGATGATTGCTGATAAAGAGGTTTTGCTATGTTACCTGCCAATGATGACTGCCAATCTGTCTGAGGCCTCTGCTTCTGAGTTTTAATTTTGATATTGACCTTATGAGTTCTGATTCTGATACTGATCTTATGAGTTCTGATTCTGAGTTGTGTGACTTAATTGATGCCTTGGATTAAATTATGTTGCCCAGCCTTTCTGAGATGTGATTTAATTGTGTCTATGGCCAATTCAGTTACCACATATTTACTTTAGTTTCCAATGATGAAAGTCTATCTGAGGCAAATAGACTTTATATAATTAGACTCTGAAAATAATTTATGCAATTATGTATTAATGATTATAAGTTGGTTGACACATCCTTGTTCAATTAGGTATAAAATGATCTTCATCAAATGGGTATATCCCTTCTTGTATCCAAATTCTACTCAAGCCACTACCTATGAACAAGAGTTGGCAACCAACTTAAAATCACTCTTCCAATTGTATCAAGATACCTTTGGAACAAATGATGAGACTGTACCTGTATCTGATGTAGGATGTAGTTCTGGTTTGGGTAGAAGGAGTTTTGAAATGTTTTTAGAAACTGTTGTTGGTAATACAAATTCAAAAACTGATCTTGAATTATATCTTGAGGAGCCTCCTTTGAAGGTTCCTCCTTCATCTAAGTTTGATGTTTTAACATGGTGGATGGGGAATGAGGCTAAATATCCTGTTCTTAGTAAACTAGCTAAGGATATCCTAACTGTTCCGGTTACAACTGTTGCTTCTGAAGCAACCTTTAGTGCTGGTAAAAGGATTATTGATCCGAAACGGGCTTCTATGAAAACTAAGACGGTTGAGATGGTACTTTGTGGGGGAGATTGGGTGAAAGAAAAATATGGAATTAAGAAGGGATGCACTGCCAGTATAGTAAGTATCTTTTGCAAATGATATATTATAGTTCAATATTTATTGAGTTTATGTTTTGCCATTTAACTTATGCTTTGATTGATGTAGCTTGAAGAACCACAGGATGAACCTTTAGCATTTCATTTTGGTGAGGATCCGGGTGCCGCTTCGTCGACGCGAGCAACTTTGCAAAGTCAATGATGATTTTGTTCTGAGGCTAATCATATGTAATTATTTTATTTTGTTGTAATTGAAAACATAAGTTTCTTAACTTATGTTTAAACAAGATAATTTTGAACATGTTTTTTAAACATGTTTCTTAACTTAGGGGACAATATTTAGAAATATGTTATGAATTATGATATGTGATATTTTGATCACAAGGTTCACAAGCTTAAATTTAAAATTTTAATCATAATATTTTGATATGTGCTTTTTTTTAATTAAAATTTAAGTTTCAGCATTTAAAAAATTAAATTTAAATTTTGGATAAAAAAATTATTCATCACTGTAGCGGTCCGATTCTGGATGAACCGAAAAAACTGGACCGGTTTTGGGTAAAAAAATTAATCATCACTGTAGCGGTCCGGTTCCGGTCGAACCGATAGGATTTTCGGTCCAATTTTTGGATCCCCTTCTACCCGGACCGGTCCGGACCGAAAACAGGCCTATTTGTGGCATACAGTGCTTGCTATGATCATAACTCCTGTAGGTCATACTCATTTGCTCATACCTTCATATATAGTGAAATTATTTTACTTTTTTAAAATGAAAATATATATTTATATACGTGGTCTTCTTTTTATGAAAAAATTAATCTTTTTAAAAACTATCTTTATTATCGTAATTGATAGAAAATTATTATGTATTAATTTTTTGTATTCTTGAAAATCTAAAAAAATAAATTAAAAAAAAAAACTTATGTTATAATTTAAGAAATTCTAGAGTTCAAAATTTGAAATATCAAGAAAAGATTGGATTGAAACTCTCCAGCGTCATAAATGGGTGGAAATGAATGTATATAATATTAGCTGGCTTTGAATTTTAAACATGGATGGAAATAGACGTATATAATATTAGTTGGTTTTTAATTTTGTTTAAAAGATAATTTTTCATGACCAATTCAATACTTAAATTGACATCTTTGCTAAAAAAAAAAAGTAATACTCACTTTTTTAAAGCATGTTCTATAATTTATGTACAAATTAAATCAGTTATTTCAAAAAAAAAAAAAAAATTTCAAAGATACAAAAATTGTTTTTTAGAAAATAAAGAAAAATCAATTATTTTCAAAAATATAAAAAAAATGTTTTTTTAAATATAAAAATATCAATTTAAAAAAAAATCATTTTTTAAAAAATAAAAACAAAATTTATGGATGGATGGATATTCATCCACTAAAAATATATTAATGGATGAATTGGATGAATTTTATATGGATTGGATTGAATATTTTAAAAAAAAAATAGTGTTAATGGACTGATATATTGTTTTGATCAATCCATTAACAATTTAATTATCTATTTTGGCACGAGTTCGTGAATTGGAATAAGATATCTGTTATGGAAACAATTATTGTCCAACCAAATACTAGTCTACTCTGAAAAACCATAAATTTCTTTTTATTTATCTGCATCACATAATTTTAGTGACATTCTTTCAAAGACACATTCAAACTAAACATCAACATACGCCATTAAACATTGGCAACAATATGCATACACAGCAACATCATTATACAAACATGACACTTATTTAAGTATAAAGGTGAACACTTAGTTAAACCAACCCCATGGTTGCACTAAGCTATATTAATACTTATTTGTTACTTTCTTTATAACTTAGAGAGCTACCCTTTCCTTGGAAAGATGAGCATCCATATCTTGAGTGTTTTTGCATAAGAAATCCATCCATCCATTTGGAGGAAGAATACCCTCATTGATTTTCTCAAATTCAACAGTCCATTTAGCAGCAGCAGTGCCATTAGCCTTAGTAATTACTTGAAGAATCAGCTTAAAGTTCTTATACTGCTTATCAATATCTCCACCAAACAGCTTATAAGTGTTTCTTTTCTTCTGTTCATCAACTTCTTCAATACTTTCATAGCATGTTTGTACCTCACCGTCTGCACATAAGAATTATTGAAAACATGTCTAATATACCTCTAGAAAATAATTTAGAGATGAATCTTTACTATTTTAGTTAAAGTAGAAGAGGCCATATTTAAGAAAAAAATTTCAACAAATATAAAATTTCCAGCCATGCGATGAAAAGTCCAAATGTTAATTGACAGAAATATAATTACCTATGACATAAGACCAGTGTTTAATAGTATCAGCTTCATGCCAATGTTCACCTTCATGCAGTTTGGAATGACGAACTCTCTCACAATGTTTCTGCACCTGGTGAAGTTCTGTTGCTATTAGTTTGTAAAACTTGTCAGCGGATGTTTTGATGCCAAACTCAGCACTAAGTTTACCATTGAGCACCATTTCTCGGGAACAAAGAGAGAAAACAAAGGTTGATGTGAGAAAAGTGTATGCAACTCCATGCTTTAAATAGAATAAAATAGAATAAAATGTCCACGTCAATAATTTTAAATTTTTTATAAAGTTCAATTTTTAATTAAAATTACCAAAATTTTAACCTATAAACTTTAAATTAAATTATACTGCACACTTTACTTTACACGTTAGGTCCTAATTATACAACTATTACTATTAACTATGTTGGTTTTGAAATGTTGTGCGCATAATGTACGGTTTCTTCTGTGTGTTACATTTTTGATGTTAAAAGTTTTATTATGTCTGGAATCTATTATCTACCTTTCAAAATCTGATTGTATGTGAAGACTATTTTACCCTTCATATTTTTTTCATTTACACTGACTTTTGGACATTATCGTAAATAACAAATGTCAGATTTTATTCATCTCATGCACTCCTCCTTGATGCCAATTGCCTTTCTCTAATTGGATTATTAAAATAATTTTTTTCTCATAGGAAGAAAAACCATAAACTAAGAAAAACAATTAAAACAAACCATATAAAATAATAAAAGATTTTTTCATTTCTTGGATTATTAAGTATTATCTGACACAAAGGCTTTATTAAATATTCGACTAAGAGACATTTTTAGATATTCTCAATTGGATTAGTTAGTGTTACTAACTAATAAATGGTAATTATTTTATAAAAAGAGAAAAAAGGGTTTATAAGAAGAAAAAGAAAGAAAGTTGGGAAGGAAAAAGAAAAGAGAAAGAAGGAAAAAGGAAAAAGGAAAGAAAGAAAGGGAGAAGAGAATAGAAGAAGAGGAAGAAGAACCTAAGAGAGAAAGTGCTTGGATCATCACCATTTCTTCACCAAATATTCATCTTCACCAAAATCCTCTTCATTGGCAAGGTGAGTTCATAGTTAGAAATTTTTCTTTTGAGTTTTAGTGGAGTTATGAGTTTTTAGGGTTTTGTAGAAAATCTTGGAAATTGAAAGATTAAACGGTTAAAACTCGATAAAGTCAAAGTATGTTAGTCAAAATATGATAATATACATGTTTGATGTTTGATCCTTTTGTTTGGAGAAGCTTTGAATGAGTTTTGGACCCTTAGAGAAGCATTGTTCGCGTCTGATTTTTTGCTGTTTTTGCAGAGCTCGCTCAGCGAGCAGGTTTTTATGTCTGGGAAGGTAAATGCAGGAGCTTGCCCGCTCAGCGAGCAGACCCCTTGTTCAGCGAGGCCTGAGAGTTATTATTTTGTGTTTTAATTCATAACTTGTGATTCGGGTATCCGCTTTTAGTGTTCCACACATCGATTCGAAGCTAAAAATATTTACTAATTGATGATGTCAAAAGATATTATTTTTGAGCCGACTTTTACCCGACTTTTCCGATTAACCGTAAATATGTTAGTTAAGGAATTGTGGTATTAATCCAATTGTGGAAAACATGTTAAATCATGAGAATTGATTGAGAATAGAGACAATGAGATCATTGTGGGATTAGTTTAATGGTGATAATTAAACAAAAATGTTAGAGTTATATGTTTGAAAACAATATAATTAAAAGTATCAAGGATAGAGAAAGAGTTAGGAAATCTTACCATAAACCAATAATGTGGCCTAGTATTTGTGACTAGAAATTGTTAGATGGTATGACTTGTGAGATGCTTAGGTTCATCCTAGGTCGTTGCGAATCCTTGACGTGTAATACGCGGTATCCTTCGAAAAGTCCTGAGTAAGTCTTGTGGTGAGTATTACACTGAGTCCCACGGGAAGCATCCATAAAGGCTTGAGGTACCATCAGTTGAGTAAGTCTTGTGGTGGGTATTACACTGAGTCCCACGGGAAGCATCGATAGGGTTTGGGCTTGTGGTGGGTATTACACTGAGTCCCACGGAAAGTATTGAGTAAGTCTTGTGGTGGGTATTACACTGAGTCCCACGTGAAGCATCGGTTGAGTAAGTCTTATGGTGGGGTATTACACTGAGTCCCACGGGAAGCATTGAGTAAGTCTTGTGCTGGGTATTACACTGAGTCCCACGGGAAACATCAGACTTGTTTTAGGCTTGTGGTGGGTATTACACTGAGTCCCATGTGTCGCTCCCGGGATTTTCATCCTAGTACAAACGCGAAAGTGGCGCGGAAAAGTTAGAGTCGCCAGCCAGACATTTTTATCCCGAAAGAATGGGAAAGGTAATGTTGCACAAACCTGAGGAAGAGGGAAATGACAAGGCCTTGCGAACCAAAGATCTGAGTTCGGGAGTCGGTTACGAATTGAGAAGGTATTAGCACCCCAATCCGTCTGTCGTACCCGACGGGATCCACGCTTGCTTGCTTGTTTCAAAAGGTGAGAAATAAAGAATGCTGCTGAATAAAACTGCTACTGGAACTGGAATGAGAAATGAGAAAGGAACTGAAATAAGAGAATGGAATGAAAGAATGGGGAAATTGTAGGGAAAATAAAGAATGTGCTCGAACGGGCCCTACCCCGCTGCCTACGTACCTCATCGGGATAATGAGGATCAGAGTCGACGTAGTTCGCCTAACTAAGGCGGGAACTATTTGTTTGTGTTTTTTTACTGGAACTGCGTATGTCTATGCTCAGGTGTTGCAGGCTCGTCTGGTACGAGTGCGTTTACCGTCTTGCATGAAAGACAAGTCACCGCGAGTTCGCGTTGTGAGTGAATGAGATGAGAAAAGAAGTTCCCGCAGGATAGTCGCTTGTTATTTGTTCTTGTCTTTTATGAGAAGTGTTTTGAATTTGTTTGTGAACTGTCTTGTACTAAGACCTATCCATCGCGGGAAGTATTTACACCTCGCCCCGAAACAGGACGCGTATAAACACTCCGCAACAAAGTCTCGTGTCGTACAAGATTGTTCGGTTTTTATTAAGTGTTTTATTACTTTTCTTTATGAGGAGAGAAAGAATGACTCAAATTGATAAAAGGACAAAATCTAAGGGACTAAGACTCAATCCTAATTTTTATTGATTTATTTACAAGTGATCCTATGGTTAATGGGGTTTTCTAATCCTAATGGAAAAAACTAGAAACTACTAGAAGTCAACTTACTTCCTAATGAAGTTAAGTTGATTCTAAGAACAATGGGGAACCTATTCAAGTTATAAGAATCAAATAAAGGCTAAGCAATAGAAATGGACATAAGAAATGAATTTCTAAAAATGCATTTAAAGACATGAACTAAAATAGTCCTATTTATTTATTCTAATTCTAATTAAAATGGAACTTTAAGCCTAAGTCCTAAATCAAAGGGCATCCTCTAATATTTTCCTTTTAAAAAATCAATATCTAAGCTAGCCTAAGTCCATGATGACTTCTAGGATTAAATCTAGACTAAACTATATTTTTTATTGAATTTAATATCCAAGCCTAAACTAATGGGAATTACATGTAACAAAGCCTAAAAGTTAATATCCTAAAAAATATTAAAAGTTCTGAAAAAAATATGAAATTTATTCTATAGGGTCCTAAAACTACCTATAATAATGTGTCAAAAGGAATCCTAAAAATTCAGAATTTAACTAGGCCTAAAAATTGATTATTTTCAGCTACAAATTAATCCCTAATTTCTAAAGAATTA
Source organism: Lathyrus aphaca (assembly GCA_963966055.1). Lineage (NCBI taxonomy): Eukaryota > Viridiplantae > Streptophyta > Magnoliopsida > Fabales > Fabaceae > Lathyrus > Lathyrus aphaca. The sequence continues at coordinate 10,033,949 of OZ014520.1, read as the reverse complement.
GCCTCTAAAACCTAAGATAAAATATTCTAAAAAATCTACAAAAATTATCCTAAGTACTTTTATTAGTCATCTAACTACAGTAAAAAGAGTGGGCTAAAAAAGTTACTGGAAGTTACCAAAATAAAATGAACAAAATTATGTATATTTAAAGGAAATTCAATAAAAGCTAGTCACAAGAAAAATCAGAATTAAATCGAAAATAATGCAAAATTCAGAAAATAAAACTACCAAGAATTTCTAAAATGGATTATTAAGCTACTAGATTTTTTGTGGAATTTTATTATGGATATTCCTATTTTTTAATTGAATTAATCCTAAACTATATTAAACTAAGATTAAAATCTAAAAGAAAAAAAGAAAGAGGGGTTCATTAATTATTTTTATAGTTGTTTTTCTAATCTGGGCCTAAAAGAGGAGGTGCAGAAAGCAAGCATTTGGGTCCAAATTCGCAGAAGTGAGAGGGGGTGAGAAGAGCAAATTTTTCCAATTGACTTTTTCTACTGGGCTTAAAAGGGGAGTGCAATTAGTAGAGGGGCTAAGCCCATGCGTTGGAATTGCCTAGGGGTGCAATCAGAAGTTTTTCTGGTTGATTTTTCGCATTGGGCCTACATGGGAGTGCGGATAGCAAAAGCCTTATCTTAACTTTCAAGAATCTATGGCATCCAAAATTAATACAAATAAATCCACATGATTAATGGCTATTATGGAATTTTAATGCTAATTAAATAGATCTTTAACGTTTTTTTTCAAAATAATCACTCATAATACTATTGAATATTTATTAATTAACCTTACAATTTCCTTAATATAATCAGATTAAACAAAAATTACAAATCTGAATAACAAAACCCTAATAAACCTAATTCCCCTTTCTTCTTCTTCTATCCCTTTTCACCGCCGCCATCACCTTCGGCCCCTTCCTCCTTCTTCCTTCTTCTTCTCCAAACTCAACACCACCACCTTCTATCATCCTTCCTTCTTCGAGTCCGCCATCACGAAACAATCCACAACAAAAAACCTACTACCTCTAACCTCACCGAAAACCTAAGTTTCGCTCCGTCTTCCTCACGCCACCACCATTCAGACCTCTGTCTTAGCCTCCGGCGAAGCCCACACCAAAACCTCAATACATCTTACCCTATTCTTAACTCTCCTCTCAAATTCAAACACTACCCTCACGAATTCTCTAAAATCAACCACACCAATAACATTAAGAAAAACGAGCATCTAAATGCGACGGGAAATCTACCTCAAGAGTGATTCGAGATTCTTACCTTGTAACTCAAAATCGATTCGCTGCTGTGACAAGACGAGAATGACGCGAATGTTGTTTTGATGCCGTCGCGAGATTGGCGGTGGAATCGTTCGATTGACGCACTACTTGCTTCGCTTTTGATGAGCCAACAGTGAAACGCATAGCCCTAACTTCAACAAACGTTCGCGGATGAACGTTCAAGACACAATCGGCCCGCACGATGCTTGCGATTTCTCGTCGAGCTTCGTGTTTCTCCTTTGAATTCTTTTGTAATCTCAAACTCAGAATTGCACTGACTTACGTGTTACCTTCTTGATTTGTTGCAGACGGACTCATCAAGGAGCTTGCAGATTCGTCACAAATACGAATGGCGAAGATTGACATAGCAGCCGGGACCATAATGCGGATGCAACAATAGATTATAGAAGATGGAGATCACAGAGCCGAAAATGTTGGAGTCATAAGGATCGATTTCTGAGTTTGGCGATAACGGCGAAGGATAGAGAGTCTTAGAAGGATCTGGACGTATGATGCAGCTTCACAGAAGGTTGTTTTGATCAATGAAGGTAATGGATTCCATCTGATAATTCTGGTGATGATTTCTTGTGGTGATTTGTGTTCTTGAAGATGAACACTCGAACATCACCGAAACTGCAGATCCATGGCCCACATAAGATAGTAATGTAATGATGCAGGAAAATGAAAAAAACTGATTCACAGAAAGTGGGTGAGAACAAATGGAAGGAAAAAATTCAGAGGAAATGGTGACCAGGAAGAAAAATCAAGAAATTGTGAGGAAGAAGAAGATCAAAAATGAGAGCCGAAAATAGAAAGTGGTGTCATGGTTCTGATTTATAGAAGCGGATTCAATTCTCAGGTGAAGTTTCTAGAATTCTGTTATAAAATTAGTTAGAGTTCAGTTAGTTATTGATTCTGTTATGCACTTTTTAATTCCCCCTTCCCATTCTGTTTGTCATGTTATCAGCCCCTTATCAGTTAAGGCTTCTAACTGTTTTATTCCCATTTTTTTAGTGAAATTTGGTTGATGAGGATCACTCTTGCACTAGAAATTGATATATCACCATGCAAGCATTCTGTTGTCGCACAGGGGTTGAAACTTTGCTTCATGTCATTTTGAGATGATCCACACTTTTCATCATCTGAGGCTTCAGAAAAATCCCTTCGGCTTTATTATGCACTTCAAGTGATTTTACAATTTCCCTTAGCAGGTTAGTGAGCACATTTATCACAGAAAATATTACCCAGAAAGCAAAAGGGCAGGTTCAGTGAGAATGATGTCATCCCAGTCATACAACCATCTGAAGAACTTGATTGCACTGTAAATTTGCAATTGGTGACACCAGAAGTCTTGAACAATGTAACTTTCAATAAGAAGTCCTTATTGGCAAGCAGTCCCATATGCCATCACAAGCAAGAGTCATAAATCCATCCTTATTATACAACTCAACAGTACCCAAGATTGATGGCTTCAGCTTATGTGTAGAGAACTTCAAGTTATCAACTTTCTCAACCTGTTGTTATTATGTATTTTCCTTTGAACTATGAGGGACTCTTTTATTGTTGTCATTTTGTTTTTACCTTTTTTGTGTTAAGATCTGTTTGAACTAGTAAAGGGATTGTTGAGATTTTAGTGAATCATTAATTTGTTGTATTTGAAACATTTTGGGTTATTCTGTATTTGAAGGGTTGGAGAGTTTTAGAGATTAGAGAATAACTTGCAATAGATATTCAAAAAAAATGACTTTGCGATAAACAACAATAAACTGAACCACCACCGCATGCTGTTTTATCCTTATTCACAAAGATTAATCCACCACAACTACTTCTTTTAGCCAAAAAATACTTACCATAATCAAGGGAAGGATTTAAAGAGAGAGAGATAAATGAGATTGAGTGGGAGAAAAGGAGGTAGTTGAGGAGAAAGAGCAAGCGTGATTTGAGTACAATCGAAGTGGCAATTGTTTGTATGAGAAATGAATAGGATATGAAGTGAGTCCCGTAAGAATTAACATAAAATTGGCTCAATGAAATATAGTTAAGGATAATAACTTGGATAATAAAAATCACATATGAATTGAATAATTGAATTTTCATTTGAATAATGGAATTAAAAAAAGAAATCGTTGGATCTTTAAGATGGAGAATGAAATTCCGAAATGAATAATGGCTTGACTTTAGAAAAGAAAAGGGCTTAATGTTGAAAAGAAATGGTTGATGTTTAGAGACAAATGACATGAAAAATGGAATGTTAGAAATGTGAATAGGGACACACAAAAATGACTTTGGCTAACGAAACGGGATAAGATCATGGTGAATCAAAAAATGGTGAATTAAATCGAATCGGAAAGTGGATATGTAAAATGGAGGTGGCTTGTATTTGAAATAGAATCAAGAGCTAGAACTTGAACTCCAACAACTGGGCATTCTCTTTAAACCTAAATCCAATCCTTCAACATAATCCATTTTTAAGAACTTTGGTGCCACCCTAAACTCCGTACAATCTCGTATTATTATTCCATAAACAAAAGGATCGAAACCACCCTTCGATACACTGGACTTCAATTGGTGAAGTGCCCTCCAAATCAAAATCATGAACAAAAACTCCAAGTTTTCCTTGAGATACTCAATGATGAGGAATACAAATTGAGATGTTGAGAAGAACCAATGCTCTTATCTCAAGCGAATCTGATTGAACACCTCAGTAATGGATCGGATGCACCAGTGGTTATTCTCCACAAGTTCAATCCCTGATAGATACGGATAAGGTACGAAACCCGAGATTCAAAGGGCCTGAATCACATGCCTTATAAAACCATGAAATGCACTACTATGATGTTAATGAACTAATGGGACATGCAGATGGATGCGAAACGATACGCCAGTTAAGGGTAATAAATAAAGGCAAATTTTGAGGTATTACAGCTGCCCCTATTCAATCAACTGCAAACCTGAACGAATAATTGCAACAACTTTTAGACGTTCAAGGTGTGAAGTTATTGAATACTCGAATAAAACCTGAAAATTTGCACACTGAGGGCAACAGAAATGCCATCTGCCCATTTATTTGTTTGTGTATTTTCTGATTTTGACCTCTGAATAGGTAGCGGAAAATAAGACAAGTGGAAATATGCTGGGAAGAATGCCATCCTCGAATGATAACTCACACGGGATCCTCGGATCCAGTACATAAAACCTTCCTCGAATAGAAACACAATGGTATATCGGCCGCAGGCGATAACCATCGACAACAAAGACTGACCTCAGACAGACTTTGCAAAAGAGACAAACTGACCTCGATCAATAAGCTCAAAAAGTGAACTACTATCCTCGAATAATAGCCACAACAACAAGACCAACCGCAAAAGGACTTGAAGAAAGGAAATGTCATCCTCGAATGACAAATCAAAAGATCCTCGGATCTAACACGAAACCATCCTCGAATGGAGACGCAAAGGTATACCGGCTGCAGGCGGTAACCAGAAACACAAAGAAAATAGGACAAGATGGAACGGGATCGTTGTACATAAACGAGAGCCCAAGCAAACAGGACCATTGTATAAAACGGGAACCTGCGACGCGACTGTTGGGCAGGACCATGTCACGGAAGATGCCTGTTATCGAAACAGGACTTAACGCAACATCAACCGATTTGCGACTCAGATAAGATCAACCGATCTAACACGGAGATGGTATCAACCGATCCACCCCGAAAAGAGAGAATGTAATATCATCCGATTTACAGCTCGAAGAGAAGTGATACCAACCGATTCATAACTCAAATAAGATCAACCGATCTAATATGGAAATGGTATCAACCAATCCATTATCATCGCACTGAGACGAGATCAAAAGGAACAGGATCATTGTACTTAAATGATAACCTGAGACGCGATCGTTGTACTTAAACGGAGACGCGAAAAATGAGACTGTTGTACTGAAACAAGACTCAAAGACGAGGCCATTGTACTTAAATGGAGACTCGAAAGGAATGGGATCATTGTACTTAAATGATAACCCGAGACGTGACCGTTGTACTGAAACGGAGACGCGAAAAATGAGACTGTTGTACTGAAACAAGACTCAAAGACGAGGCCATTGTACTTAAATGGAGACTCGAAAGGAACGAGATCGTTGTACTTAAACGAGAGCCCAAGACACGACTGTTGTACTGAAACGGGGACGCGAAAAAATGAGACTGTTGTACTGAAACAAAACTCAAATGGGGATATCAACAAGACTCGGTAGAAGTAACCATACTGGAAAATGAAGTTGCATTCTATGGGGAATACTTCAATCCGATTGGAAATGTAACGGGTCTTATGTAATATACCTCAACACTGGCCCATGCTGGTATGCATATGTTTGGATTTATGGCGTAATGCTCCATGATGATGGAAATGCTACGCTTTGGAGGATGCAAATGTAATGATGATTACTGGATGTAAATGCAAATGCAAAGGGGTCTCCCGATGAGGAGATAATAGATATCCCAAATAACTTGGCTGGGGAGAAACAATTGCATTGATCTGGTTCATTCTGATGAGGAGGAGACAACCCTGCGGGGAAAGCTGTCGATGATACACCGGCTCTGAACAACCGCCATTGCCAAAAATAAATTGGACTTTGAGATTGGAGAGCCAAGACCCTGCTGGAGATGGACTCTTCTTGAACTCTGATGGGGAAATGAAGACCTCCTGACTTGGCTGAGAACCAAAGGCATGACACTGCTGAGGAGGAAATTTCTGGGGAGGAAAGACACTCCTTATACTGCTGAGAATTGCCCCTGTCTGAAGGGAAACTCCTGCTTAGGGATGACACCCACCTTCTGCTACCTTGCTGGGAGAAATTTCAACTCCCACATTACTAGGGATGATGGAGGATGTCAATGATAAATCTCCCCGCTGAAGATAAGAGCTTAAGTTGCCACTTGCTGGGGATAAGAGATAAATCCTCTCATGTTAGGAATGAGAGATGTAAGGCGTCTCATGCTGGTGATGAGAGACGATGACCCTTCTTCTCAAGAAGTAACCTTCCATGAGACTTGCTAAGGAACCTTGATCGATGAAGTCCGCAGATGAAACAACTCTTGCAGTACTGTGCTGACAATGGCTTTGCCCATAGCCTTGGGTTGATAAATTGCATACTAATCATGAGTGAACAATGGTTCTCTGAAATTTTCAACTCGCCTCAGACTAAGGTCCATCGGGAGAAAATGTCTCAAGAGGATTTTACAGAAAACATGACATACGAAATGCCTCAGTGTCTTCAAACTCTTGGAGAGATTCGTCGGATCTTGAAATAACTGCCTCAGACTGCATGGTCTGTGCAAGAATTTGCCTCGCAAGGATTCATGAAAAACCTCATATCACCGTGAAATATTCTGCCCCAGTATTTTGGATTTTGGATAGGTGCTTTGGATTTACCGTCTTCGGGAAAAAGTGACTTCTCATGCTCTTGTGGTGGCCTTCTCCAGTACAAGTCCTGAAGTGATCACCTCTGAATGACTGTGCTTTGAAGAAAACACCCAAATCAACTATTCTTTGAGAGATTGGATCTCGAAGTAACTGCCCCAGTTTGGTTGAAATTTGAATACATGCCTCAGACTAATGGCTCTTTGAGAGATTTGAATCTCGAAGTGATTGCCCCAGCTTGGCTGAATTTTGAAGAGATTGCTCGACATGATTTCTCCAAATTAATTGGCTCTTACTACGACTGTTGGGAACGTCCCTACTCAACAGAGTTTTTTTTTGGAAAAGTGTATCTCAATAGATTGACCTTCGGAAGTTTCAGACTTCTCAACTTGGCAAGATTAAGCTTCTGGACTGAGATTCCATACATGGACTTTTATGATGCCAAACAAATGTATGCAAGCAGAAAATGTTTATTTTTTAGAATGAAAATTCTAATGCAACACACATGTTAATCTTGGAGTTTTACTGTAAAAAGATGTCACAAACCTTTGTGAGCGAATCACTGGTTAAGATACTGTAGCGGTAAAATCATGAATGTAAGTTATTGATTAACTTCACTCAATATACACAGAGTCGCCACCGCGCTTTTATTTATTTCCAAATGGAAAAAGGAAAATGAACGAACAAAACCTTAACGAATCTTAAAAGCTAAAAAGCTAAAAGAATCAAACAGAGAATGGGTACGGGGATTGGTTACAAATCGGGAAGGTTTTAAGCACCCGACTTGTCCGTGGTACTCCACGGGAACCCTTTGAAATGTTTACTGCATTTTTGGTTTGAAATGGTTTGCTTGAAAAAAAGATTGAAGAGATGAGAAGAAGAATATTTTTTTTAAGATTTTGGTGTTTGAAGAGACGAACGTCTCATGCCTACGTACCCACAAAGTGCAATGCGAGATCAAAACCCCGTAGTTCGTGGTACAAATTGTGAAAAAGGCAAATGAGTTGAATTGATTTTAAAATGTAAAGATAAGTCGTCATCCTTTAGCGAATAATTCCGCTAGAAAGGATGATTCATATCTAAACACAAAAAGGTTAAAAGAAACGTGCACGAGGGCACAAAAGCAATTGAATGAGTTTGAAAGTTTTTAAGTTTTTGAGAAAGAAGTTCCGATATGCTTATGTGGTTTAGCATTTATTTAAGAAATGAAATGAAAAGGTAAAAGCACATGACCAAAGTCACGGTTTGATTGAGAAAATGTTTGAAGTTAGAAAACAAAGAAAGTTTTGAAAATAGGAAGGAGATTTGAAAATTGAAGAAGATGGGAAGAGATGAAGGGACTATCCTAAAACTTGAAAATAAAAGCTAAAGGAAGAAATAATCAAACCAAATGGCAAGCACTCTTTGAAACAATTGGATTTCCATCTTCATGAACAAGTGAACTTAACCGGAGCCACAATCTTCAATCCATAACAAATGAGCAAAGGGATGATCCTAGAATCTAGGTCCGAAACTCCAAGTCTCAAGATAGGGATAGTAACCATAGTCCAAAATTAGAAGTCACCCATTTTTTAGATGTTTAATCCTTTATTAATATTTTTGTGTCCAAATGAACAAAGAAAAAAAAATAACAAGCAACAATAATATATACAATAAGCAATATGATGAATGAATATAAAAGCATAATAAGAGAGGTAGGGAACGAGAGATTAAAATAAAAGAGGATAAGGTGCGAGAGATTTAATTAAATGTTAGTATATTCACATTATAATATTGACAATATAAAGTGGTATGATGAACTTAATCAAGCACAACCACGGAAAGAAAAATAAAATCGAGGCAAACGGATCCAAGTGGATCGCATTCCGAATCGGGACAACTTTAGGTCTATGTTAAGCAATCGCCGAGTAATTTACGGAGTAATTACCCTACAAATGAGGCCGGCCACCACTAATTAAAGTGGAAAATATCCGTGTTAATACATGTTAGAGAAGCGATATAATGAATCGTTCTCCGAAAACATGCCACACTAAAAGAAAGAGAACGGTCTAATCTTAATCGTGATTATCGTTGAATTTCTCGAAAAGCAACCTATCACGATCTCAAAGTATGGAGAATGATCCAAATGATCATTCATCCATAGATTTGAAATAATGAAGATTGAACTTAATCGGAAATCAACAATCCCGAATCGGAAGATTGTCATCGACCAAAAATAGAAAAAAGATGAAGAATATGGATCCAAAAAGAATAGATCCAATAAAGAAATAGAAACATTTTTTAATCATTTTCTAAAAAAACTTCTTTTCTAAATTTAATTCTAAAACACTTTATTTCTAACTCTTTTTCTAAAATGATTCTAAGATACTATTAAAATTAAGATACTATTAAAATGTTTTTCTAAACTTATCCTAAAATATATCAAAATAGAAATTGAAAATAAAATCCTTTATAAAATTTAAACTAATAACAAAAATAAAAAGAAGAGAAGAAAACCAAGGAAGTAGGGAAAGCTGCGCAGGAGGTTGGATTAGTAATTTCACGGGCTCTTAAGCCCAACACACACAAATTCCTTTATTAAAAAAACAAAAAGAAATAAGAATTATAAAAAAAAGGAAGAAAACAGAAGAACGGATTCCTCTTCTTCTTCGTTCATTCACGGCAAAAACAGGGCAACACCACCGCGGCGGCTCACCTCTTTCAAGATGCACAATTGCAAAATCGTCGGCCTTAATCTCTCTGCCTCAATCGAACGAAGCTCCTCTCTAATCTCTCTTCTCTCAAATCTAGGTTGCTTCTTCTCTTCTCCCAAATCAAATCGGTGTGGTTGTTGAGGATTTATGTGATTCTATTGAATTGATAATTGGATTAAAGGTAAAATGAGTGAAGATTCATTGAACGGAAATGGTGATGATGAAGGATTTGAAAGTTTGAAGGTGAACTATGAATTGAAGCCTTTGAGTTTTGATTTTTCAGGGATTTAGTATGGCTCTCAAAGCTTGATTCTGAGGGTGGTATGGAGTTGCTTTTATAGGGGCTGAAGGTGATTTCGAAATGAATTTAAAAGCTGAGATTTTAATTTCATCCTTGTTGCCGTTTCGAGGAGTTGATGTCGTTTTGGGCTGTGCTGATTTCGTGACTTGTTTATGTGCGTTTTGCGAGCGATTTGAAGAGCTAGTGTATGCTGCGTTTAATTTTTGCTCTGTTTGCGTTTTGCATTGATTTGTTTGTGTTTTGATAAATGAAAGTACTGAACACGTGACAGATTGATACGGCTTGTACGGCTTGGCTTGAAGCGTTAAGGTGTTTGTGAGCTTGGCTTGATCTGTTAACTTTTCGTGTGCAGGCCGTTGATGTTGTTTTTGCTGGTACGGAAGATGGGCGTGAGGGATACGGAAGGCTGATGGCTGTGGGAAAGTGTTATTTGTGTGTTTGATATGCGGTTGTATTGGCTATTGTTTTGCCGTGGCTCCGGCTTGATGTTGAGGGCTGGAATTTTGGAAAAGTGTTGGGTATGCTGCAGGAGTATATACGGCGCTTGGTTTGTGGGCCTGTGTGAAAGGCTTGGCAGGATGCTTGTTGTTTTGTTTGCGGCGTACGTGAAGGCTATGAGGAGATGGCGCACGGCTGGGATGCTTCTGGCTTGTGAATTTGTGAGGCTAGCGCGTGATGGCTTTATTTTGTTTTGCATATCAGGCTGTTTGTGAATCCCGTGGCTTGGATGTGCCTTCAGCTTGTATGGTGTATGGGAGTGTGGCTTGGTGTGTGATGAATGAGACTTTTCATTCACAGCCTTTTTGTTTCTATTTTTTTTTAAAAGAGGTAAATGATGTAGAAAATGGATCATGGGCTAAAAAATAACAAATGGACTAAATGACATAATTTGTTTTATAAGGTATAAAAAATGGACAAGAAATAGAAATTGATTTGTTTTTATTTATTTTTATAATTGTGAATAAAATGATGAATATGAATTAGAAAAAGAATATGAAATATGGTAATGAAAGTGGATAATCAGTATGAATTAGGAAAACGGATCGAAAATAATTGGGTGGAAATGATAATTGGAAATGATTTAGGAAGATGGTGATTTGAGATAATCGAAAGAAATAATAAAATAAATGGTTTATGGATCGAATATTAAAATGGATGGAACAGATGAATGGATATGAGGTGATGATTTTTAAGCCCAAAACAAATTCCTGATTTTTTTTAACAAGCCTCTGAACACAGCCTAAATGCCTTGCAACTTGCCAACTAAAAACTGTCTGATTATTATCTGATAAACCAAATTCATACTGAGAAAAATAAATTCTCAGATGAATCGCTAATGAACTGAAGATTCAAGCCATAACACACTGCCTGATAACTGATGAACAAACCAAACTTTGCACAGAAAACAACTGTCACACAATCCAACTTGTACTTCGAAAACGCATTGCCTGATGAATGAATTATTGGCACACACAACTTGCAATTGAACAATCTTTTGATAGTTTGACCAAGATTAGGTCAAACGTCCATCTGAATCGAATTGTAACTGAGCAATCGCATCTGAATTGGAATCACTGCCCTGTCTCTGAAATCCTGCAACACAGAAGAAGAAAAGCAACTGCAGCATATTTTTTTTTTGATATTTTGGTTAGAAGTCAGTAAAATATGAACAGATAACAGAAATTAAACAAGGTGATCCTCTGCAAGGCATAGACTTGCACCCGAAAAAGGATAAACGAACCAGTGCGTGATCTTGTTTGTATGTGAAATGCAGATGAGATGCGAAAAATCTTAGGTCAAAAATTAGGGTCTGACAGATGCCCCTATTTAAGTTTCTTCAATCCAGAGATAATGAAGATTGAAATCTTCGTTTCGACAAGATGGAAGATACTTAAATATCAAAAAACCCAATTTTTGATCCTAAGATGCCAAAAACTGGAATGAAATGAGATGAACGATATGAAATGATATGACGATGATATGGAACATATGAAACTGTTTATGAAAGCATATGAAAATGAAATGAGAAACATATGAAATGCAGAGAAAAAATGTGACAGCATATGAAATGATATGAGAAAATCATGAGATGATATGAAATGTATCTGGAACTGAATGAAATGCAGAGAAGTCCGCGAGGAACAAGACAACACATGAAAAAGAATAAACGCTGGGGATAAGGAGCATAAAGAACTCCAACAGGGAAAAACAACATGCTAGAGACCAACACATGGCTCCGCCGAGGTGGAAATGTTCAAGAATGACAATTGGACAGAAAACATCACAACATCCAGGAATGTCACTGAATGAAATGAGAAAAGTCCTGAAACAGTACACCAGAAGCATCCATAGATGACATAACTGACTTTACTAGGAATATCCGAGAATGGCAATCGGAAAAGGGTAATCACAACATCTGAGAATAGCAATCAGATGAAAATGTGAAACTCAACATTCAAGAACAGCACTGAATGAAATGGGAGAATTTCGGGAAAACACATCAACTCAATGATGATTCCAACATGAAAATCCGAGAATGGCAATCGGAAGGAATGCAATCACAACATCTGAGACTGGCAGTCAGATAGAATGTGAATCACAACATTTCAGGAACATAACTAAATGAGATGGGAAAATTCAGGAAAACACATCAACTCAATGATGATTCCAACATGAAGGTCCGAGAATGGCAATCGGAAGGCAAGTGATCACAACATCTGAGAATGGCAATCAGATAAAAAGTGAAGCACAACATTCAGGAACAGAACTGAATGAAATGAGAAAAAGGTCCGGGACAGTACATCAAATCAATGATGACTTCACTATGGACATCCGGGAATGGCAATCGGATAGGAAGTGATCACAACATCTGAGAATGGCAATCAGATAAAAATGTGAATCACAACATTCAGGAACAGAACTGAATGAGATGGAAAAAAGTCCGGGACAGTACATCAAATCAATGATGCCTTCACTATGGACATCCGGGAATAGCAATCGGATAGGAGGGTGTAATATTTGAGAAGACACAACAAGTAGGTGAAGAAATTTTTTTGGAGAGACAGACAAATGCCAAGTAAATTAGACTTTGAACAAAAAGTAAGAAGTTGACAACAACAAGACTTTGAGAAATGTATATGAGGACTAAAACACTCAGTATGCAGACATTTACGAAAATGGGGACTAAACCACCAAGGATACGCATAATGAGGACTAAAACACTCAAATATGCAAACATAGACAAGACTGGGGAATAACACACCCGAGAAAACGCATAATGAGGACTAAAACACTCAACTATGCAAGTGTAGACAATACTGGGGAATAAAACACCTGAGAGAAAACATAATGAGGACTAAAACACTCAAATATGAAACCGTAAACAAAACTGGGGAATAACACACCCGAGAAAACGCATAATGAGGCATAACACACTCAAATATGCAAACTTTTACTAGACTGGGGAATAACACACCCAAAGAGATAATGTGAGAAAAGAAATGATGACAACCAGTTTAGACTCTTAGAGGAGTGGAAATGCTGACAACCAGTTTAGACTCTTAGAGGAGTAGAAAAAGATGGAAGACTGATTCCTCAACACAAAAATCACTGCCATTCTGCTTGGAAATTAGAGATGCTACTGCTGAACAAATCTCTGTCACACCAGTAAACTGTACCAAGTTGAAAATCTTTTGAGAGAAGTCATGCAAAGCTGTTTGGGGATTCTTGAAGAAAAATTTGCCCCAAGTTCAATGACTGATGAAAGTAAACAGATAATGGATTAAGTTCATGATTACTGCTGGAGAAAATAATCAAATCTTTGAAATAACTGCTGAGAAGATAAACTGATCATTGCTTCAGCTCTTGAAATGAATGTTGAGAAAATAAACTGATCATAGTTTCAGCCCCTTGAGAAAATATTGAGAAAATAAACTGATCATAGACTCAGCCCTTGAGAAAATGTTGAGAAAAGAAATCTAGTATTCATCTTGCAGAGAATCTTCTGACCAACCCAATCTGAGAATAACTTGCACTGAGCAACAACTCTTGAAACAATAGGAACTGAGAAAAATTTTCCCCTTGGCAGGATCACCGACCAAGTTTCTCAACTGTTTGAAAAATTCTTTGATGAAGAAAGTTTATTTGCAAATAAAATGTTTGTACAAACCTGGTAATTTTAATGCAAAATTCAATGCAAAGTTTGAAATCAAGAATTATTTTTGGAATGAAACTTATTGATGTAAAGTAAATGAGAATATTGCCAAAACACGGCTGTTGAGACAACATTAAAGATAAAGCAACAGCAAGAAAACAAACGATTGGTAAAGAACTTGGGAGTCAGTTTACGCAACCTTGTTGTAGTATGCTTTTCAAAAGAAACCTGGATTCAATTAGGACTTTTGAAGGTTGTAACTTGGTCTGGTTCACGGTTTATGAAACAAAGGATATAGGCTCAAAGTTTATTTGTACCCAACCCAACTTCGTGATGAACTCCAGCCCTACATTCAATTAATTCAGCCTATGCATTCAAGTCCCAGAAATTTAGGATTGCACAGATGAAGATGGTTCATAAGCCAAAGGATTTTGAGATAACAGTCACATCTTTCCCCTTGTTATTTCCAGTGAGGACCTTGGTCAACTCATCTTATTTTGCAGAGGATTTTGATGACTTATTGACAAGTATTTTCTTTTATTATCCCTAACTTTTGCCTGAACTGTGTTATTTGAACTTACAGCCAGCGGGATGCCCCTAGTTTTTTCCTAAGTCTCCTTCATAGGTTTTGACTTAGCGGGCTTTGATTTTTTCAATAATTTTTCGATATCGTTTTTTTGAAAGATAATGACTGCACGGCTTAATGATTACGATGAATCATCATTGGCTTTTGAATTGAGAAACATCTTCAACACTTCTTTGATGTGTGTGAAGGAAAACTTGAGATTGCAACCTTTATTTGAAAGGTGTCTTGAATGATTCTCTTGTACTTGAATGCACATTCGACTTAATTGAAAACTACCCATCCCCGGGTTAAAAATGAGGGTTTTTTCAAATAGAAAGAAACTCCAACTTCAAGGCTCAAAGGGGTTGACAAAGGATTAACTTCCTTATTTCTCCAGTGTTTAGGATTTGAAACAATGCCTGTATATCATCAACCAAGTCTCAATTGAAAGCATACCAACAACAATTATGGGTATCTCGTTTTCATCATCCTCCCTCCAATCATTGTAAAACTTTGAGAAGAGATAAATGAATCTGAAATGTAAAGCATAAAGATGCAAATAGCAAATGAAATTAAATCAAAACAAAGCAATGCTCATTTCATTAAAACCAACATGAAAGTACAAACAAGCTTAAAAGCAAACAACTTAATATGATTGAAGAAAATTGCAAACACAAAGAAACAATGGCCTAGTGATCCATCAACAACAAGGATAAGCTGTCCCCTCTGATATTCTGGCCTTGAAGAAGATTTGACAATTGAAGTCCTCTAGAAGATTCACTTCCCAAGCTTCGGCAAAGGATCGTTGATAACATTGGGATTAATGTCATTAAAGTAAAGGATGTTGTTCCTGATAAGTTCTTGCACTTTAGCCTTCAGTGCAAAGCAATGCTCTAAGTCATGACCAGTTCCACCTTGATGAAACTCACAGCGGAGATCCGATATATAACCAACTGGAAGAGGATTTGGAACAGGAGGCGGAGGCCTAGTAGTAATTAAACCTTTCGCAATCAAAGAAGGAAACAATTCAGTATAAGACACCGGAATAGGATCAAAGTTTGGCCTATTGCGATACTGATTTTGTCCAGCAGCATGAGGAGGAACCTGAGCCTGAGCTCGAATCTGAACTTGAGCTTGAGCTGGTCGAGCTTGACCTTGAGCTTGAGTTTGAGCAGGTTGAGTTTTAACAACAGGAGCAACTGCAGCTACGTATGGTTGAACATATCGTTGTTGCGGGTGATAAGGCCTCCTCTCAGTTGAAACAGCATAAGCATCACCATCTTTTCTCTTATGAGGATTCCCAAAAGTCTTTCTTGCAGCATTAGGAGCTTCAGAATTGGTAATCTTACCCTTCTTGATACCTTCCTCTAGTCTTTCTCCAATAGTGACTAGATCAGAAAAACCAGATGAAACACTTCCTACCATTTTCTCCCAAAAGAACGGTTGAAGAGTGTCCATGAACAAACCAGTTAATTCCTTTTCAGGCAAAGGTGGTTCCACTTGAGCAGCTAACTCTCTCCAACGCTGAGCATACTCTTTGAACGATTCTTTCTCTTTCTGTGACATGTTTTGAAGTTGACGACGATCAGGCGCCATGTCAGGATTGTACTTATACTGTCTTACAAAAGCATCTGATAAATCTTTCCAGCTTCGAATGTGACTCTTCTCAAGTCCAACATACCATTTCATGGAAGCACCACTCAAACTATCTTGAAAACAGTGAATAAGCAAATTGTCATCTTTAGCATATGCAGCCATCTTGCGACAATACATCAACAGATGAATCTTTGGACAAGTGTGACCATTGTATTTCTCAAATACAGGAACCTTGAACTTATCAGGAAGAACCAAGTCGGAAACCAAACACATGTCAATTGCAGCAGAACCAAAGACATCTTTTCCTTCTAGACCTCTTACCCTCTTCTCAAGAGTCAAGCATTGTTCTCTAACTTCATCCATATATCCAGGTTCACCCTGACTTTCAGCTTGTTGACCAGGAGCTTGGTACAAGAAAGGAGAATTCTGATAAGTAGTCTGAGCAGTAGTGTGCATAACAGGTTGAGGTTCAGCAAAAGTCGGAACTGAAAAACCTGGCACAACAGATGGACCACCAATCTGAGCAGTAGCAGAAACTGGCACATAATCCGGAGGTAACCCAAATTCTGGCCAAGTAGAAGCTGGTTGCTGAATAACAGGAGAATCAACAACAGCAGTCAAAACTTCAGAGATAACAGTCCTTTGAGGTGGTTCACCTCGAGCAATCAGAACTTGCATCATTTCAGTGAGCTTGGTCATACCGGCCTTCAACTCATCAATTTCCATTCGAACTTCCATGTTATGTTGTTCTTGGCGTTCCATTCTCAATCTAATAGCTCTTCGTCTGATAACAGCTCTAGTACCGTATCTGTGGTGAGGAGTCAGCTTGACGGATCAACAGACAACTGAGGAAAGGAACAACCGGGATGAGTTCCCACACAACTCGGATGAACACAAGAATATGCGAGGATGTAATGATATGCAATGTTCACTTCCATTTTCAGAAAAACAACTCAATTATTGCAAACATGGTCAACATCGAGAATATGGTCATGAAATATCTTGACAAAAAGGAATATTTGTTTTTTTTTCAATATTTGCAATAATCGGAATTGTCTTCCTTGAAAAATGGTCGTGATGATGATCATGATGAATATGTAGATGCAACAAACACAAACAAGATCACGCAAAGCACACAGGTTCAAAGGTTTAGATCACGAGCATGGAGTCATGGTAACAGAACACCAACCCAAACAGGTATGTACTAAGGTTTGTCTTCATTGTACCTGCAAAAAACCAGAAGGGTGCTAACAGAGGTTCCCGGAGTTAACAACCATCTTTAGAATATCATCGGTACGTTGGATTACTCCCCAACCGATAACATTCTTAAAATAGACCTCGTCCGAGTGTAGTATCGCGTAACAACCACCTTAAGTTTACACTCAGATAGTTTCCGCACTACGTTCCTAAATTGGCTTAGATTGGTTAAGGGTTCTACGGTCCTCAGTATGATCAGCTCAAGGTTGGAAAATAATGCCACATACGATTACTCGTCATGACATTGATAGTCCAAGAGAGCCTAACCGAGTGGAGATTATCAAATTGATATTGCTTTGGACTACTCCATCGCATATCGCTTCGAATATCGCCGTCCTATCATAAGTGTCACTCAGATCCGGGTTATGACCTATCTCACAGAGGATCACCAAAAACTGAAACAAGAACAACCAAGTAAAAAGCAAATCAAACTAAAGCAGTAAACAAATCAAAGTAGGCCGAATCCACTTAGAGATTGACTCCCCAGCAGAGTCGCCACTTTTCTGTAGCGGTAAAATCATGAATGTAAGTTATTGATTAACTTCACTCAATATACACAGAGTCGCCACCGCGCTTTTATTTATTTCCAAATGGAAAAAGGAAAATGAACGAACAAAACCTTAACGAATCTTAAAAGCTAAAAAGCTAAAAGAATCAAACAGAGAATGGGTACGGGGATTGGTTACAAATCGGGAAGGTTTTAAGCACCCGACTTGTCCGTGGTACTCCACGGGAACCCTTTGAAATGTTTACTGCATTTTTGGTTTGAAATGGTTTGCTTGAAAAAAAGATTGAAGAGATGAGAAGAAGAATATTTTTTTTAAGATTTTGGTGTTTGAAGAGACAAACGTCTCATGCCTACGTACCCACAAAGTGCAATGCGAGATCAAAACCCCGTAGTTCGTGGTACAAATTGTGAAAAAGGCAAATGAGTTGAATTGATTTTAAAATGTAAAGATAAGTCGTCATCCTTTAGCGAATAATTCCGCTAGAAAGGATGATTCATATCTAAACACAAAAAGGTTAAAAGAAACGTGCACGAGGGCACAAAAGCAATTGAATGAGTTTGAAAGTTTTTAAGTTTTTGAGAAAGAAGTTCCGATATGCTTATGTGGTTTAGCATTTATTTAAGAAATGAAATGAAAAGGTAAAAGCACATGACCAAAGTCACGGTTTGATTGAGAAAATGTTTGAAGTTAGAAAACAAAGAAAGTTTTGAAAATAGGAAGGAGATTTGAAAATTGAAGAAGATGGGAAGAGATGAAGGGACTATCCTAAAACTTGAAAATAAAAGCTAAAGGAAGAAATAATCAAACCAAATGGCAAGCACTCTTTGAAACAATTGGATTTCCATCTTCATGAACAAGTGAACTTAACCGGAGCCACAATCTTCAATCCATAACAAATGAGCAAAGGGATGATCCTAGAATCTAGGTCCGAAACTCCAAGTCT
The DNA here is from genome assembly GCA_963966055.1 of Lathyrus aphaca. Lineage (NCBI taxonomy): Eukaryota > Viridiplantae > Streptophyta > Magnoliopsida > Fabales > Fabaceae > Lathyrus > Lathyrus aphaca. The sequence continues at coordinate 10,015,245 of OZ014520.1, read as the reverse complement.
CAAGATAGGGATAGTAACCATAGTCCAAAATTAGAAGTCACCCATTTTTTAGATGTTTAATCCTTTATTAATATTTTTGTGTCCAAATGAACAAAGAAAAAAAAATAACAAGCAACAATAATATATACAATAAGCAATATGATGAATGAATATAAAAGCATAATAAGAGAGGTAGGGAACGAGAGATTAAAATAAAAGAGGATAAGGTGCGAGAGATTTAATTAAATGTTAGTATATTCACATTATAATATTGACAATATAAAGTGGTATGATGAACTTAATCAAGCACAACCACGGAAAGAAAAATAAAATCGAGGCAAACGGATCCAAGTGGATCGCATTCCGAATCGGGACAACTTTAGGTCTATGTTAAGCAATCGCCGAGTAATTTACGGAGTAATTACCCTACAAATGAGGCCGGCCACCACTAATTAAAGTGGAAAATATCCGTGTTAATACATGTTAGAGAAGCGATATAATGAATCGTTCTCCGAAAACATGCCACACTAAAAGAAAGAGAACGGTCTAATCTTAATCGTGATTATCGTTGAATTTCTCGAAAAGCAACCTATCACGATCTCAAAGTATGGAGAATGATCCAAATGATCATTCATCCATAGATTTGAAATAATGAAGATTGAACTTAATCGGAAATCAACAATCCCGAATCGGAAGATTGTCATCGACCAAAAATAGAAAAAAGATGAAGAATATGGATCCAAAAAGAATAGATCCAATAAAGAAATAGAAACATTTTTTAATCATTTTCTAAAAAAACTTCTTTTCTAAATTTAATTCTAAAACACTTTATTTCTAACTCTTTTTCTAAAATGATTCTAAGATACTATTAAAATTAAGATACTATTAAAATGTTTTTCTAAACTTATCCTAAAATATATCAAAATAGAAATTGAAAATAAAATCCTTTATAAAATTTAAACTAATAACAAAAATAAAAAGAAGAGAAGAAAACCAAGGAAGTAGGGAAAGCTGCGCAGGAGGTTGGATTAGTAATTTCACGGGCTCTTAAGCCCAACACACACAAATTACTTTATTAAAAAAACAAAAAGAAATAAGAATTATAAAAAAAGGAAGAAAACAGAAGAACGGATTCCTCTTCTTCTTCGTTCATTCACGGCAAAAACAGGGCAACACCACCGCGGCGGCTCACCTCTTTCAAGATGCACAATTGCAAAATCGCCGGCCTTAATCTCTCTGCCTCAATCGAACGAAGCTCCTCTCTAATCTCTCTTCTCTCAAATCTAGGTTGCTTCTTCTCTTCTCCCAAATCAAATCGGTGTGGTTGTTGAGGATTTATGTGATTCTATTGAATTGATAATTGGATTAAAGGTGAAATGAGTGAAGATTCATTGAACGGAAATGGTGATGATGAAGGATTTGAAAGTTTGAAGGTGAACTATGAATTGAAGCCTTTGAGTTTTGATTTTTCAGGGATTTAGTATGGCTCTCAAAGCTTGATTCTGAGGGTGGTATGGAGTTGCTTTTATAGGGGCTGAAGGTGATTTCGAAATGAATTTAAAAGCTGAGATTTTAATTTCATCCTTGCTGCCGTTTCGAGGAGTTGATGTCGTTTTGGGCTGTGCTGATTTCGTGACTTGTTTATGTGCGTTTTGCGAGCGATTTGAAGGGCTAGTGTATGCTGCGTTTAATTTTTGCTCTGTTTGCGTTTTGCATTGATTTGTTTGTGTTTTGATAAATGAAAGTACTGAACACGTGACAGATTGATACGGCTTGTACGGCTTGGCTTGAAGCGTTAAGGTGTTTGTGAGCTTGGCTTGATCTGTTAACTTTTCGTGTGCAGGCCGTTGATGTTGTTTTTGCTGGTACGGAAGATGGGCGTGAGGGATACGGAAGGCTGATGGCTGTGGGAAAGTGTTATTTGTGTGTTTGATATGCGGCTGTATTGGCTATTGTTTTGCCGTGGCTCCGGCTTGATGTTGAGGGCTGGAATTTTGGAAAAGTGTTGGGTATGCTGCAGGAGTATATACGGAGCTTGGTTTGTGGGCCTGTGTGAAAGGCTTGGCAGGATGCTTGTTGTTTTGTTTGCGGCGTACGTGAAGGCTATGAGGAGATGGCGCACGGCTGGGATGCTTCTGGCTTGTGAATTTGTGAGGCTAGCGCGTGATGGCTTTATTTTGTTTTGCATATCAGGCTGTTTGTGAATCCCGTGGCTTGGATGTGCCTTCAGCTTGTATGGTGTATGGGAGTGTGGCTTGGTGTGTGATGAATGAGACTTTTCATTCACAGCCTTTTTGTTTCTATTTTTTTTTTAAAAGAGGTAAATGATGTAGAAAATGGATCATGGGCTAAAAAATAACAAATGGACTAAATGACATAATTTGTTTTATAAGGTATAAAAAATGGACAAGAAATAGAAATTGATTTGTTTTTATTTATTTTTATAATTGTGAATAAAATGATGAATATGAATTAGAAAAAGAATATGAAATATGGTAATGAAAGTGGATAATCAGTATGAATTAGGAAAATGGATCGAAAATAATTGGGTGGAAATGATAATTGGAAATGATTTAGGAAGATGGTGATTTGAGATAATCGAAAGAAATAATAAAATAAATGGTTTATGGATCGAATATTAAAATGGATGGAACGGATGAATGGATATGAGGTGATGATTTTTAAGCCCAAAACAAATTCCTGATTTTTTTTAACAAGCCTCTGAACACAGCCTAAATGCCTTGCAACTTGCCAACTGAAAACTGTCTGATTATTATCTGATAAACCAAATTCATACTGAGAAAAATAAATTCTCAGATGAATCGCTAATGAACTGAAGATTCAAGCCATAACACACTGCCTGATAACTGATGAACAAACCAAACTTTGCACAGAAAACAACTGTCACACAATCCAACTTGTACTTCGAAAACGCATTGCCTGATGAATGAATTACTGGCACACACAACTTGCAATTGAACAATCTTTTGATAGTTTGACCAAGATTAGGTCAAACGTCCATCTGAATCGAATTGTAACTGAGCAATCGCATCTGAATTGGAATCACTGCCCTGTCTCTGAAATCCTGCAACACAGAAGAAGAAAAGCAACTGCAGCATATTTTTTTTTGATATTTTGGTTAGAAGTCAGTAAAATATGAACAGATAACAGAAATTAAACAAGGTGATCCTCTGCAAGGCATAGACTTGCACCCGAAAAAGGATAAACGAACCAGTGCGTGATCTTGTTTGTATGTGAAATGCAGATGAGATGCGAAAAATCTTAGGTCAAAAATTAGGGTCTGACAGATACGACATTAATTTTTTTGAATAATAGAAAGCATGCACATGCAACACCAACAAAGATATTTCAACACCACTCATAGGAGTCAGGAACGCGGTCTCGTGGTAGTACGCTCTCAAAAATAACCCTGTTTCAGTTAGGACTTTTGAGGGTTGTATCGTGGCCTGGTTCACGGTTATAAAAACAAAGGATATAGGCTCAAAGTTTATTTGTGCCCACCCATCTTCGTGATGTTCTCCATTCCTATGTTCAGCTAACTTTCACAAGCGCTCACCTCTCAAAAAGGGTTTTGTGATAGTTGAGGAACCAATTACACTAACAGTTTAAGCACCAATCAAGTGGTTGTTTGGAGTCAGTCATCCCTTCGTCTTTCGTGTCTGTATAACACAACTTTGTTCTTGTTCAAGGATCTTTCTGGTGTAATCCTTTTCGTCTTTCGCTTTTGCATTATTTTTCTTATCCCTAACTTTTGCCTGGACTGATTCCTGTGAATCTTTGATTGTGAAGTCCAGCGGGATGCCCTAATTTTTGCCTAAGTCGCTTGTTTTCAAGTTTCGACTTAGCGGGCTTTTTCATTTCTTTTTTTTCAATTCTCTTTTTTTCCGAACAAATCGTGTGACACTGTTTGTCTTGATTGCTTTGAAAGGGTCGTGACTGTCTCACTTATTGGTTGTTGGGGGATAACCATTGTGGTCTCCGGTCTTTGGACCTCTTGATTAGGATAACCATTGTGGTTTCTAGTTATTGGACCTCTTGATTTGGTACAACGAAAGGTAATGGATCCTCAGATGTGCACTCCTTTTTGAAATTTGAACGATCGGTCCAACTAGCTGACACCTACCCTGCCCCTGGGTTAATTGCGAGGGTTTTTTCATGCAAAAAAAAACTCCTACTTCAAGGCTCAAATGGGTTGGCGATGGTCTATCTCCCTTATATCTCCGGTGTTTAGGGTTTGAAACAATGCCTGTTGTAACACGGTGGGAGAACTGACTTTAGTTATGTTGCAGATAGCAAGAGTCGCCACCGACTTTTATTTTATCCAAAAGAAAGGCATAAAAGAACAGGAAAGACCTTTTAAAAGATTTTTTTGGGTCCGGGGGGTAGGTTATGTAAAGGGAAGGTGTTAGCACCCTTTACATCCATGGTTATCCATGGGCTCTTAGTTACTTAGCTCACTTTAAAATGTTTTTGAAATGTGAAGTGTGTGAATAAAAATTTTCTTAAGAGTTTCATAATGATCCATGTACGGATGCATAAGAAACCTTTGTTTTGAAAATTGTTTGAAATGTATGAAGTGTTTGAAATTGTTTTGAAGAGTGAGCAAGTAACTATGAGGAACCTACCCTAAGTTTAAGTCTTTTTTGTTCTTGAATCCTTTAAATGGTAAGACTATCCCTATTATTAAGGAATAGGTAGTCATTACCTTGGATGTAAGGGACAAGTGAAGGGTCATCTGTTATTTAGGCAACTGTGGGGTGTATAAGCAATTTTGAAGGGACTATCATCTTTATTCGAAAGGGACAAGATCATTACGAAGGCAACATTCGAAGGGACTTGATCTTTTTATCTGTTAAGGGACTAGATGATGTGAAATTGAGGGACTTTGCTTTATACACCCTACTTGACCTTTTTGTAATAGGCAACATGAGAGGTAACCCTTAGAAAGTGAGATGGCGATCAAAGATCGACTTACGTGTGTGAGTGTACAATTTTAATATTTATCTTTAAATTTAAATGATCTAAATTAATTTTAAAATACAAGTATGTTTACACTCCCTATTTACTAACCATAGCATAAAATAAATAATAAATATTATTAATAAAATATTACATCCAGGAACAATTACATAATAATAATTAAGCAAAATATAATAAGAAAAATAAATAAGTAATTATAATTGGGTTAGTGAAAATAATAATAATAAGAATAATACCAAATTAAATGGGGTTAGTAATAAATAAAATATCATATAAACATAATTAATAATAATAATAATGAAATAAGCAAGAATATTATAATAATTAAAAAATCAAATTTTTATATAAGCAATTATTTAAGATTAATAAGGAAAAAAATGAACAATTATACTAATTATTGTAAATTTTAAGTTATATGTAAATTATAAAATTAAATTAATTATGAACATATTATGAAAATAAATTATAATTACAAAAATTAAATTAGCAATTTTTAAACATATAATACAAATTATTTACGTGCAAAATTAAATTATAAACAAATTGTGTCATATTATCATATTAAATTAAGAATTTTAATTTTTAAACATATTTACATACAAAAATTTAAATTTATAAACAAATGAAAAATATACATGATAGAATAAAATAGGATTAAGTTCTAAGTAGAGGAAGATTAGGGTTTTGAAAATTATTAGGATTAATTAGGGTTTATGATTTATTTTACAAGTATTTATATACAAAAAATATATATATACATAAATATAAACATAAAAAAAAGAAGTTTGAAAATAAATTACTATATTTTGACAATATGAAATTTTGAGAAAAAAGATTATTAATTAATTAAGTTTTATGGAATTTATATTAATTGATTTAATAGAAAATAAAGAAAATAACAAAACAATGAAAAAAAACCAAAAAAAAAAAATAGGACCTGGGATTTGAACCCAGGTCCTTTACCTGGCTGAAGGATTCCCAAAACCAACTGAGCCACTGTACGCAGCTGATATATACTCCTCCCCATTTTGTTTTGTTGCATAACCTGGAAATAATCATGGCAAAAAAAAATAAAACAACATAAAAGGGCCTGGGGGATTCGAACCCAGGTCCCTTATACAACACACAAACATTCTTTCCATCCAGCCGGGAGGGCGCTACTGGCAATATGTTCACAACAACACATAATATATTAAGTACAACAATTAAAAGATAAAAATAGAAAAAAACCACTGCAGCCAGGTTTCGAACCAGTGTCCTTAAACATCACACGTGCGTTTCTTACCACCAGGCCAACGCTGCATTTGTGAACAAAAACAGAAACAATTGAATAAAATATTATGAACAATTTTTGAATATTCAAAACGCGCGCGCTGGCTTCGTCTTCTTCCTTAAGATTTCGTAGGTTTTCCTGCGAAATTTCCTGGGAAATTTCCTGAGACTTTTCCTGCGCACAAACCCTGCAAATTTCGTATCACCATAAACATGTACAATTTTATCAAATTGATCACATTTTCGTAATCCCCAAACGTCACACAGTTCAATTATAGTCTTAGAATTAATTTATGTTAGCTAAATCAAAAGATCCCAAATTCAAATCAAGAACCCTAGCCATGGAAAATTGCGGTTTAGGGTTTAGTTCTTCAATCCTTTTATCCAGAAACCATCTAGGCATCACAACAAACAATATTAACAACACAAAAACAATTTATAATAGTCAAATGAGCAGAATCGAAAATTGAAAAAAAAATGAAGAACGTGAATTCAGTTTATGCAATTCATGAGGTTTTGGATGCAAATAAGGATTGGGATCGCATTAGAGATGTTCAAGGAACGTGTTTGAACCTTTAGAATGCTTTGATATCTCTTCCAACCAAGAAACCGAATTATGAATTTTAGGTGAATTTTTGAAGATTGAAACTTACTCTTGGAGGCTGAAATTCGTGAATAGTGAGTAGGGTTGTGTCATGTACTTATAGAGTGATGAATTTAGGTCAGAAAACTTGATATTTGTGTGAAAGATTTGATCCAAAAAGATTGAGAAAGATAAGCTTTGAAATTCAAATATTTTTGCATAAACACTTTCTATTTCAAGCCAATCAACATTATCTTTGTATCAATTTGATCCATATTGAATTCATGACCTTCTAGAATCAAAAATAATTTTAAATCATCACATTTAATATTTTATTTAAATTTAAAATGATTTTTAGTATAAAAAATCATAATAAATTAATTAAATAAAATAAAAATTATGAAAATATCAAAGAATTTTCGTGCATGATGTCATGGATTGCTTTGGGTCATTAAAAGTTCAGCCCACTTAGCAAAATTTGGTTTTAAACCTCCATTTGCTTCATAAACTTCCCTAAAATTTCCCAACTTTGCAAGGGCACACATCCTTCATTTTTAATGCTATGAGGGTGCTCTTGGACATTTTGGAAAGCTTGAAGAGTCCTATAACCAACCCCATTTGTTTCATGTCCATATCATTTACCATTCTCAAGTTATGCCCTTTTGAAGTTGTTGACTTTTTGTTGACTTTCAAAAGAACCTATAATGTCTTAGCTCATACCTTCCAAATGAAGCATTTTTGGGCTTGGCTTGTGAGACACAAAGTTGTAGAGAATTCAATTTCCTTCAAAATGAGATTTCGATGGAAAATTGGTGATGAAGCATGTGAAAGTTATGGCTGGTCAAAGTTCAGTTGACTTTTCCTAAGGAAACCCTAATTTAGAAACTCCTGATTCTTGATGATCTGAAACCTCCTTGATGAATCATGATCAACCCTTGATCAAATGATGAATTTTACTTCATATACCTGATGTTGGCAAAAAATCATGAGGTTTGACTTTGGTTTGACCACAGTTGACCTCAGTTTGACTTTTTAACTGCTTTGATTGATTTTGACTTATCTGATCATCTGACTGAGCAAACCTTTGAGAAAAGTCTTGAAACTTGTCATGGGGATTCTTAGACACATATAAGATGTTATGAAGCTCACTTGAAGTCTTGGAAGTCCATTTAGCCTGATTAAAGTTAAAACCCTAGTTTTGGATGCACTGCTTAGGAGGATGCATTGTCTGAGGGAATTGTCAAATCTTCTGACCAATTGTGAACTTTGTGAACCTGGTGAACCTCATAAAATGTCTTGTGAACCTCATGGGAGGTCTTGTGAACCTTGTGAACCTCATGGAGGGTCTTGTGAACCTTGTGAACCTCATAAAGTATCTTGTAGACTTCATGAACCTCATGAAAGGTCTTGTAAGTATTGTGAATCTTGTGAACCTTGTGAACCTCATAAAGTGTCTTGAAAACTTCATGAACCTCATGAAAGGTCTTGTGAACCTTGTGAACCTCATGGAGGGTCTTGTGAACCTTGTGAACCTCATAAAGTATCTTGTAGACTTCATGAACCTCATGAAAGGTCTTGTAAGTATTGTGAACCTTGTGAACCTCATAAAGTGTCTTGAAAACTTCATGAACCTCATGAAAGGTCTTGTGAACCTTGTGAACCTTCTTAGCACACAAAGTCTTGTATTGTGAGGGCAAATTTTGGGGTGCAACAGCTGCCCCTGTTCAATTTTCTGAAACCTGAGGGGTTAGATTGGTATATGTGCCAGTCGTAACTTGGAAGGTTGAAGGGGATTGAACACAAAAGCCCAAAAATTTGCACTCACCGGTGCGTAGAGTAATACTGATGACTAGTTGAATATGTTTGAGTGGGCTTAAAGATGCCACTTGGAGAAAAGTTCTTCAGATACATTTCTTGGAGGATAAAGCAGTCCAAAATATGAAGATATAATGATAGCTTTCAGGAAGATAAACAACGTCCCGAGGTAGTGGTGATAGCTTTCAGGAAGATAAACAACGTCCCGAGGTAGTGGTATGCTTTCAGAAGGATAAACAACGTTCTGAGGAAATGATATACTTTCAGGAGGATAAACAACGTCCTGAGGTATATGATATGCTTTCAGAAGGATAAATAACGTTCTGAGGTATAAGTATAACTTTTGGGAGGATAAACAACGGCCCAATAATTATGATGTGCTTTCAGGAGGATAAACAACGTCCCGAGGAAATGATATGCTTTCAGGAGGATAAACAACGTCCTGAGGTAATGAGATAACCTTTGGGAAGATAAACAATGGCCCAAGGCAGTAATATGCTTTCAGGAGGATAAACAACGTCCTGAGGTAGTGGTGATAGCTTTCAGGAAGATAAACAACGTCCTGAGGTAATGGTAATAGCTTTCAGGAAGATAAACAACGTCCTGAGGTAATGGTAATAGCTTTCAGGAAGATAAACAACGTCCTGAGGGAATGGTAGCTTTCAGGAAGATAACAACGTCCCGAGGAAATGATGATAGCTTTCAGGAGGATAAACAACGTCCTGAGGTAGTGGTAATAGCTTTCAGGAAGATAAATAACGTCCTGAGGTAATGGTAATAGCTTTCAGGAAGATAAACAACGTCCCGAGGGAATGGTAGCTTTCAGGAAGATAACAACGTCCTGAGGTATAACTTTTGGGAAGATAAACAACGGCCCAATAGTCATGATATGCTTTCAGGAGGATAAATAACATCCTGAGGAAATGATGTAACCTTTGGGAAGATGAACAACGGCCCAAGGTAATAATATGCTTTCAGGAGGATAAACAACGTCCTGAGGTAATAATATGCTTTCAGAAGGATAAACAACGTTCTGAGGTATAAGAAGCTTTCAGGAGGATAAACGACGTCCTGAGGAAATGATATGCTTTCAAGAGGATAAACAACGTCCTGAGGGAATGGTGTAACCTTTGGGAAGATAAATAACGGTCCAAGGTACTGATATGCTTTCAGGAGGATAAACAACGTCCTGAGGTGATGATATGCTTTCAGAAGGATAAACAACGTTCTGAGGTATAAGAATCTTTCAGGAGGATAAACGACGTCCTGAGGAAATGATATGCTTTCAGGAGGATAAACAACGTCCTGAGGGAATGGTGTAACCTTTGGGAAGATAAATAACGGCCCAAAGTCACAAGTTGTTGATGAAGTTTGTCTGCTGGAGAATTAATCTGAAAAACAAGGTTATAATATTTTGCACAATAACATTAGTTTATGCATTATGTATGCATGTATAATATGATGCACTTAAGTAATGTATTATGTATCTATGTATATGTATGATATGATGTAAATGATGTATGTATGAATCACGCAGCCTGAAGCGTCTTGGATCTCTTTGTATAACAACTGCTGGCCAGGGAAAATAAATCCCGATTCGTTGCTGAAGATTATGAGGAACTCGTTCCCATCTTGTTCGATAGTATAGTACACATAACCTCCCGTCTTCGTTTGATAGTAGGGTATCCATAACCTCCCGTCTTCGTCCGATAGTAACCTCTCGTCTTCGTCCGATAGTAAGGTATACATAACCTCTCGTCTTCGTTCGATAGGAAGGTATACATAACCTCCCGTCTTCGTTCGTCGTACTCTTATTGGAAAAATAAATTCCCTACTATCAGTATGAGGATAAAAGAGATGGATATAAATTCCATGGGAGATGTGACTCGAAGTACTTATGAAGATGGATTTGCCCTACTGGGGATTTGTAACTGTCTTGTGGGGATGAACCGGCGAAGCTTCGTTGAATTCCTTCCCTCGTTCGTCCTTAGTAAATACTATTACTGCATTTCATGCATTTCTGGTAAACATCAATCATATTAAGCATTTATGCATTTCTGGTAAACATCAATCATATTCAAAACCATACATACATTCAAACACAACCAATGGAAGTTTCGCTTATGTAAATAGGGTAAAAGTAAATCTGGATTCAGAGGGAAAAGTAAAGCTGAACTTGAAAATAGAATCGTTTCAACTTCGAGAGTGTATAACCAATTGGATTTAGAGCTCCTGAGATTCTTAACTTTCCTGAATACCTTCCCAGAAATCCTCATAGCTGGATCTGAAGACATAATACTGACACCATCTGATACTACTGGCGTAGACAATTAATTTCCATCATGGTTTCAGCTGAGAATCCAATATCAAGGTAATGCAATGAGAGGAATGTGTCTTCAAATTGTGATGGACCATATACACTCCGGGTATTAGATTTGAATAGAAAGCATTGCCCCTTGGTTGAGGATCAATTGTCCCAAAAGGGAAGTATCTGAATGTAGTTACCTCAGGAGAACTAAGCAGAATGCCCCATAATAATATGCCCTTGACATCATGAACTTTGCAGTGTTACCCTTGGTAATTCAAATATATGAGAAGAGTTGCCCCTGGCTATTAAGCACTGTTGGATCTGGAACTGATTGCCCCGAATGATTTGAACAGTAACTTGGTATGCCCCCTTGATTAGGAAACAATGACCATGCCCCTGGCATTATGAATTCTGTAATGTTACCCTTGGCACTTCAGATAGATGAGGAGATCTGCCTCTGGCTGCTTAAACATAGTTGAATCTTGTCCTGATTGCCCCAAATGAGTTAGGCAGTATCATGGCCTGCCCCCTTGACTGGGAGATAATGATTATGCCCCTTTTTATACATGGACTTTGATCCAGGAAGCAACTTTGTTTATCGGAAGGACTTTGAACATTCATCCTGTAAGTTTCTTTGTTTATCAAACACTCAAGTATATGTAAACAAATATGTTCAAAAATGCAATGCTTATGTCTGTCTTGAAATTTTGAAAAAGAGTTATTTTAGAAAAACATTTTTTGTGAAAACTGTGATATTAACTCAAGTTTTATAACAAGCCCTAAAGGAGTCAGGATACCTTTTTGTAACAGTACGCTTTCAAACTAACCATGCTTCAGTTAGGACTTTTAAAAGGTTGTAACGTGGCCTGGTTCATGGTTTAAGAAACAAAAGATAAAGGCTCAAATTTATTTGTACCCAACCCATTCTCCATGATGTTCTTCAGTCCTATACTCAGTTAACTTATGCATTGAGGCTCAAATGAGTTTGGAATTGTAACACTGACATTTGTGATGGTTCAGAAACCCAAAATTTATTTGAACATTCAGTCATCTTTCTTTATTAAGGATTCATAGTGACCTCTTTTTTTTTTGACTTTATTATCCCTTCTTTTTGCCTGAACTGCTTATTTCAAGGTTACAGTCAGCGGGATGTCTTGATGTTTTACTAAGTCTCCTTCATAGGTTTTGACTTAGCAAGACTGTTCTTTTGCTGGATATTGACTGTCAGGTTTAATGATTACAGAGAACCATCATTAGTTATGTACAACACAGATAATTGGCATATTTGAGTTAACCGAGTAACTACCCTGCCCCAGGTTATGAATAAAGGTTTTAATTTGCGAGAATAAAAACTCCTACTTCATAGGCTCAAAAGGGTTGACTAGGGATTAACTTCCTTATATCTCCACTGTTTAGGAATTGAAACAATGCCTGTACATCGTCAGCATAGTCTGTTTAAAAGCATACTGCCTAATATTATGGTATTGTTTTCGTCATCCTCCCTCTACAGGCTTATAGCTTTATCAGGAGTTAAATATCACAAGATAGAAATAAGAAGCATAATTCAAAATATAGTGGAACGAATGGATTAATTCAAGACAAACATATGCAATGCATTAATGAAAACAAAAGTTTAACATAATAGTAAGTGTTCAAACAAATAAAAGAAATTACAAATGAAAATTCAAATGTTGTCCCATCCAGTTGGCTGAATGTCCTCAATTGCAATCTGTGAACTTTGAGGAGCAGTATACTTCACCATGAAATCAAATTTACCACTTGGATGTCCCAAGGTGCCCCATATCTCAACAGGAATAGGTAGGCTTCCTTTCTTGCTACACTGGGTAACTTGTCTTGCAGCTTCGGTGTTTGATGGGTGATAGTAGAATTCAACTTGACCTTCTGGAATAACCTCTAGGATTCCTTCTTCAATCAGGTCTTGGATCTTTTTCTTCAATGTCCAACAACTATTAGTATCATGTCCAGGACAGTTGGAGTGATACCCACACCTTGCCTTGGGATTATAGCGAGGAGAGGAAGTTTTAGGATTTTGAGGAGAATTTTTCAAGGAAATTAGTTTCATCTCCAACAAGCATTGCAGAACTTGTGACATTGGAGTGCTGAATTTGATAAACTGTCTTCTACATCCCTTGTGTTGAGGTGGGTTAACTTTACCATGTCTTTTTTCTTTAACTGAAGAACAATCAGTGGTAACCGGTTTCTTACCTTCTTTTATCCTCATCTTCCTTTCAACCAAATCAGCTTGTTTTAACGGAGGTTGATTGACAATTAGATTCCTGACTCCATTACTTTGAAGTTTTTAGACAAAGGTTCTCAACTCTTCTTGCCCCTGAGCTAAACTTTGGATAAGAGCCACCTGGCCATTCATCTGGATCCTCATTTCTGTTATCTCAGCTTGCAATTGTTCCAACTGACCATCCTTGTTGTCCTCAGGACTCTTCTTCTTAGCCAGCAGTGTCTTCAACTCATCTTGTCCCTTGGACAAGTTCAGAATCAACTCTTGGAATCGGGCATTCTGAGCCTGGAGATCTTTGACTTTTTGTTCAAGAGCCATTGCTGAAATAAACAGCGAGAAGATAAGAATCATGTGCACAAGAAACCTGTGATGCAATGATATGGTATGTAAATGCATATGCAATGTTTTCAAGGACCGCAGGATTTAAATTTGCTTAAACAAACAAGAAGGTAAATTTTTATTAGTAATAAATTTGTTTGGCCTCTTTGGGCTTACAAAAAATGAAATGCAATAAATACAAGAGATGGGGTTTTAAGTCTCCCATGGACGTTTCCTCTTTGTGTTGAGGTATGAGTTGAGATTCCGTTCCTCGTGAAGTTGCTTTGTTAGTTCCAGGATTCTTTCTTGGCTTGCTTTGTAATGAGCCTCGAAAGTATCCCTTTGCTCCTTCAACTGGATCCAAGACCTCTGTAAATCTTCCCTGTCAGTAGGCATGTCTGGGTGAAGGATGGTATAAGAAGTATCTCCTTCAGCAACAGGTTCCATGGTAACTGGCAGGATAGCAGGATATGGCATCATGAGAGTCTGAGCACGAGATCGCACCCATCTGAGATAAGCTTCCATAGGAATAGTGTACTTAGCCTCCAGAGTCTTGCTGTCAACCTTGTTCACTTTTCCCCATGCTCGTATGAACCTTTGATGGTAACCTTGAAGATCGTTGTCGTAGTCAAACACAATGCCTTGAATCAACATGTCATGAGGACCATCACTCCGAGCGTAACCAAACTGTCGTAAAGCTAAAGAAGGATTGTAGGTAATGCCCCCTCTTATGCCCAGAAGTGGTACATTAGGGAATTCCCCACAACGGTCAATGATAGTAACATTCTCCATAGATCGAGAGCACCAATGGATATCTGAATGAGAGAGTGACATAATCCTCTTGGACCACCTGAACCCTTGTTCATTCTTCATCACTGAGCGAGGAAGGTGAGAAATAAACCACCTAGAAAGCAAAGGGACGCAGCACATCAAAGTTCCTCTTGCCCTTGTAGTACGAGTATGAAGAGAATGCAGGATGTCTCCAAGTAAAGTAGGTACTGGATTGTGACTCAGGAATATGTTGATGGCATGACGTCTATGAACTGATCAGGATTGGGGAACAACACTAAGCCATAAATCAACAAGGCTAGGATCTCCTCAAAAGCATCATAGCTCATAGCTTTCAAGAACCCTTGAGCCTTCTCTATCAACACCTTAGCAAGAATACCTTTAACTCCGCTTCTCGTTTCTAGGACAATGTCAGACTTCTTTAGATGTAAAGCTGCAGCAATAGCCTCAGGTTTAGGCTCTCTTTCCAAGCCTGTGAAGGGTCTTTGATCAAGAACAGGTATACCCAGAAGTTTAGAGAACTCTTCCATTGTAGGAACCAACTGATAGTCAGGGAATGTGAAGCAATGGTGCTTAGGGTCAAAGAACTGAAACAGAACACTCATCATGTCTTCATTGAACCCTGAGGTGACTAGATCCAATAGGTGACCATGTCTCTTGATAAACTGGGAATGATCAGACACTTGAGAAACCAACTCTTTAAGCTTAGTAGGTATGCCTACGAAGTTGATCCTGATAGTGTTTCTACGAGCAGAAGCCATGACCTGCAACAAAGAACAAAGATAAATCCTTTGGTCCTTGAAATGGTTAGTGAAAATGCTATGCTTATGATGCATGATGATGTCATGATGTTATGCTCAATCACAAACATGTGGCACACACAAACAAGTCACACAATAGCCCTAGGTTTAAAGGCTTGCATGAGGTTCAAAGGTAAGCACCCTCCCCTGAAGTTAGTTGGTTCATCCTGTCCTACAAAAGTAACCAGGTTCTAAGGGATCTCAATATCATTGATCCTTCACAAGGGTGGTTGTTCAGTAGGCAACTTACTTGCCAACCAAAACCCTCCAAGTTTAGAATCTCAATGAGCGTAGTATCGAGTATCAACCAACTTCAGTCTGCACCAAAGCCGGCTATCTCACTACTTTTCTAAAGACCAAGATGGGGTAACTAGGGTTCTAAAAGTTAGTTAGTGCATTGACAACATATGGCAGCCTCATATTATCCTCAACTTGACTTAAGGAACATAAACACCAACCAAGAAGTCACACTAACTATGGCCACCAGATCAACCATATCGGTATACGCCGTACAGTTTCCTTGGTCTATTGCCATTTACCTAAGGTACACTAGATCCGGGTTAGGATCTTTCACACATAAGAGCCCAACAAGTAAGTATAAAGCAAACAAGGCAAACAATTTAAAGTGATCTAATTCCTAAGGGTACCCCTCTTTTATTAAATCCCCAGCAGAGTCGCCAGTTCTGTAACACGGTGGGAGAACTGACTTTAGTTATGTTGCGGATAGCAAGAGTCGCCACCGACTTTTATTTTATCCAAAGGAAAGGCATAAAAGAACAGGAAAGACCTTTTAAAAGATTTTTTTGGGTCCGGGGGGTAGGTTATGTAAAGGGAAGGTGTTAGCACCCTTTACATCCATGGTTATCCATGGGCTCTTAGTTACTTAGCTCACTTTAAAATGTTTTTGAAATGTGAAGTGTGTGAATAAAAATTTTCTTAAGAGTTTCATAATGATCCATGTACGGATGCGTAAGAAACCTTTGTTTTGAAAATTGTTTGAAATGTATGAAATGTTTGAAATTGTTTTGAAGAGTGAGCAAGTAACTATGAGGAACCTACCCTAAGTTTAAGTCTTTTTTGTTCTTGAATCCTTTAAATGGTAAGACTATCCCTATTATTAAGGAATAGGTAGTCATTACCTTGGATGTAAGGGACAAGTGAAGGGTCATCTGTTATTTAGGCAACTGTGGGGTGTATAAGCAATTTTGAAGGGACTATCATCTTTATTCGAAAGGGACAAGATCATTACGAAGGCAACATTCGAAGGGACTTGATCTTTTTATCTGTTAAGGGACTAGATGATGTGAAATTGAGGGACTTTGTTTTATACACCCTACTTGACCTTTTTGTAATAGGCAACATGAGAGGTAACCCTTAGAAAGTGAGATGTCGATCAAAGATCGACTTACGTGTGTGAGTGTACAATTTTAATATTTATCTTTAAATTTAAATGATCTAAATTAATTTTAAAATACAAGTATGTTTACACTCCCTATTTACTAACCATAGCATAAAATAAATAATAAATATTATTAATAAAATATTACATCCAGGAACAATTACATAATAATAATTAAGAAAAATATAATAAGAAAAATAAATAAGTAATTATAATTGGGTTAGTGAAAATAATAATAATAAAAATAATACCAAATTAAATGGGGTTAGTAATAAATAAAATATCATATAAACATAATTAATAATAATAATAATAATAATGAAATAAGCGAGAATATTATAATAATTAAAAAATCAAATTTTTATATAAGCATTTATTTAAGATTAATAAGGAAAAAAATGAACAATTATACTAATTATTGTAAATTTTAAGTTATATGTAAATTATAAAATTAAATTAATTATGAACATATTATGAAAATAAATTATAATTACAAAAATTAAATTAGCAATTTTTAAACATATAATAAAAATTATTTACGTGCAAAATTAAATTATAAACAAATTGTGTCATATTATCATATTAAATTAAGAATTTTAATTTTTAAACATATTTACATACAAAAATTTAAATTTATAAACAAATGAAAAATATACATGATAGAATAAAATAGGATTAAGTTCTAAGTAGAGGAAGATTAGAGTTTTGAAAATTATTAGGATTAATTAGGGTTTATGATTTATTTTACAAGTATTTATATACAAAAAATATATATATACATAAATATAAACATAAAAAAAAGAAGTTTGAAAATAAATTACTATATTTTGACAAAATGAAATTTTGAGAAAAAAGATTATTAATTAATTAAGTTTTATGGAATTTATATTAATTGATTTAATAGAAAATAAAGAAAATAACAAAACAATGAAAAAAAACCAAAAAAAAAAATAGGACCTGGGATTTGAACCCAGGTCCTTTACCTGGCTGAAGGATTCCCAAAACCAACTGAGCCACTGTACGCAACTGATATATACTCCTCCCCATTTTGTTTTGTTGCATAACCTGGAAATAATCATGGCAAAAAAAAATAAAACAACATAAAAGGGCCTGGGGGGATTCGAACCCAGGTCCCTTATACAACACACAAACATTCTTTCCATCCAGCCGGGAGGGCGCTACTGGCAATATGTTCACAACAACACATAATATATTAAGTACAACAATTAAAAGATAAAAATAGAAAAAAACCACTGCAGCCAGGTTTCGAACCAGTGTCCTTAAACATCACACGCGCGTTTCTTACCACCAGGCCAACGCTGCATTTGTGAACAAAAACAGAAACAATTGAATAAAATATTATGAACAATTTTTGAATATTCAAAACGCGCGCGCTGGCTTCGTCTTCTTCCTTAAGATTTCGTAGGTTTTCCTGCGAAATTTCCTGGGAAATTTCCTGGGACTTTTCATGCGCACAAACCCTGCAAATTTCGTATCACCATAAACATGTACAATTTTATCAAATTGATCACATTTTCGTAATCCCCATGTAAACACCCCAAATTTGCCCTCACCCATTCGCACCATGGCTTGTGATCATCCTCATATGCATAAACACAATCATGTCATCTCACACCTCATTTTTGATTCACTGCATAGCTTTCAAGGCATCTGCACCTAGGGTTTGTGATCTGAGCAATCCCAAAGCCTCTTGAGCCACTCCAAAGGCAACCAATCAACTCAAAGGGGTCCATGTGTGTTCTTATATCATATTTCATCTCCTCAAAGTCAAAAATGCAGAGGAATCACAAGAACTAAGGTTTGAGTGGATGCAGGGCCAGCTTGAACTACACAGTTGACTGAAAATTAGGGTTTTGGTTTCAGAGGCCATAACCCCAAATTTTTTGGTCATTCTTGTTTCCATTGATCTCTATATCATATAGGGAGTATGCATATCAATTTTCATGAAGAAATCTCATAGGGAAGTCATCTGATCAAGAGTTGACTTTTCAGACAAGTCAGTGCAAAATCAGGGCATCTGAGGCCCCCAATGACCCAACCAATGGGTGATCTTCATCATTTTGAGTGTATATGGTCTTTATTTGATCATGGAAGAAGATTGAAGTTCATAGAAATCAAGAATTTAGGGTTTTTGCAAATGTTGACTTTTTGGGCATGGTTGACTTTTCAAGGATATGTCATTTTAGGTCATTTTTCAAGCCATGATTCTTGATCCAAAAATGCTTCAAATGGAAAAACTTTGGTCATGAAAGTTGTAGATCTCATCTTTCCCTTTTCAAAAAGTACAAGAACATGATCTAATTCATCTTGGATCAAAAGTTATGGTTTGTTAAAGTTGGCAAAAATCACTAAAATTCAAGTTATGCACCAAATGGAAATTTTGCAAAACCTTGAACCAATGCATCATATGACCTCTAATTCATTTCAAACCATTACACAAACATTCTCTAAGTCCTAAAAATCAGAATTGGATCAAGTTTTCTCATGTTTTGGTTCATGTAACAAGATTTTCTTTCATGGGAACCATAAAGCAACAAGTTGCAAAACCACTCATTTCACTTCCTACAAACTATGACATTGGATGCTGACTTTGGCTAGCCTCTCACCTCACCCTTTGCTGCGCAGCCCATGCCATGTACTTGCCAAGATCATGAGCCATGCTTCTCTTACACATTATTTGACTTTTTGCAAAAGTTGCCTTACCAATCAATAAAGCACATGTCAAATCAACTGACCAATGAGAGAGAGTTATGTGGACAATTTGCAAGCAAAGCATAAGGGCAAGCAAGGCTGAAACTCATTCATTCACAACATACACAAAACACTCCCCTTTTGCAAGTTCCTTCGAATTTCTCTCCACAGCCTGAAAACACTCAAACTTTCTTCATCATCCAACTCAACACACTTCATAGACAAGAAACCACCAAAGCTCAAGCCTGAAACAAGCCTGAATACTCCATAACCATCCTTCACCTCAGCCTGCATTTTCTATCGAATCTCTCTCCACAAGCCACAAACATCCAAACAAACACCACAGACCTTCTCCATTCATCCTCAGGATCACAAACCATCACTCACCATGGCCTGAAACCTCCAGAAACACCATTGCCATTTTTGATCAAGCTGAAGCAGTTCCTTTCGAATCTCATTATCCAGCCAACTTAAATCCTTTTTGAGCATTCAAACATCTTTGGGGGATCAAGTGGAGCAGATTGCACAAGGAGAGGTGGCCAGAAAGTTCCCAAACTGAAAGCTTCGAATCTCAGGTAGCCTGAAATTTATTTTTCCAGAATTGGTTTTTTTAAGTTACAAACTTGTTCTTCATGTCTTGCTGATCATTCTGGTACCATTGGTTTTGAAAATAGTCTTGAAATGAGCATTTAATTTGTTTCTGAAGCTTGCGTGACCTAGAACTTATTCCTTTCGATTCAGCTTATTTAGGAAATATAAATTTGTTTTAGGATAGGGTTTTGATTCGTGAGGATGTGAGGATCATTTCCCAGTTCTTGTTTTTCATTTTTGATGCGTTTTGAGGAATTTGGGAAATTTTCAGGGGGGAGCTGGCCGGAGAAGATGACCGGAAGTCTTCTCCGGCCACCTGAGTTTAATTAGCCCTAATCTGAGTGATTAATGAAGTTTGAATAATACCCCTTGGATGTGTTGACTCGCGCGCATCTGGGCGCCCAGGATCTCTCTATTTTGCCCTAATCTTAAGTTGACTTTATTAATTCAGATTAATTAATTTTTAATTGGGATTAATGAAGTTTGAATGTCAGCCTTTAGATTGCGCGCGCAGTCAACAAACTTCTCCCCAGATCAAATCCTGGCCATCCCTTGTGATTACTTCTCATTTTCATTATTTTTTATTTCATTTTTTCTCATTTGTTTTGTACAATTTATTTAAAATAGCAAAAATGTTTTAAAAATTATGAAACTTTTTGTCAAGAGTTTCAATAATTTTTAAAACACAAAAATATTTTTATTTTCATTTTTTGCATTAAAAAAGTATTTTTAAATATTTAAAAGATTATCTTTAATTGATTAATGGAAATTAATTTATTAAAAATACTTTTAGGTATTTAAAAATTACAAAAAAATTCATGAAATGTTCTAAGACATTTAGAAACATTGTCCAACCTTCAAACCAAATTTCTTTTTTGATCTTGATGCATTTTAAGAATTTTTCATTGAATTAAATCATATTTTGTGCATTATTTTGATCATAAGTTCAAAAATTCATTTCTGTCAATTGGTGAAGGTTGAGACATTGATTCCTCTTGCATTGTCTTTTGTTTTGCATATAGTTCCTAGGATAAAAAGGCCTTGAATTGTTCTTGCATTTTCAAATTGTTTGGCATTTGTTTTGTTAGGAACCCTAAAAAACCCTAATAACTTGCAAAAATCATAACTTGAGTTTGGTTGAGAGTTGAGAGCTCCCCTTTGGGCAGTGGTTCATCATAGGCCTAGGGTTTCTTTGAGTGCCATTTTCCATTTTTACTTTAGGGTTTTGCTTCTTTTTTTTGGTTTGTGTTTGATGTTTGATCCATGAACCCTAATTTGGGCTTTCTCTTGCATCCCTTTTGCATTTCCTTGCATGACATGACTTGTCTTTGCATTTTGTGTATTCTCATGATTCATTTGACATCTTAAGACATGTGTAAAGCATCTTTGATCATTGCATCCCATATTTGCCATGTCATTTGTCTTGTATGATTCATAACTTTTCATGCTTGTTCATGCTCCTTAGCTTGCATCATTTGCATTCATAACCTTGTATGAACATCCCCATTGCCTTGCCTCATGTTTGCAGCACCTCATAACATCATAATCATCCTCAACATGCTTCTGGTTTTGCTTAGCATCATATCATTTCATCTCATCTTGCATTGCATTGCATTTTCTTTCTAACATTGCAGGTGGTAAGTAAACTTGAGAAGTGGATTTGCCTTCACTTCTCATACCTCTTTTTTTCATCTCTCTTGCATCCATTGCTGCATTCTTATATGTGTTTGAGTTTGAGCTTGCTCATTCTTTTTCTTCCCACTTTCTTTCTTCAACTGACTTGACTTCTTGAATGAAGCAAGTCACTTTGCTTCTCTTAATCTTGTTCACCTGCTTCCTGGTGGTTCCTCTGAAGATTGTTCTTGCAAACCTCACAAACCTTAGGACCAACCAAGCATGACAATGAATTAGGGTTTTGATTAGTCTCCCCTCATAGTTTTTACCTTTGTGTCTCTCTTTGAGTCTTCTCTTCTCATCTCATAATCAGGGACTAAACCCTAAAGGCTTTAAGACTTTGTGATTAAGCTTATGCCTGCATCCTTCTCTTAGGATGGAGTGTATAACTTTAATCCTAAGTATTAAACCCTTAAGGTGTTTAAATATCTTAATCAATTCATCTAATAATTATCAAGACATTACACTTGTAACTTGGGCCTTGCATTAGGGTTCTAATTCTTCCTTAAGTGGTTAAGAAGGACTAACCCTAGTGTTAATGGACAAGTCCCCCTCAAGTTGTCTTACAAATCATAAAACTCACTTCATCATTATATCATTAATCTAAAATCCATTTAATAAAGGCTTGTTTTGTCATGGGATTAATCCCTAATCATGGATTAAGTTGAGGAGTCTTCCTCAGCTTAAACATTCTCATCTATTATCCTTCTTTTAGGATGGTGTAATGGGTCTGTTTAATCCTTGATTATGGCTTAACCTCATTACTCAACACTAAACAAAATCACAAAAACATCTAAATAATCACAAATAGGTTAATGATCTCAATCCTGCACCCAAGGTGATTAAGTGTGAGAATCTGACTTCACACTTAAGGTATTCTCATTACCCCTAATCAGAGGGAAGATGTGATGGGTTTACTAAATCCATTGGTTTAGGCTTAAGCTCATTATCTTATGACAAACTCCAAAAAGCAATAAAAGACTGAAAACTCAAAAACAAACAATAATCGTCTCCTCCGGGATTCTTTTCTCATCACCTTCACTCACAATCGAGAACTTGCTTCTTCCGTCTAATGCAAGACAGTTCGCACCTGAGCCAGACAGGTCATACACTTGAGCATAGGCAAGCAAGCAGTTCACCAGTCAATACATCTTTCAGTCTCTTTGGGTCGAACTACGGTGTTCTGACTTCCTCATTGCACGAGAGGATACGTAGGCATAACTTAACGGTTATCGAACAAAAGTCTCTGTATATTCCCCCTCTTTCTAGCTTTATTCTTTAGCCTCATGATCTTGAGCATTTCACTCCTTCCTCACACTGACACTTTCATACTTCATATCACTTATACACTTTACACTGACACCTGTACATATTGCCTTCCAGCTGTTTTACACACAGATTGCACTGACACTACCCCTTTAAAACACAAATCTTTTAAGCGTGGATCCCGTCGAGTACGACGGACAATCTGGGTGCTAATACCTTCCCAGGTTGTAACCAACCCCCTTTCTCAGTCTCTCTGGTTCGCAAACCGTCTTATCCATCTTTTTCTAGGTCTATGCAGCATTGCCTTTCCTCCGGGATAAAAATGCCTAGCTGGCGACTCTATTCATCTCCAGTGAGTTCACGGCTGTGTGTTCTCACTGTTCCTTTCGCCGACCGTTCGCGTCTGTACCCTTTTTGACCCGGTGTCATTCGGTGGGAGCGACAGCTTGGCGACTCTGCTGGGGATACCTTATATTGCAACCAGGGCTTCTGGTTCTTTTTGTGGGTTCCTCCTAGCGCTTGATTGATTTGTGTTTACTGGGGTGTTATGTGCTTATTTGTGTTTGTATATTTGTATTTTGTTTATTGCTTTATGTACAGTTGATTTATTGCTTTCTTTATAGCTTTATATTTTTCATACTGTCATACTGTGCTGGCTGGATCTGGTTTTTCTTTGGTGGGTGGGTGTTCCATTGAGAGTTAAGGTCCTATACCTGGGACCTGAGTGACACCTAGGCTAGAGTGAATCATATTCTTTCCCATTCCATTTCGGTCTGGTGCGGGAATATGAAACACGGTTCAGATATGGGTTTCTTCTTGAGAACTCTGTGTTGCAGATTTCCTGCAATGCTAGGGCTATCTGGGAAGCTTGCTAAGTCTGGATGACCTTTTAGTACTGACCTTCAGAAACTGAGGTGAATTAGAGGAGGAATTGTTATGGTTATTGTAAACACTGTACCTCCGGGTTAGAAGTGTTTACACTTCTCATAACTGATCCAAGTCTGAGGATCCTTGTTCTAGATCACTACCTGAGAGGGGGTTGGGCTGTTTACAGGTTTGCAGGTACCTTGACCTCAGAATACCCTGTTACTTTGACTTTGTTAAGAATGCTCCATGTTGGACAGTTCTTGTGATTCTAAAACCCTGGACATGTGGCTCTTTATTTGAGTCCCCCACCCCGGTTACTGGATTTTTAGACCTCCATCTGGAATTCTTGAACACACATGGATCTATACCAAGGCAGTTAATCAGATCCAGCTCAGTCACAAACCCTTGCATTTCATTTGCATACATACTCATTGCATCATATTAACATTTGCTTATTTGTGTTTCAGGGTATCCACCTCCATCTGGTTTTGGTTTTGACCCATCTGCAGTTTTGACCTGTCTCCACCAGCAATTGCTTCAGCCTATCAGCCATATACTTCAGTTACTTGCACCAGCCAGCCAGTGGCCCACTCTTCAGCATCTTCATCAGCACTTATCCTACTCAGTCCTCAGCATCATGGCTCCAAAGAAAAGCAACATCACCTATCATTTCTTCCAACCAGACTTGTCAGACATCAGGAGGATCCAAACCCTGATCACTCCAGATCACATACCCTTGTTCAGGGAGAGTTATGGAAATATACTGGACGTAGTTATGGATCTGGACCCATCTCAGAGGAGCCTCATCCACACTTGCATTCAGTTCTATGATCCCCCATTGAGATGTTTCACCTTTCAAGACTTTCAGTTGGGGCCTCTTCTGGAAGAATACTCATCATTGACTGGTCTGCCCATCAAAAGAGAAATCCCATTCAACCCTGAAATGGTCTTTCCTAGCAATGGAGAGGTAGCGAGGGCTTTGCATCTGGAGCCTGTTTTGATTGAACAGCATATGACCTCTAAAGCTGGGATCCCTGGTTTTCATCTTGACTTCCTGATTTCTCAAGCTAGTCTGAAGGCCTCCTTGGGGGAGTGGAAAGCTGTTTGTGCTCTGTTGGCTCTAAGTGTATATGGAATTGTGTTGTTTGCAGATGAGCCTCGATTCATTAGCAAGAATGCCATCCATCTGTTCATCCTGAAGAATCCAGTGCCAACTTTACTGGGTGATCTCTATTACTCAGTCCATCAGAGAAATGAGAAGCAGAGGGGAAGATTAGTGAGGATTTGTGCTCCATTATTCCATGCTTGGCTTCTCAGGCATCTACCCAGGACAGATGCATTTCTAAATCCTCATCAGCAAAGCAACTGGGCTAAGAGACTCACTGTCCTAACTTCAGCAGATATCAGATGGTGTACTCAGAGCACCAAGGGCAGAGATATGATCACCAGCTGTGGGCACTTTCCCAATGTGCCTTTGATAGGAGTTAAGGGAAGTATCAACTACAACCCTCCGCTGTTCAGAAGGCAATTAGGCTTTGCACTGGTCCATACTCCCAGGGAACAAGATTTGGTGGAGACCCTCTACTGTGAGAACAAGATTAGTTTGGCTGTTGTTAGGCAGGCTGCTTGGGCCTGGGATCATGTTCAAACTAAGGGAATTACCATTCTGGGTAAGTGCAATAATGTGGCATCAGTCCAATATTATGAGTGGTCCCATGCTAGGGCCCAATTCTCTGGAATGCCCTTTACCATAGAAGATATGCCTGAGTCATCTTCAGCACCACCCCCTGCCACTATCAGTTTGGAGGAGTTTGAGAGCTTGAAGGAAAGAAATGAGAAGTTAACTCAAGCCTTGCAGAAGACCCTCCGGGAGAGGAGTGAAGGTGTGAGGGAGATTGAAAGACTGGAGAAGTTGAGGGTAGAACACTTGACTAAGATTGAGAAGTCTGGGGAGTATATCAACAAGTCTAAGGCTGGTGAGCAGATTCTGAAGAATGCTTGTAAAGAAGCCCAGTTTCAGAGAGCAAGAACAGACTTGTATTTGAAGGAGAGTCAGGCCAGGTGGGTCCGGATCACTGAGGCCCGTACTCTAGAAGACAAGAGAGCTCAAGACAAGATGGAGCAGATGGAAAAATCCCTGGCAGCAGCCCAGGAGGAAATATCAGAGCTGAAAATCAAAGCAGGATTGAAGAGGTCAAAGGACCAAAGTCAGAATAAGAAGTTGACTGCAGCTGTTGCAATAAGAAACCTTCTCATCAGAAGTCTCACGGAGCAGCCGGCTGATCCTGTGACCGAAGCACTTCTCAAGGAAGTTCGTGAGGATGAGTTTGGCCTCGGAGTTTGATCATTTGCTTGTTGTTGTTCCTTTTCCATGTACTTTTGCTTTTTGTGATGTATTTTGGCCCCTTTGAGGGTTTGTGTTGTAAAATGAACAAATTGTATTATTTCACCTTTGTAATATATTTGTGTTGGGGTTCACATCAAAAGCAACTTCAGCAGCATCATCTTCAAGGGTCTGGAAGGGTCAAAACTGAAGGCCAAACCGGATACCTTGAGAACAAATAAGCATAATTGCATTGCATACTAACCCTCTGTTTGTTTTGTAGGTTTTTGTTTTGTTGTTGCTAACCTCTGTTGTGATACTCAGGAATTATTGCTCGCCGCCGGGTATTTCCTCTCAAAAGGCCTCACAGGTACCCAACTAGAAACAACCTTCCGGGAATTCAGATGGATCAGATGCAACAAGACCTTACGGAGGTCAGAAACCAGATGGCAAACGAAAGGTTAGAGATGAGAACGCAGATGACGCAGTTCATGGAAGTTATGAACAACATGGCTCAGAGCCAGGAGAGACTGAGGGCCATGGTGGAGAGGCAAAATCAAGAGGAGCCTCATGTAGGAACTGCAGGCACCAGTAATAATGAAAGGGTGCAACCACATGTTAACCCCCCTGTGTTTGGCCCACATCTCCATCCTGAGGTTAACATTCCTGCAAATGTTCAAGGAACAGCCACAGCAGCCAGAGTACTTCAAGAAGATCCTCAGGAGGACCAGTATACAGTAATGGGCGCCGGAGAGGAAACATATGACAGACGATTGGAAGAGATAGCTGAGAAGTTGAGGTCCTTAGAATCTCAAAATTCTTTGGGTTTCGACGTCATGGACATGGGTTTGGTAGAAGGGGTCAGGATTCCCCACAAGTTCAAGCCTCCTTGTTTTGAAAAGTATAATGGGACTTCATGCCCCCGAACTCATTTGCAATCATTTCTGGGAAGGCTGAAGGCCTATACAATGGATGAGAAATTGTGGATGTTCTATTTTGAAGATAGCTTGACTGGAGCATCTAGGGAATGGTATTCCCATCTGACAAGAGCAACTATTAGATGCTGGAAGGACCTGGCAGAAGCCTTCATCAGACAGTATCAGTATAATCTAGATATGGCACCCAACAGGACCCTCCTAATGGGAATGTCACAGTCTTCGAGGGAGAGCTTCCGAGAGTATGCCCAAAGGTGGAGGCAACTGGCTGCTGCTGTTCAACCACCAATGTCTGAGAGAGAAATGGCAGACATGTTTATGAATACTCTTCAGGGAACGTATATTGACAGGTTGGCTGCTTTCTCTTCCACTAGCTTTGCAGATGTTGTCATAGCTGGGGAGAGAATTGAAAGCCTATTAAAGATGGGAAAGATCTCAGACAACGGTGCAAGCTCGTCCAGTAGTACAAGAAAGCCTTTTGCAGGCCCGAGAAGAACTGGCGAGACCAATGCCATTCACACCAACAGGGGTAGGCCCCAATATGTTCAAAGGTCAATAGCAGCAGTCACTATCCCTGCTCCAGCTCATCCTCAGCCAGTCTATCAACCTCCGCAACAAAACTTCCAACAACAACCTCAGTATCAGCAGAATCAGTATCCTCCAAGGAACTTCAACAACAACTCCAACAACAACAATCAACAGAGGCCATTCCAACAAAGGCCATCCCAAGCTAACAGAGTGATCGACCCGATCCCAATGCCGTATGCTGCCTTGCTGCCACAACTTCTGAAACTCAACCTAGTTGAGCTAAGAACGTTGGCACCTCCGGATCCCAACAGTCTACCTAGAAACTATGACTCCAATGCTAGGTGTGCTTTTCATTCGAACGCACCTGGTCACAGTACAGAAAAATGCAGGGCTCTGCATATGAAGGTACAAGACTTGGTAGACTCCAAGGCTCTGAATTTTGCACCTCCGCCCAATGTCAATAAAAACCCAATGCCAAACCATGGTGGTCCCCGAATTAATGCTATTGAAGGAGACCAACCGTCGTATCTGATAACTAGTGTGGATCAGATCAGGACACCATTGGTGGAAATCAAAGCTCAACTCCGTGAAAACAATATATTTCCAGGGTGTGAACTAGGGTGTCCCTACTGCAATATCTCATGGAATGGATGTGAGGACTTGAGGAATGGCATTGACAGCCTTATTCAGAGTGGCCTGCTACAGATTACTACATCATTTCCGACGAATCCGGCAACTTCATCAACAACGGTTTCAGAACCTCCTACAACTGCAGCAACTATTGTTCCCAACAATTCATCAGCACCATCAACAAGTACTTCACCTGTCCTTCCAAATGATCAGTTTTCAACAGTTTCTCCTGCTACAACTTCAGCTTCATTCCATTTCGACTCTCCATCAGCAACAACAACAGTCCTTCCAACAGTACCTCCTACAACACCAGCAATCAATCATGAAGATGTCTCTACTGTTACCATATTCTATGATCCTGAAAATATTTCTGCCTACCATTCAGAAGGTGCTGCTTCCGCCAGAGCACCAGTTACAATCTTTTATGATCCACAAACAATAACAGTCCCTTCAGCAGCAGCAATCAGTCCAGTCACTGTCACGGTGCCTGGACCAGTACCATATGAAAGCAATAGGGCCATCCCTTGGCACTATGGCTCTGACATATACTGCGAAGGAAAAAGAATCACTCTTGAAACATCAGCACCTGCACCACAAGTAGATAATGTGGGGGGAGGCGGAGGCTTCACTCGAAGCGGACGTCTCTTCGCCTCACAAGTTCAAAGACCTACAGCCGAAGCAGAAGCTGCTGCCAAGGCAAAAGGAAAAGGCCCGGTGCAGGAAGACCAAGTTGCCAAAGAAGCCCTGAGAACTCCATTTGATCAGGAAGTTGATGAGTTTATGCGAATCATCAAAAAGAGTGACTACAAAATTGTGGATCAACTTCACCAGACGCCATCCAAAATCTCTATCCTCTCACTGCTTATGTGCTCCGAAGCCCATCGGAATGCACTACTTAAAGTCCTGCACGCAGCTTACGTGCCTGAGGAGATTACTGTCAACCAATTGGAAACCGTGGTTGGAAATGTTACTGCTAGCAATGGGCTAGGGTTTACCAATTCTGACTTGACAGCGGATGGCCGCAACCACAACAAAGCCTTGCACATAACCATGGAATGCAAAGGAGCTATCCTTTCTCATGTGCTGGTGGACACAGGTTCTTCCCTGAATGTCTTACCAAAGAAGGCTCTGGTGAAGCTTGAATATGATGGATTGGCATTGAGGCCCAGCAACCTGGTAGTAAGAGCCTTTGATGGTTCTAAGAGATCGGTTCTGGGAGAGATTGAGCTGCCTGTGACAATTGGCCCGCAGACCTTTAAAACTATCTTTTATGTGATGGACATTCAGCCCGCCTACAGCTGTTTGTTGGGTAGACCCTGGATTCACGCCGCCGGCGCAATAACGTCTACCCTTCACCAAAAGTTAAAATTTGAGTGGGAAGGCCAAGTTGTCACAATCTGTGGGGAAGAGGATATTTTTGTTAGCCACCTGGCTACTTATAAATACATTGAAATGGATGGAGAGATCCATGAAACAATGAGCCAGGGGTTTGAAGCCTTGAATGTGAATGAAGCATCTGCTGTATCTGGTACTCCAATGTCATCTTACCAACAAGCCCGGAAGGTTGTTGAAGAAGGAACTGCCCAAGGCTGGGGCAAGGTCTTAGCTGTGGAAGAGAAGAAGGACAAATTTGGGTTGGGTTACAGACCAACTCAACATCAAGCAAAGGCTGCTGCAGAGCCTGGTTTTGTCAGTGGGGGGATGCTTACCCCCGATGCTATCAACTGTTTGGAAGACGAGCTGGAAGAGGAGCGCAATCTGGAGAATTGGATTCGTCCAAAGATCCCGGGGAGCAGTGTCTCGAACTGGTCTTCCCAGGAAATTATAAGTGTTACTCGAGCAGAGTAATTATTATTTCCTGTATTTTTATATAGCATGCATCCAAGTCTTGCATCTTGCCCAAGATGACAAGACTCATTTTGTAACCAGGGCCATCTGTACTTTTGTGCAAACAAGATTAAATTAATGAAATTTCAGACATCTTTTTGCAAACGAGTCTTTTTCTTTTCTGCTCACTGTTTTTCCATTTTTCTTTTTGTACAAAAATAAATGGCGGTGTTTTCAAAATGATAACTTCATTTCACTCTTTTCTAAAGCAAGATTAAAATCAATCACTAAAATGAACAAACTTAACCCTTGCAGAGAGTGCCTTCCTGACAGCACCGACAACAGCCCGGCTATGACATCGTATGACTTTGACAATCCGATCAATCAAGCTGATGAAGGGGTTGATGAAGAATATGAGCTTCCTGAAGAGCTAGCCAGGTTGTTGAGACAAGAGGAAAAGGTCATCACTCCTCATCAGGAGGAGATTGAAGTGATTAATCTTGGTACTGACGAAGATGTGAAAGAAGTTAAAATCGGGGCCTGCCTGCAAGACTCAGTGAAGAGACAGTTGATAGATCTGCTTCAAGAGTATGTTGATGTGTTTGCTTGGTTGTATCAAGACATGCCAGGGTTGGATACCGACATTGTTGTGCACAAGCTGCCTTTGAGGGAAGAATGCCCGCCGGTCAAACAGAAGTTGCGCCGAACTCGCCCAGACATGGCTATGAAAATCAAGGAAGAGGTACAAAAGCAATGGGACGCCGGGTTCCTTGCTGTGACTAGCTACCCGCCGTGGGTTGCTAACATAGTACCTGTGCCTAAGAAGGATGGCAAAGTAAGAATGTGTGTTGACTACCGGGATCTGAACAGAGCCAGCCCGAAAGATGACTTCCCATTACCTCACATTGACGTATTGGTGGATAACACGGCTCAGTTCTCGGTATTCTCCTTCATGGATGGATTTTCAGGATATAATCAGATCAAGATGTCACCTGAAGACATGGAGAAGACAACATTCATCACACCTTGGGGCACGTTCTGTTACAAAGTGATGCCATTCGGACTGAAGAATGCTGGTGCAACATATCAACGGGCTATGGTGACATTATTCCACGATATGATCCACAAAGAAATAGAATGTTACGTGGATGATATGATCGCCAAGTCCCTCACAGAGGAAGATCACCTGGTGAATCTGCTGAAGTTGTTCAAGCGTCTGAGGAAGTATCAATTGAAGCTGAACCCCAACAAATGCACATTCGGGGTGCGATCCGGTAAGCTGCTGGGCTTTATTGTAAGCGAGAAAGGGATTGAAGTTGACCCTGATAAAGTCAAGGCTATTCAAGAAATGCCTGCACCTAAAACTGAAAAAGAAGTTCGAGGGTTCTTAGGTCGATTGAACTACATCTCGCGGTTCATATCTCACCTTACAGCAACCTGTGAACCCTTGTTCAAGCTGTTAAGGAAGGAACAAACGGTCAGGTGGAACGAAGACTGCCAGAAGGCTTTTGACAAGATCAAGGAATACCTGCAAGAACCTCCAATCCTTATGCCGCCAGTCGAAGGAAGACCTCTGATTATGTACTTGACAGTATTAGACGAGTCAATGGGGTGTGTGTTGGGCCAGCATGACGAGTTTGGTCGAAAAGAGTATGCAATATACTACCTAAGCAAAAAGTTTACCGACTGTGAACAGCGTTATTCACTGCTCGAGAAAACTTGCTGTGCTTTAGCGTGGGCTGCTCGCCGACTGAGGCAGTATATGTTGACCCACACTACCTTATTAATCTCAAAGATGGATCCGGTTAAGTACATTTTCGAGAAGCCAGCTCTCACCGGACGGGTTGCAAGATGGCAGATGATTCTCACAGAATACGACATACAGTACACATCTCAGAAAGCCATCAAGGGCAGTGTACTATCTGAATATCTTGCTGAGCAACCCATAGATGACTACCAGCCTATGAGATTTGACTTCCCTGATGAAGACATCATGTTCATTAAAGCGAAAGATCACGAAGAGCCTATTCACACTGAAGGGCCTGACCCGGAGGAAGAATGGACTATGATGTTTGACGGGGCTGTTAACATGAATGGTCGTGGTGTTGGTGCAGTACTCATTACACCCAAAGGAGTTCACATGCCTTTCTCGGCAAAACTCACTTTCAACTGCACTAACAACGAAGCTGAATACGAAGCTTGCATTATGGGTCTTGAGGAAGCCATTGACCTCAGGATCAAGACATTGACCGTATTCGGAGATTCAGCTTTGGTAGTCAATCAAACCAACGGGAAATGGTACACCCACCAGGATCATCTGATACCTTACAGGGATTATACAAGGAGGTTATTGACTTTCTTCACAACAGTCAAGCTTGAGTATATCCCTCGGGACGAGAATCAGTTTGCAGATGCCTTGGCTACCATTTCATCCATGATCAAAGTTCAAACGGTCAACTTTGTACCTCAGATTTCAGTATCAAGACTTGACAGACCAGCATATGTATTTGCAGCGGATGTTGTCAAAGATGATAAGCCTTGGTTCCACGACATTAAAAGCTTCTTGGAGGATCAAACATACCCACCTGGGGCATCTTCCAATGATAAGAAGACTTTGAGAAGGCTCGCTGGTAGTTTCTTTCTGAACACTGATGGGTCTTTATACAAGAGGAACTTTGACATGGTACTCCTCAGATGTGTTGACAAGACGGAAGCAGATTTGCTGATGCATGAAGTGCACGAAGGATCTTTTGGTACCCATGCGGGAGGGCATGCCATGGCTAAGAAATTGTTAAGATCAGGCTATTACTGGATCACGATGGATGCAAACTGTTGTGCCTACGCCAGAAAATGCCACAAATGCCAGATTTACGCAGATAAAGTGCATGTGCCTCCCAATCCTTTGAACATCATGTCTTCTCCCTGGCCCTTTGCCATGTGGGGCATTGATATGATTGGCAAGATTGAGCCGACTGCTTCAAACGGCCACAGATTCATCCTGGTCGCCATTGACTATTTCACCAAATGGGTCGAAGCAGCCTCATATGCAAATGTTACAAGACAAGTGGTAGCCAGATTTCTGAAGAGAGATATCATCTGTCGGTATGGAGTGCCCGAGCGAATCATTACTGATAATGGTTCCAATTTGAACAACAAAATGATGGCAGAGCTGTGCCGGGACTTCAAGATCCAACATCACAATTCTTCTCCTTACAGGCCAAAGATGAACGGCGCTGTTGAGGCAGCGAATAAGAATATCAAGAAGATTGTGCAGAAGATGGTAATCACATACAAAGACTGGCATGAAATGCTACCATTTGCCTTGCATGGGTATCGCACATCAATCAGGACATCCACTGGGGCAACACCGTATCAGCTTGTATATGGTATGGAAGCAGTCCTACCTGTTGAAGTTGAACTACCCTCGTTACGGGTATTAATGGATGTTAAACTGAGTGAAGCAGAATGGGTTCGGTCCCGATACGAACAACTGAGTCTGATCGAAGAGAAAAGATTGGCTGCAATCTGCCATGGGCAGTTATATCAGAAAAGAATGAAGAGAGCCTTCGATCAGAAAGTCAGGCACCGAGAGTACCAAGTGGGAGATCTTGTGCTGAAGAGAATCCTCCCTCCTCATACAGACTACAGGGGCAAATGGACTCCAAATTATGAAGGACCATTTGTTGTAAAGAAAGTTTTCTCTGGTGGAACACTGATGCTCGGCACCATGGAGGGTGAAGATTTCCCATCCCCTGTGAATTCAGATGCAGTTAAAAAATACTTCGCGTAAAAGACCCGCTGGACATAAAAACAGAATGTAAGTCTAGGCAAAAATAGGGCATCCCGGCGAGTCAAAAACAGAATAAAAGACTCGGGCAAAAGTAAGGGAAATAAATGAAAAATGTACACCCGCTGAGTTGAAAAGCCGCATTGGACAGCTCAGGCAAAAATAGGTATCCCGATGGATTGAAAACCCGAAAGGGCGATCCATGCAAAATAAGGGAATAAGCGAACAACTGCATTCTGAGTTCGTCTGTATCACCTACGACTTGGTAAGCTTCCAAAGGATCAAGCTTCAATCAGAATCAACTCTCTCCAGAAAGCAAGACGAGAAGAACGTCATTGTCATACGAGTCATAGCAGGAGAGGAAGCTCCTCAAAGCGTCGTCAACACCGCCAGCACTTTATTTCTCAATTTGTAACAATCTCCTCATTTCAGGAGATTTGTTTCTTTGACTGTATCTTTGCCAGTTCAGGGCACATGAATTAATAAAATCAGATTTTCAGTCATGTCTCGTTTTTACATTTATGTTTTGCAAAGAGTCGTCTGATATCTCTAAAAATACAATTGCATAAGTACAGATGCCTTTCTCTAAAAATAAAAACACATGCTTACAGGGAATGTGATTATTCTCGAAAGTACTTAACTCCTATGACGGAATCCAGTAAGGGATACCTCGGGACCTTTTGTACGTTCCATTATCTTTGCAGGATTGCAGGTATCCAGAACGCAACCTGGGGCATGCAGGTTACGTCTCAGCAAGTAGGCGAATCATTATCAACTCGGTCTATCTTCCACATGGCATTGGAAGGTGCCCATTTCCCCAGCGGAGCTGCCAAATCAGCATACACTCAATCTCAGCATCCGAAATGCTGCTTCCCCCAGCAAAGTTGCCAAATCAACCAGCTGAGTTGCCTCTCACAATTCCCCAGCCGAGTTGCCATTCTTCCTCAGCAGAATGCAGAAATCGGGGAATCATCTCCCCACAGAATCCTCAGCCTCTATTCAGAAGAGCAACGCACGAAAGAATCACAACAGAGTGAAGAAGGCTTCTACAAACCCCAGCTGGGTCTCTCATTTACAAGGTTATGTCAACCAGTGACATATATCCCCGAGCAGATACATCTCCTCAGATCTACCAATGATCTCAACCCCAGCTGGGATGTTCACTTCCAGCAGATCGGCCAGAGATCTTCGCAGCAACGGGATCCGAATCCCGGATCTGTGCCCCTCTGCATAATCATGGCATCCGCATCATATTCACCCCCCAGAGCGTAGCATTCCGTCTAATACGGAGCATTACGGCAAAAATCAAACGCATAGCATAATCATAAGCCATGTTATGAATTAACACTTGTGAATAATGAACTGTTCATCATCACTGTACAAAAATCCCCATCAGAGTCCCAGCAAAAGCAGTTGCCCTTTCAAATCACAAACACCAGTATATACACCCTTTGGCACCCGTCCGTGTCATCATTCCCCAAACAGGTCGCCTGAATACACTCTTTACAAACAAATCACCCTCATTACAGATACTTCCTGACACCCGTCCGTGTCAAATCACCAGCAGAAAGCCAAAGACATCCTCTTTGCACTCACATATACCTATATATATACTTTCTTGACACCCGTCCGTGTCATATCCCCAGCGTAGTCGCTTACCTTACATCACCCATATACTTGTTAATATCATACTTTTCTCTCTTGACACTCGTCCGTGTCACTCTCCCCAGCAGATAAACACTCATCTTATATACAATACTCACTACTCATTGGTACGCTTATACAGATACTCGTCCGTATCTTGTATACATCATCACTCATATCCCCACAGATTCGGCAGTAGTCCTTGTTCTCTGTTAACCAGTTGGTACTCGTCCGTACCATCATCTCAGAACATTGCGTCTAGTGTTTGTTTCCACATGGTACTCGTCCGTATCATAGTCTTAAGGATGCTCGTCCGCATCTTTAGTCCATACACCGTGTCAAACACTTAGGTCTTCTTGAATATAGATACTCGTCCGTGTCTACTATTCCCCCAGAAGGGTCCTTTCAGATGCAACACTCGTCCGTGTTCTTTGTTAACCAGTTGATACTCGTCCGTATCATCCTCTCTGAACATGTGTCAGTTTGTTTCTACATGATACTCGCCCGCATCATAGTCTTAGGGATGCTCGTCCGCATCCTTAATCTATACACAATACCAAACACTTATACCCTTTTGTTTCTTGGATGTAAACGCTCGTCCGTGTTTACATTATCCCCAGTAGATCACCAACAAATTTTCTTTTTATCTAACACTCGTCCTGTGTTATGATACCTTTGAGAGCAGCCGTACCCTGCTGAGTGGTCGTCCTCCACTTCTTGATGGTCGTCCTCCATCATGCTCATCCGATGGCCGTCCCCATCGTTGTTCTTAGCAGCCGTCCCCTGCTAGGTGGTCGTCCTCCACCTTTTGATGATCGTCCTTCATCAACTTTATCCAATGGCCGTCCCCATTGTTGATTTTGGTTATCTGGCACTCGTCCTGTGTTACGATAAACCCTGAGAGCAGCCGTCCCCTGCTGAGTGGTCGTCCTCCACTTCTTGATGGTCGTCCTCCATCTTGCTCGTCCGATGGCCGTCCCCATCGTTGACCTTTTCTATCCGATGGCCGTCCCCATCGTTGATATTTCCGGCAGCCGTACCCTGCCAGGTGGTCGTCCTCCACCTCTGATGGCCGTCCCCATCATATTTCTTTTATCCCCAACAGAGCAGCCGTCCCCTGCTAGGTGACCGTCCTTCACCTTTGATGGCCGTACCCCATCATCTGTTTTATTTCATTCATTCTTTAACCCGATGGCCGTCCCCGTCGTGGTCCCTTTTCCTTCTTAACCCGATGGCCGTCCCCATCGTTGGTTACTTTACCTTTATGAACTTGATGGCCGTCCCCGTCACGTTTCATTAATCCTCAGAAGAATTTTATAACTTTATCTTGATGGCCGTCCCCATCATAATTTCTTGTTTTTTCCCAGCTAGTCGGCCGTCCCCGTCTTAGCTTTACCCTTTTATCCCCAGCATGTCGGCCGTCCCCGTCATCGCTTTACTCCACATTTATCCCAGCATGTCGGCCGTCCCCGTCATCGCTCTGTACCCAGCAGTCGTCCTCTGCTCGACGGTCGTCCTCCGTCGCCCATACTTTACAATATACTTTATTTTCCTTTTACAATCTATATCCCTTTTCTTCTTCATTCTGTGAGTGCAAATTTTGGACTGTCTTTGGTATTCAACCACAAGTTGTCTTGTTTGCCTGTTAAGCCGTTGCTTACAACCTGCACAGCTAACTCATGCTTGAATAGGGGCAGCTGTAAACACCCCAAATTTGCCCTCACCCATTCGCACCATGGCTTGTGATCATCCTCATATGCATAAACACAATCATGTCATCTCACACCTCATTTTTGATTCACTGCATAGCTTTCAAGGCATCTGCACCTAGGGTTTGTGATCTGAGCAATCCCAAAGCCTCTTGAGCCACTCCAAAGGCAACCAATCAACTCAAAGGGGTCCATGTGTGTTCTTATATCATATTTCATCTCCTCAAAGTCAAAAATGCAGAGGAATCACAAGAACTAAGGTTTGAGTGGATGCAGGGCCAGCTTGAACTACACAGTTGACTGAAAATTAGGGTTTTGGTTTCAGAGGCCATAACCCCAAATTTTTTGGTCATTCTTGTTTCCATTGATCTCTATATCATATAGGGAGTATTCATATCAATTTTCATGAAGAAATCTCATAGGGAAGTCATCTGATCAAGAGTTGACTTTTCAGACAAGTCAGTGCAAAATCAGGGCATCTGAGGCCCCCAATGACCCAACCAATGGGTGATCTTCATCATTTTGAGTGTATATGGTCTTTATTTGATCATGGAAGAAGATTGAAGTTCATAGAAATCAAGAATTTAGGGTTTTTGCAAATGTTGACTTTTTGGGCATGGTTGACTTTTCAAGGATATGTCATTTTAGGTCATTTTTCAAGCCATGATTCTTGATCCAAAAATGCTTCAAATGGAAAAACTTTGGTCATGAAAGTTGTAGATCTCATCTTTCCCTTTTCAAAAAGTACAAGAACATGATCTAATTCATCTTGGATCAAAAGTTATGGTTTGTTAAAGTTGGCAAAAATCACTAAAATTCAAGTTATGCACCAAATGGAAATTTTGCAAAACCTTGAACCAATGCATCATATGACCTCTAATTCATTTCAAACCATTACACAAACATTCTCTAAGTCCTAAAAATCAGAATTGGATCAAGTTTGCTCATGTTTTGGTTCATGTAACAAGATTTTCTTTCATGGGAACCATAAAGCAACAAGTTGCAAAACCACTCATTTCACTTCCTACAAACTATGACATTGGATGCTGACTTTGGCTAGCCTCTCACCTCACCCTTTGCTGCGCAGCCCATGCCATGTACTTGCCAAGATCATGAGCCATGCTTCTCTTACACATTATTTGACTTTTTGCAAAAGTTGCCTTACCAATCAATAAAGCACATGTCAAATCAACTGACCAATGAGAGAGAGTTATGTGGACAATTTGCAAGCAAAGCATAAGGGCAAGCAAGGCTGAAACTCATTCATTCACAACATACACAAAACACTCCCCTTTTGCAAGTTCCTTCGAATTTCTCTCCACAGCCTGAAAACACTCAAACTTTCTTCATCATCCAACTCAACACACTTCATAGACAAGAAACCACCAAAGCTCAAGCCTGAAACAAGCCTGAATACTCCATAACCATCCTTCACCTCAGCCTGCATTTTCTATCGAATCTCTCTCCACAAGCCACAAACATCCAAACAAACACCACAGACCTTCTCCATTCATCCTCAGGATCACAAACCATCACTCACCATGGCCTGAAACCTCCAGAAACACCATTGCCATTTTTGATCAAGCTGAAGCAGTTCCTTTCGAATCTCATTATCCAGCCAACTTAAATCCTTTTTGAGCATTCAAACATCTTTGGGGGATCAAGTGGAGCAGATTGCACAAGGAGAGGTGGCCAGAAAGTTCCCAAACTGAAAGCTTCGAATCTCAGGTAGCCTGAAATTTATTTTTCCAGAATTGGTTTTTTTAAGTTACAAACTTGTTCTTCATGTCTTGCTGATCATTCTGGTACCATTGGTTTTGAAAATAGTCTTGAAATGAGCATTTAATTTGTTTCTGAAGCTTGCGTGACCTAGAACTTATTCCTTTCGATTCAGCTTATTTAGGAAATATAAAT
This sequence comes from Lathyrus aphaca, assembly GCA_963966055.1. Taxonomy (NCBI): domain Eukaryota; kingdom Viridiplantae; phylum Streptophyta; class Magnoliopsida; order Fabales; family Fabaceae; genus Lathyrus; species Lathyrus aphaca. Next base: position 9,976,317 of record OZ014520.1, on the reverse strand, counting down.
TTGTTTTAGGATAGGGTTTTGATTCGTGAGGATGTGAGGATCATTTCCCAGTTCTTGTTTTTCATTTTTGATGCGTTTTGAGGAATTTGGGAAATTTTCAGGGGGGAGCTGGCCGGAGAAGATGACCGAAAGTCTTCTCCGGCCACCTGAGTTTAATTAGCCCTAATCTGAGTGATTAATGAAGTTTGAATAATACCCCTTGGATGTGTTGACTCGCGCGCATCTGGGCGCCCAGGATCTCTCTATTTTGCCCTAATCTTAAGTTGACTTTATTAATTCAGATTAATTAATTTTTAATTGGGATTAATGAAGTTTGAATTTCAGCCTTTAGATTGCGCGCGCAGTCAACAAACTTCTCCCCAGATCAAATCCTGGCCATCCCTTGTGATTACTTCTCATTTTCATTATTTTTTATTTCATTTTTTCTCATTTGTTTTGTACAATTTATTTAAAATAGCAAAAATGTTTTAAAAATTATGAAACTTTTTGTCAAGAGTTTCACTAATTTTTAAAACACAAAAATATTTTTATTTTCATTTTTTGCATTAAAAAAGTATTTTTAAATATTTAAAAGATTATCTTTAATTGATTAATGGAAATTAATTTATTAAAAATACTTTTAGGTATTTAAAAATTACAAAAAAATTCATGAAATGTTCTAAGACATTTAGAAACATTGTCCAACCTTCAAACCAAATTTCTTTTTTGATCTTGATGCATTTTAAGAATTTTTCATTGAATTAAATCATATTTTGTGCATTATTTTGATCATAAGTTCAAAAATTCATTTCTGTCAATTGGTGAAGGTTGAGACATTGATTCCTCTTGCATTGTCTTTTGTTTTGCATATAGTTCCTAGGATAAAAAGGCCTTGAATTGTTCTTGCATTTTCAAATTGTTTGGCATTTGTTTTGTTAGGAACCCTAAAAAACCCTAATAACTTGCAAAAATCATAACTTGAGTTTGGTTGAGAGTTGAGAGCTCCCCTTTGGGCAGTGGTTCATCATAGGCCTAGGGTTTCTTTGAGTGCCATTTTCCATTTTTACTTTAGGGTTTTGCTTCTTTTTTTTGGTTTGTGTTTGATGTTTGATCCATGAACCCTAATTTGGGCTTTCTCTTGCATCCCTTTTGCATTTCCTTGCATGACATGACTTGTCTTTTCATTTTGTGTATTCTCATGATTCATTTGACATCTTAAGACATGTGTAAAGCATCTTTGATCATTGCATCCCATATTTGCCATGTCATTTGTCTTGTATGATTCATAACTTTTCATGCTTGTTCATGCTCCTTAGCTTGCATCATTTGCATTCATAACCTTGTATGAACATCCCCATTGCCTTGCCTCATGTTTGCAGCACCTCATAACATCATAATCATCCTCAACATGCTTCTGGTTTTGCTTAGCATCATATCATTTCATCTCATCTTGCATTGCATTGCATTTTCTTTCTAACATTGCAGGTGGTAAGTAAACTTGAGAAGTGGATTTGCCTTCACTTCTCATACCTCTTTTTTTCATCTCTCTTGCATCCATTGCTGCATTCTTATATGTGTTTGAGTTTGAGCTTGCTCATTCTTTTTCTTCCCACTTTCTTTCTTCAAGTGACTTGACTTCTTGAATGAAGCAAGTCACTTTGCTTCTCTTAATCTTGTTCACCTGCTTCCTGGTGGTTCCTCTGAAGATTGTTCTTGCAAACCTCACAAACCTTAGGACCAACCAAGCATGACAATGAATTAGGGTTTTGATTAGTCTCCCCTCATAGTTTTTACCTTTGTGTCTCTCTTTGAGTCTTCTCTTCTCATCTCATAATCAGGGACTAAACCCTAAAGGCTTTAAGACTTTGTGATTAAGCTTATGCCTGCATCCTTCTCTTAGGATGGAGTGTATAACTTTAATCCTAAGTATTAAACCCTTAAGGTGTTTAAATCTCTTAATCAATTCATCTAATAATTATCAAGACATTACACTTGTAACTTGGGCCTTGCATTAGGGTTCTAATTCTTCCTTAAGTGGTTAAGAAGGACTAACCCTAGTGTTAATGGACAAGTCCCCCTCAAGTTGTCTTACAAATCATAAAACTCACTTCATCATTATATCATTAATCTAAAATCCATTTAATAAAGGCTTGTTTTGTCATGGGATTAATCCCTAATCATGGATTAAGTTGAGGAGTCTTCCTCAGCTTAAACATTCTCATCTATTATCCTTCTTTTAGGATGGTGTAATGGGTCTGTTTAATCCTTGATTATGGCTTAACCTCATTACTCAACACTAAACAAAATCACAAAAACATCTAAATAATCACAAATAGGTTAATGATCTCAATCCTGCACCCAAGGTGATTAAGTGTGAGAATCTGACTTCACACTTAAGGTATTCTCATTACCCCTAATCAGAGGGAAGATGTGATGGGTTTACTAAATCCATTGGTTTAGGCTTAAGCTCATTATCTTATGACAAACTCCAAAAAGCAATAAAAGACTGAAAACTCAAAAACAAACAATAATCGTCTCCTCCGGGATTCTTTTCTCATCACCTTCACTCACAATCGAGAACTTGCTTCTTCCGTCTAATGCAAGACAGTTCGCACCTGAGCCAGACAGGTCATACACTTGAGCATAGGCAAGCAAGCAGTTCACCAGTCAATACATCTTTCAGTCTCTTTGGGTCGAACTACGGTGTTCTGACTTCCTCATTGCACGAGAGGATACGTAGGCATAACTTAACGGTTATCGAACAAAAGTCTCTGTATATTCCCCCTCTTTCTAGCTTTATTCTTTAGCCTCATGATCTTGAGCATTTCACTCCTTCCTCACACTGACACTTTCATACTTCATATCACTTATACACTTTACACTGACACCTGTACATATTGCCTTCCAGCTGTTTTACACACAGATTGCACTGACACTACCCCTTTAAAACACAAATCTTTTAAGCGTGGATCCCGTCGAGTACGACGGACAATCTGGGTGCTAATACCTTCCCAGGTTGTAACCAACCCCCTTTCTCAGTCTCTCTGGTTCGCAAACCGTCTTATCCATCTTTTTCTAGGTCTATGCAGCATTGCCTTTCCTCCGGGATAAAAATGCCTAGCTGGCGACTCTATTCATCTCCAGTGAGTTCACGGCTGTGTGTTCTCACTGTTCCTTTCGCCGACCGTTCGCGTCTGTACCCTTTTTGACCCGGTGTCATTCGGTGGGAGCGACACCCCAGACGTCACACAGTTCAATTATAGTCTTAGAATTAATTTATGTTAGCTAAATCAAAAGATCCCAAATTCAAATCAAGAACCCTAGCCATGGCAAATTGCGGTTTAGGGTTTAGTTCTTCAATCCTTTTATCCAGAAACCATCTAGGCATCACAACAAACAATATTAACAACACAAAAACAATTTATAATAGTCAAATGAGCTGAATCGAAAATTGAAAAAAAAATGAAGAACATGAATTCGGTTTATGCAATTCATGAGGTTTTGGATGCAAATAAGGATTGGATCGCATTAGAGATGTTCAAGGAATGTGTTTGAACCTTTAGAATGCTTTGATATCTCTTCCAACCAAGAAACCGAATTATGAATTTTAGGTGAATTTTTGAAGATTGAAACTTACTCTTGGAGGCTGAAATTCGTGAATAGTGAGTAGGGTTGTGTCATGTACTTATAGAGTGATGAATTTAGGTCAGAAAACTTGATATTTGTGTGAAAGATTTGATCCAAAAAGATTGAGAAAGATAAGCTTTGAAATTCAAATATTTTTGCATAAACACTTTCTATTTCAAGCCAATCAACATTATCTTTGTATCAATTTGATCCATATTGAATTCATGACCTTCTAGAATCAAAAATAATTTTAAATCTTCACATTTAATATTTTATTTAAATTTAAAATGATTTTTAGTATAAAAAATCATAATAAATTAATTAAATAAAATAAAAATTATGAAAATATCAAAGAATTTTCGTGCATGATGTCATGGATTGCTTTGGGTCATTAAAAGTTCAGCCCACTTAGCAAAATTTGGTTTTAAACCTCTATTTGCTTCATAAACTTCCCTAAAATTTCCCAACTTTGCAAGGGCACACATCCTTCAATTTTAATGCTATGAGGGTGCTCTTGGACATTTTGGAAAGCTTGAAGAGTCCTCTAACCAACCCCATTGGTTTCATGTCCATATCATTTACCATTCTCAAGTTATGCCCTTTTGAAGTTGTTGACTTTTTGTTGACTTTCAAAAGGACCTATAATGTCTTAGCTCATACCTTCCAAATGAAGCATTTTTGGGCTTGGCTTGTGAGACACAAAGTTGTAGAGAATTCAATTTCCTTCAAAATGAGATTTGGATGGAAAATTGGTGATGAAGCATGTGAAAGTTATGGCTGGTCAAAGTTCAGTTGACTTTTCCTAAGGAAACCCTAATTTAGAAACTCCTGATTCTTGATGATCTGAAACCTCCTTGATGAATCATGATCAACCCTTGATCAAATGATGAATTTTACTTCATATACCTGATGTTGGCAAAAAATCATGAGGTTTGACTTTGGTTTGACCACAGTTGACCTCAGTTTGACTTTTTAACTGCTTTGATTGATTTTGACTTATCTGATCATCTGACTGAGCAAACCTTTGAGAAAAGTCTTGAAACTTGTCATGGGGATTCTTAGACACATATAAGATGTTATGAAGCTCACTTGAAGTCTTGGAAGTCCATTTAGCCTGATTAAAGTTAAAACCCTAGTTTTGGATGCACTGCTTAGGAGGATGTATTGTCTGAGGGAATTGTCAAATCTTCTGACCAATTGTGAACTTTGTGAACCTGGTGAACCTCATAAAATGTCTTGTGAACCTCATGGGAGGTCTTGTGAACCTTGTGAACCTCATGGAGGGTCTTGTGAACCTTGTGAACCTCATAAAGTATCTTGTAGACTTCATGAACCTCATGAAAGGTCTTGTAAGTATTGTGAATCTTGTGAACCTTGTGAACCTCATAAAGTGTATTGAAAACTTCATGAACCTCATGAAAGGTCTTGTGAACCTTGTGAACCTCATGGAGGGTCTTGTGAACCTTGTGAACCTCATAAAGTATCTTGTAAACTTCATGAACCTCATGAAAGGTCTTGTAAGTATTGTGAACCTTGTGAACCTCATAAAGTGTCTTGAAAACTTCATGAACCTCATGAAAGGTCTTGTGAACCTTTTGAACCTTCTTAGCACACAAAGTCTTGTATTGTGAGGGCAAATTTTGGGGTGCAACACCTGTACATCGTCAACAGGGTCTTTCTCAAAAGCACACAATTAGAGATTCATGCATTTTCAGTTCGTCATCCTCCCTGATAGAGTTTAAGCACAACAGTTGGTATTGCGATGCACATACACAAAAATCATGAGTGAATACGAATGGATTACTTCAAGAAAAACATGTGCATTTATATTATGGTTATCATTCAAAACAAATAAGTTTCATGCATGCATACAAATGTTTAAACAAACAGTATAAACTACAAATGAAAATGCAGTAAAGAAGCTGAACATTGCCGTCATTGAGGAGACTTGACTCCGTAAGGACTTATTGCTTCTGAAGATGCCTTTGCGAATTGGGAGACCCATTTGATGAGGGGACTTCAATATGTGAGCAGACTTTCTAGCATGATGACCTTTGAGTCGATCAAATTCGGGACCCCGTCTTCACTTTTGCCTCTGAAAGACTTGCAATCTTCAATTAAAAGGCCAGGTGCCCCAGAATGGTAATCATACTTGGCATCGAAACCCCAAAGGAAGCTTTGTTGGAGATGATCCTGATGCAATTAGCTCAACCACTCCGAATTTGCGTACATGAGGAAACTTGTTGCACGTACGACATCAAAATACGATCAAACTTCTTCTCAAGTTGTTCTGGACCTTACCTGTATTCTCTGCCCCTAGGATTCTCTTGGGAAGCTCAGGTTGGATGCTGACAAATGACATCTGGAGGGAAGAGGCTAATAAATAAAGTTGATAAATAAGGTTGCTCGGAAAGATCTCATGTGATCTCCTGCCTACGTATCTCCATTGACTAATGGAGAATCAAAGCAGTGTAGTTCCCCTCAATAGGGATGAAAATAGCTTCATTTAGTTGACACGACATTCAGGATTACTAAGCTCATTTGAGTCTTCATCTGGTTGACTTCCTGTTTCAGCAGTTTCTGGTTCTGAAATAAAGCTTATACCTCGGCCCTGAATGGCCTCAGTTGGGTCTTCCTTTAGGTTACCACCGCCCGGAGTTGCTTCAAATATATACCTTGATGACTGTGATTCAAGTTGTCCATTCTGATGAGAAATCAAGTCAGGAAAAGAATTTGTCTCTGAACACCTGTCAAGAATGCAAGGATGTATGCAAATTCCATGTTCAATTATTTCTGAGGAATCTATCTGCTTTAATTCAAGTTTTGATACAGAAAAAATCCAACAACATGATTCAGATATGTGATCCTCGGAAATAACTGAACATGTATGCAGAAATGCTATGATGTCATGTATGCAACAGACGTGCGATCAATGGTCTGATATTGGTGCCGGTGTTGAGCAATGAGTCAAGTGTCTGAATAGAACCATAATAGTAACACCATCTTTGTCTAGAACCCCATAACTGAGAACCCAATAACTGTAAAACTGGATCACATAATAGCATAGTCATTGATGGTGTTGAAGTTGAACAACGAGCCAAGTCTGTGGAGAGTCATAATAACAATCACAATATCAGGGTCACCATGGTAATCACAGTAACAATCTCTCTGAATAGAAATCCCGGATCTCAGAATCAAAGAACCATATAACACCAGATAATATCATAAAACAACACTGGCAAAGCGGGTATGTTGAAGTTTAGGGTTCCTGCAAACCTGTAAACCCCTCCCAATCTCACGGGTGTGCTACTCGGGTCAACATCACGGACTCTCAAAGCTGAATAGCAATAATACATTCACTATTTCCGAGAAATGGCTCATGACCAAATCAGGGAATCAGTTTGGTATTATGTACTACGCAGGGAGGTCTCAGTTGAGTCCGGAAAAACAAGCATCCCTCACAAGTCTCCAGCTTCAAGCACTGAATCGAGAAACAATAGTACATTCATCCCGAAGGGTACAATACTATCGTCATACGAACAATTTGCTTTAACTGAATTCCTATGAGAGAACCAGGCCATCCTATGCGAGTTCCCAATGGACCCTCGGATGCGAGTGGGTTTGCCAACAAATGTGGTCTGCCACTGTCATCACTGGAGAGGGGTGTTCCCATTAAGGTCCTCGAAGATCGGTCACCAGATGCACATAACTATCAAGGTCGTACCCTGAAGTGAGGTAATCCCCACACAGAATAGTTCCAAGACGGTCGCAATCTGGGTGTGGAACACATCGCCACCCATCATGGTGAGATACCATAAGAGTACAATGTCTGTCCACGCTAATCCTATGGTGCATTCAAGCCGGGTATTTGGCTTATCTCACAGTAGCTCCCATCCCACAGAAAAAATGAAAACCAGCACAGCCAGACAGTCCAGTATAATATGATGCATGGAAAATAAAATACTGAAAGCGGTAAATAAATGCGATAAAGTAAAGCTGTAAATAAAAGCTGTAAATGAAAACAATAAAGCTAAACTAAAGCACACAACAATAAGCATATAAACACCCAAAGAAACGAAACCAAACAGGCGCTAGGATTGACTCTACAAGGGAAACCGGAAGAATCAGTTTGGTTCCCCAGCAGAGTCGCCAGCTGTCGCTCCCGGGATTTTCATCCTAGTACAAACGCGAAAGTGGCGCGGAAGAGTTAGAGTCGCCAGCCAAACATTTTTATCCCGAAAGAATGGGAAAGGTAATGTTGCACAAACCTGAGGAAGAGGGAAAGGACAAGGCCTTGCGAACCAAAGATCTGAGTTCGGGAGTCGGTTACGAATTGAGAAGGTATTAGCACCCCAATCCGTCCGTCGTACCCGACGGGATCCACGCTCTCTTGCTTGTTTCAAAGGGTGAGAAATAAAGAATGCTGCTGAATAAAACTGCTACTGGAACTGGAATGAGAAATGAGAAAGGAACTGAAATAAGAGAATGGAATGAAAGAATGGGGAAATTGTAGGGAAAATAAAGAATGTGCTCGAACGGGCCCTACCCCGCTGCCTACGTACCTCATCGGGATAATGAGGATCAGAGTCGACGTAGTTCGCCTAACTAAGGCGGGAACTATTTGTTTGTGTTTTTTACTGGAACTGCGTATGTCTATGCTCAGGTGTTGCAGGCTCTTCTGGTACGAGTGCGTTTACCGTCTTGCATGAAAGACAAGTCACCGCGAGTTCGCGTTGTGAGTGAATGAGATGAGAAAAGAAGTTCCCGCAGGATAGTCGTTTGTTATTTGTTCTTGTCTTTTATGAGAAGTGTTTTGAATTTGTTTGTGAACTGTCTTGTACTAAGACCTATCCATCGCGGGAAGTATTTACACCTCGCCCCGAAACAGGACGCGTATAAACACTCCGCAACAAAGTCTCGTGTCGTACAAGATTGTTCGGTTTTTATTAAGTGTTTTATTGCTTTTCTTTATGAGGAGAGAAAGAATGACTCAAATTGATAAAAGGACAAAATCTAAGGGACTAAGACTCAATCCTAATTTTTATTGATTTATTTACAAGTGATCCTATGGTTAATGGGGTTTTCTAATCCTAATGGAAAAAACTAGAAACTACTAGAAGTCAACTTACTTCCTAATGAAGTTAAGTTGATTCTAAGAACAATGGGGAACCTATTCAAGTTATAAGAATCAAATAAAGGCTAAGCAATAGAAATGGACATAAGAAATGAATTTCTAAAAATGCATTTAAAGACATGAACTAAAACAGTCCTATTTATTTATTCTAATTCTAATTAAAATGGAACTTTAAGCCTAAGTCCTAAATCAAAGGGCATCCTCTAATATTTTTCTTTTAAGAAATCAATATCTAAGCTAGCCTAAGTCCATGATGACTTCTAGGATTAAATCTAGACTAAACTATATTTTTTATTGAATTTAATATCCAAGCCTAAACTAATGGGAATTACATGTAACAAAGCCTAAAAGTTAATATCCTAAAAAATATTAAAAGTTCTGAAAAAAATATGAAATTTATTCTACAGGGTCCTAAAACTACCTATAATAATGTGTCAAAAGGAATCCTAAAAATTCAGAATTTAACTAGGCCTAAAGATTGATTATTTTCAGCTACAAATTAATCCCTAATTTCTAAAGAATTAGCCTCTAAAACCTAAGATAAAATATTCTAAAAAATCTACAAAAATTATCCTAAGTACTTTTATTAGTCATCTAACTACAGTAAAAAGAGTGGGCTAAAAAAGTTACTGGAAGTTACCAAAATAAAATGAACAAAATTATGTATATTTAAAGGAAATTCAATAAAAGCTAGTCACAAGAAAAATCAGAATTAAATCGAAAATAATGCAAAATTCAGAAAATAAAACTACCAAGAATTTCTAAAATGGATTATTAAGCTACTAGATTTTTTGTGGAATTTTATTATGGATATTCCTATTTTTTAATTGAATTAATCCTAAACTATATTAAACTAAGATTAAAATCTAAAAGAAAAAAAGAAAGAGGGGTTCATTAATTATTTTTATAGTTGTTTTTCTAATCTGGGCCTAAAAGAGGAGGTGCAGAAAGCAAGCATTTGGGCCCAAATTCGCAGAAGTGAGAGGGGGTGAGAAGAGCAAATTTTTCCAATTGACTTTTGCTACTGGGCTTAAAAGGGGAGTGCAATTAGTAGAGGGGCTAAGCCCATGCGTTGGAATTGCCTAGGGGTGCAATCAGAAGTTTTTCTGGTTGTTTTTTCGCATTGGGCCTACATGGGAGTGCGGATAGCAAAAGCCTTATCTTAACTTTCAAGAATCTATGGCATCCAAAATTAATACAAATAAATCCAAATGATTAATGGCTATTATGGAATTTTAATGCTAATTAAATAGATCTTTAACGTTTTTTTTCAAAATAATCACTCATAATACTATTGAATATTTATTAATTAACCTTACAATTTCCTTAATATAATCAGATTAAACAAAAATTACAAATCTGAATAACAAAACCCTAATAAACCTAATTCCCCTTTCTTCTTCTTCTATCCCTTTTCACCGCCGCCATCACCTTCGGCCCCTTCCTCCTTCTTCCTTCTTCTTCTCCAAACTCAACACCACCACCTTCTATCATCCTTCCTTCTTCGAGTCCGCCATCACGAAACAATCCACAACAAAAAACCTACTACCTCTAACCTCACCGAAAACCTAAGTTTCGCTCCGTCTTCCTCACGCCACCACCATTCAGACCTCTGTCTTAGCCTCCAGCGAAGCCCACACCAAAACCTCAATACATCTTACCCTATTCTTAACTCTCCTCTCAAATTCAAACACTACCCTCACGAATTCTCTAAAATCAACCACACCAATAACATTAAGAAAAACGAGCATCTAAATGCGACGGGAAATCTACCTCAAGAGTGATTCGAGATTCTTACCTTGTAACTCAAAATCGATTCGCTGCTGTGACAAGACGAGAATGACGCGAATGTTGTTTTGATGCCGTCGCGAGATTGGCGGTGGAATCGTTCGATTGACGCACTACTTGCTTCGCTTTTGATGAGCCAACAGTGAAACGCATAGCCCTAACTTCAACAAACGTTCGCGGATGAATGTTCAAGACACAATCGGCCCGCACGATGCTTGCGATTTCTCGTCGAGCTTCGTGTTTCTCCTTTGAATTCTTTTGTAATCTCAAACTCAGAATTGCACTGACTTACATGTTACCTTCTTGATTTGTTGCAGACAGACTCATCAAGGAGCTTGCAGATTCGTCACAAATACGAATGGCGAAGATTGACATAGCAGCCGGGACCATAATGCGGATGCAACAATAGATTATAGAAGATGGAGATCACAGAGCCGAAAATGTTGGAGTCATAAGGATCGATTTCTGAGTTTGGCGATAACGGCGAAGGATAGAGAGTCTTAGAAGGATCTGGACGTATGATGCAGCTTCACAGAAGGATGTTTTGATCAATGAAGGTAATGGATTCCATCTGATAATTCTGGTGATGATTTCTTGTGGTGATTTGTGTTCTTGAAGATGAACACTCGAACATCACCGAAACTGCAGATCCATGGCCCACATATGATAGTAATGTAATGATGCAGGAAAATGAAAAAAACTGATTCACAGAAAGTGGGTGAGAACAAATGGAAGGAAAAAATTCAGAGGAAATGGTGACCAGGAAGAAAAATCAAGAAATTGTGAGGAAGAAGAAGATCAAAAATGAGAGCCGAAAATAGAAAGTGGTGTCATGGTTCTGATTTATAGAAGCGGATTCAATTCTCAGGTGAAGTTTCTAGAATTCTGTTATAAAATTAGTTAGAGTTCAGTTAGTTATTGATTCTGTTATGCACTTTTTAATTCCCCCTTCCCATTCTGTTTGTCATGTTATCAGCCCCTTATCAGTTAAGGCTTCTAACTGTTTTATTCCCATTTTTTTTAGTGAAATTTGGTTGATGAGGATCACTCTTGCACTAGAAATTGATATATCACCATGCAAGCATTCTGTTGTCGCACAGGGGTTGAAACTTTGCTTCATGTCATTTTGAGATGATCCACACTTTTCATCATCTGAGGCTTCAGAAAAATCCCTTCGGCTTTATTATGCACTTCAAGTGATTTTACAATTTCCCTTAGCAGGTTAGTGAGCACATTTATCACAGAAAATATTACCCAGAAAGCAAAAGGGCAGGTTCAGTGAGAATGATGTCATCCCAGTCATACAACCATCTGAAGAACTTGATTGCACTGTAAATTTGCAATTGGTGACACCAAAAGTCTTGAACAATGTAACTTTCAATAAGAAGTCCTTATTGGCAATCAGTCCCATATGCCATCACAAGCAAGAGTCATAAATCCATCCTTATTATACAACTCAACAGTACCCAAGATTGATGGCTTCAGCTTATGTGTAGAGAACTTCAAGTTATCAACTTTCTCAACCTGTTGTTATTATGTATTTTCCTGTGAACTATGAAGGACTCTTTTATTGTTGTCATTTTGTTTTTACCTTTTTTGTGTTAAGATCTGTTTGAACTAGTAAAGGGATTGTTGAGATTTTAGTGAATCATTAATTTGTTGTATTTGAAACATTTTGGGTTATTATGTATTTGAAGGGTTGGAGAGTTTTAGAGATTAGAGAATAACTTGCAATAGATATTAAAAAAAAATGACTTTGCGATAAACAACAATAAACTGAACCACCACCGCATGCTGTTTTATCCTTATTCACAAAGATTAATCCACCACAACTACTTCTTTTAGCCAAAAAATACTTACCATAATCAAGGGAAGGATTTAAAGAGAGAGAGATAAATGAGATTGAGTGGGAGAAAAGGAGGTAGTTGAGGAGAAAGAGCAAGCGTGATTTGAGTACAATCGAAGTGGCAATTGTTTGTATGAGAAATGAATAGGATATGAAGTGAGTCCCGTAAGAATTAACATAAAATTGGCTCAATGAAATATAGTTAAGGATAATAACTTGGATAATAAAAATCACATATGAATTGAATAATTGAATTTTCATTTGAATAATGGAATTAAAAAAAGAAATCGTTGGATCTTTAAGATGGAGAATGAAATTCCGAAATGAATAATGGCTTGACTTTAGAAAAGAAAAGGGCTTAATGTTGAAAAGAAATGGTTGATGTTTAGAGACAAATGACATGAAAAATGGAATGTTAGAAATGTGAATAGGGACACACAAAAATGGCTTTGGCTAACGAAACGGGATAAGATCATGGTGAATCAAAAAATGGTGAATTAAATCGAATCGGAAAGTGGATATGTAAAATGGAGGTGGCTTGTATTTGAAATAGAATCAAGAGCTAGAACTTGAACTCCAACAACTGGGCATTCTCTTTAAACCTAAATCCAATCCTTCAACATAATCCATTCTTAAGAACTTTGGTGCCACCCTAAACTCCGCACAATCTCGTATTATTATTCCATAAACAAAAGGATCGAAACCACCCTTCGATACACTGGACTTCAATTGGTGAAGTGCCCTCCAAATCAAAATCATGAACAAAAACTCCAAGTTTTCCTTGAGATACTCAATGATGAGGAATACAACTTGAGATGTTGAGAAGAACCAATGCTCTTATCTCAAGCGAATCTGATTGAACACCTCAGTAATGGATCAGATGCACCAGTGGTTATTCTCCACAAGTTCAATCCCTGATAGATACGGATAAGGTACGAAACCCGAGATTCAAAGGGCCTGAATCACATGCCTTATAAAACCATGAAATGCACTACTATGATGTTAATGAACTAATGGGACATGCAGATGGATGCGAAACGATACGCCAGTTAAGGGTAATAAATAAAGGCAAATTTTGAGGTATTACACCATGGGAAGCATGGTAGTCGCTTGAGATGGGTGTTATATCTAGTCACATGATAAGTATAAAGGTAATATCCTAACTAGTAATGGTAGGATTTATAGAAATCTTGGACGTGATTCCAGTGAGTGCGAGACGTGTGAGCTCAATTGCGTTTTCCTTTTATAAAGACTTGAGTTAGGTTTGATAGAACCTTTAGAGCCGAGAGAACTCTAAGATAGGGAACCCACTGAGATGTTGTTATCTCACCCCACTATTGTTGTTGTTTTTCAGGTTTCTTTTGCATGTTTGATTTACAAGTGGAGTTATGCTCGAGATGTTTCAAGTGAAGCATAGTTTTAGTCTTCCGTTGTGTATTTCTGTATCTTTGTACAATAATGAATATTGTATCGATCTTAGTATTTTTGTTTTAGTATAATTTCCATGTCTTGCACCATAGTTTGTATTGTGTTTAGTATTGGCCAAGAATGTGAATTATGCTATTAGGAACTTATGATGATGTTAGTACCAAAAATTAACACTGTATGATATTATTCTAGATATATATTATATGGGGTGTTACAGTTGGTATCAGAGCAGGTCGTATCCTCGACCTAGCCTTGAAACATCATAAGTAAATCTTTCCTGCCTCTTAAGTGTGTCTTGCCGACATGGTTCTTAATATCATACTGTGTAGTATTGAGTCTGATCAACCTAATGCTATGTATGTGATAGGTGGAATCATGGTTGTGCGACCATGAGGACTCCGAAGTTTTGTTGCAGCTTGTGCTGTGAGAGTGAGCTCAAGCCAAGAGATAGCAGATGGGAGCTTTGGCCAACTCGGTTGGAGTCTTCTTAAGAATTTTACTTCCTTAACGTGTGATTGCAGAGAAGTATGTGGTTTGAGGAATCCTTTGGAATGGATATGATTTGAAGGGTAAAGATATCTACAGGATGAATGATCAGTGTATCAAGGAATAAGTAAAGTCGATGGTGGATCAGTAATAGTCACTAGTATGGACAAGAGTGTTGAGAAGTTTCATTCCACGAAAAGAGAAGATGCCTTATGGAACGTGTGACGTAAAGTTCGGGAACGAGTAAATTGTTAAGTGTTTTAGTTCCAAGATCGCGGTGGCATCTTGGATGAGCGAGTGTACTTCAATGAGGTGTATTCGAATAATACCTTACAGATGGATAGCAATTACAGGTTAAGGATGTTCATTTTCTTTTGGGAACCTAGAGTTGTGGCGGAACGTGATGTACAAACTTGATAAAAGGGTGATAAGTGTTAGAGTAAACACATTGGATTTGGAAGAAGTTCTAGTATGATGGTTTGTGTTTGAGTGAGAGAAGATTACCGTAGAGCATGAAGTTAATACGGTATGGAGACGATATTGACCACGCGATATGAGAAGACATTGGATGGTCTTTGCTCAACTGAAGCGAAGATGTGCTTCTCGATATGCTACATGTCCGAATGAAACTCTACAATCGGTGTTATCTCTATGGAACTGAATGAGTCGACTCATTCATCTTGAACCATCAAAAAAACACTTTCTGAAAAAGTTTTATACCATCATCTTGTGATCTTATATATTTTCCTGAATCATACAAATTTTGACATTATTCAAAATACCAAATACCCTCGATAAGATCACTCACCATTGACATCCAAACCTGAGGTCTCCACACCCTGAAACACGGGTTCTCCACAAGCCAATTGTCACTCCAAATTCTGACCTGCGACCCATTTCCAATAGTGTTTCTCAAGTAAACTCTGGTTGAAATCTTTAATACCCCGGAAACCCAAACCACCAAACCCTTTTGCGCAAGACAATTTTTACCATCTTTGGCTCCCCACCAAAACAGAAGAACACGATAAACTCTCATCCATTCAAGGTAGGTTGTACCCACTCTCCATGTTCCAATTTCGTATTTATATCTGTCGATTTTCACTTTTAGTTTTGCAACCCTATTAAAATTCAACTATTCATTTGTCATAATAATATTAAATGGTTTGGTTAATTTTATTATATTTATCTATTTATGCAGATTCTTTGTGTTTAAAGCCATGGAAGAGACCTTGAGTTCATCATCAACAACAATCAACTCTTCCAATATAGGGTTTCAGGTTTTCTTTCTTTTATTCCCTTCTTCTTTATGTAACTCTAATTTTTATCATTCTTTTTTTCCGTGTTGATGTAATTGTAACTGTAATTTGGGATGTTGTTACCGTTCTCTGCAGCTATTGAAGAAGCAGGGTTGGAAAGAAGGGACTGGTCTTGGGATCTCTGAGCAGGTTTTGTTTTTTTCATTCTTCTATGAAACATGGAATTATCACTAAAAATTGTGAAAGATAATGGCTACTTGACTAGGAAGTACTTAGTGATATGTTGACACCAGTAATAATTAAAAAATGACATAATTGAATGTCATCATATGTGTCGATTTCAGCCACTGATATGTGTCTGGCACCTGCAAGGTTTTAAATAACAGCCGCGGTCGTGTAAAGACTTTCGCGATTTCGGTTAGAGAGGTGTTGCGACGCTGATTGCGGTCGTCGTGGTGTGAATTAATCACAATTTAACAGTATCGGTATCAGCACCTTCCAAAACCGTTTTGTTGCGGCTGTTGTTGCAGTAACGGACTGTTTTTAAAACCTTGCCGGACACACATTAGATCAGAATTACCTTTAAGGTCTTTAAGTTTGTATTTTGTTAGTCAAATTATATCTTAGGCCTGTGAATCTAATTGCACATTCAAGGACTAATTTGACCTGTGATTTTAATATTTAGGAATCTTGGGTTAAATTTTACTATTAAAGGTATTTTAATTGATGGAATGCTTAAGCAGAATTAATTGGAACAGTTATACTTGTTTTTCTCATCCTAATTCCGAAAGTAACTGTCAAACTCATGTTTCAGTATTTCTTTTGTCAACATATTTAGTCTATCTTGATCATGAGAAACAGATTTAGGTACTTCCTTTCGATAATTCTGATGATAATTAAATTTATTTTGGTTACAGGGTAGATTAGAACCTGTGGAAACTCATGTGAAGAATAATAAGCGGGGTTTGGGAGCAGATAAACTGAAGAAAAAGATAGTGAAACATGATCATGGTGCTGATTCCTCTAAAGGAGACAATAACCAGGTAATTTTTTTTGTTCTTAAAGTTTGCTTTGTTCCCAAGGGTTTTGGTGGTCGTTATGAACAATTTACGTTAGTAGAAGGATAACTATGCTAAATGATGCTGATTTTGTCATTTGGAATTGGAAATTTACAATGGCTGCCAAATGTTTTCTTATTTTAGGTAGTACAGTTTCCCGGGATATCTTATTGAGATAGATTGTTTTTCAAGTTCCTTGTTTCATTTCATCAAATTTCGTGGGGGTGGGGGTTTGATCTAGTATTTTGTAATAAGGGAATGTATAAGTACTTAATGATGGGGAAATACTTTGATTATTTGATTTCTAGTCTCTAAGAACAAATTTGACGTATATAATTTAGTAATTTCGAATAATTTTTTGTCGAATGAATGGTAATGACGGAAAAATACTTGATATCTATGATCTATCACTAAGAATTAAGTTGCCGTAAAGAATTTAGTAATTAGAAATTGTTTGTAGGAGAACGAATCGGAGATACTTTATATTTTATCTCTATGAGCAAAGGTAACATATAGAATTATAAAAAGTCATATGGAGATTAACTCGACTGATACTATAAATCTACGAGGGAGAAAGTTTGCGTAAAATAAGATGAGAAACTCACATCCAGTTTAGTCAAAATTGTTAAATTTAATCAAATGAAAATATATATGATGGGGTCAAGTCAACTAGTGTTAGAACACAAGGTGGAAATAAAAAAATTGATCACTCTTATCCCATCCACATGTATCTTAGTTTTAGAAACGATTCCAAGGCTCATGCCTTTTGTGAATGATATTCTCTTAGTTACATAGTAAATAGCGAGTGAGATTAATGGAAATTTATAGATATTGCGACAAGCCTTGGAAATAGGTGGTTTCTACCTTAGTAGAAGCAATGTTGTCAATCATAAATATCAGAAAATAATAGATTGTTAAAATTCTGCTATGCAATAGTGCTATAACGCCACTATAGCCTATATTAACAAACATTTTGTATCAAATAGTGTGTCGCATAACAAAGTAGTTTATTTGTCCTAATTCTGCTATGCTATAGCTGCATAGTGCCGTAGCTGCTATTTAACAACATTGAGTAGAAGTAAAATTAGAGTATATTCAATTCAAGCTCAGTAAATGACAAACAAATCCTAACATAGAATATGAAAATCCGAAAATCTGATTACATACAATATTGTACTTCTCACCTTTGAAGTACCTTGGGGTTGTCATACAATGTGATGGTAGAGGTGTTAATGAATCCTGGTTAATCAAACCATGTAAAGTAGTTCACTATATGGTTATAATTTGATAAATCAAACCATTTTTAAAATTGTGAATTGGTTCGGAACTGGTTTATAGTAAAAACTGGTTCACATGTAAATTGAAATGATTTTAAATCTACACAACTTTACAACCATTGGTACATCGTTGGTGGAGGAGAGGAGACAAGACGGAGGTGGCAGATCTGAAAGATTATCAGTGAATGTTGAGAAGAGGAATTAGGAGAACAAATGAACCGGTGCTAAACCAATTTTATAAGATGGATACCTGATTTTTTATTTGTGAGCTTGAATGGTTGGAGTTCAGTTTTCTCACATAATGGTTTGGGCTTATTAATATGGAATGGTCTGGTTACTAGTGTGGAGAAGAGGAATTAGGAGAACAAATGAACCGGTTCTAAACCAATTTTATAAGATGGATACCTGATTTTTTATTTGTGAGCTTGAATGGTTGGAGTTCAGTTTTCTCACATAATGGTTTGGGCTTATTAATATGGAATGGTCTGGTTACTAGTGTGGAGAAGAGGAATTAGGAGAACAAATGAACCGGTTCTAAACCAATTTTATAAGATGGATACCTGATTTTTTATTTGTGAGCTTGAATGGTTGGAGTTCAGTTTTCTCACATAATGGTTTGGGCTTATTAATATGGAATGGTCTGGTTACTAGTGTGATTATGGGTAATCGTTTTTTTTAACACCTCTAGTGATGGGGGGAATGAAGAGAGATCACAATCATATAATTGAAGAATGGTGAATTTAAAGGCAGAGTATTTTGGCCATGATATGTGACAGAAAAATACCTCTCATTCTTAAGATTTGTAATGTTGTGTGGAGATGAACATTGGGCGATAAAAAAAACAAGTAAAGATAGAATCATAAAGATGAGTGTTATGCTGAATGAGTGATTACATGGAAAATAAAGAATTATAAATACAATTATTGGAGAGAAAATTGAGGTGGTCTCCATAATAGAGAAGATGGTAGAATCTTGAGATACGTGTTTTGGGACAGTGAATAATACAACAACAACCGAGTTTTATCCCATTAAATGAGGTCGGCTACATTGATCAAATTACGGCATAATGTTGTATTCAGAATCATGTTTCTATCTAATTCGTTAATCTCAAGATCTTTTTTAGTAGTTTTTATATTATTTTTTCAAGTCTTCCTCTACCTCTAGTTGTTTGACTCCTCTTCATATGATCTATTCTCTTTACAAGGTCTTCTCTCTACATGCCCAAACCACATAAGCCTATTTTCCACCATATGTGCGACTCGTTAGATCATATACTCAAATTAAAAAATCGATTCTATTATGCCCTAAATTTAGCAATAACAGACTAAGAGGGTCAACTACCCATCTAATATTCATACTTAAATACCGTTATTGTATAGTTAGATTTCATTGTGAAAGACCTATTACTAATCATCTCATGTCTTACCGCTGTCCGATAAAAACTTTCCTTCAGTTTGAGCGGTACTTGTGTCACATAAAATCCATGATGACAAAGAAAATTATAGACCAAACATTAAGAATGATTTAGAGGTAAAAATGGTCTATCTTTAGATCAAATACATGGCATAACTTTATGGCGTCAATTGGCTGATGTAGTTGACTCTACGTAGTGGAAAAAGGCCTAGTTGTTATTTGTAAATAATTCCGCCCTAAAAGAGTGGATATCCATATCTAAAAGTAAGCATAGCATTTTGTTATAAAATAATACAGATACAGAGTCAACTTATATATTGAACAAGTAATTAGTAACAGTTGTCATTCTGACGGTATTTATTTTGAGAATTTGTACGTGGCTAGGTTTTACCGAAGGATCATCTTTCTTAAGTTTTTACCTCTTCTCTTCAAACTTCAAAGAAATGGTAAAATCTACAAAAATAGAAATTATGAGAGATGAAGCAACAAGCAGAAGAAAATAAGAAGTGATTATAGTAGAGTAGCAACTTTTTGTGTACTACATTGTGTTAGAAGGGAAAAGACGATCCGTATATGGTTTCCTGTTGTTCATTGAATTTGAGTTGAATTGATTTCAGGAACATTTGTCTAAAAAGAAAACCAAAGCACTTTCTAAACGGGTGAGAAAGATGCAGGAGTTAGAAAAGAAGATGCAAGAGAAGGAATTTGAGCGCGCTTTCTTTAGAGAGTTCTGGCCTGACAATGTATGAGAATTGTGCATCACTGGTGATTTCAGAGTCTGTGCAAGTTGGATCTCAAAGGTGTTTTTTGCAAATTGAGGGAATTTCTGGCAGTTTTTTTCATTTGTAAATAATCAACTATTTTCTCTTTTCAATTCTTTTGTACAATAGAGAAATATGCAAAAGCCGAAGGGAAAGTTATCAGAGGACATGTCCCTTCTGGTTAAAAGTAATGATGTTACACATGTATTTTTTTAGAAAAGAAATATTTAACTTAGCTTTCCTAAACAATTTTTTCATCCTTTTCAAGACTGCAACTACTAACTTCAACGAGACCTCCACCAGAGTGACAATAATGCTAGAACCGGATTTTCTTTGAATTTTGAAACCAGAAATCGCTCTATTTTTAACCATCTTGTGATGAAATACAGATCCAAGACAATGTAAGGTTTATACTTAGATTGAAATTTGGATTTTAATATGGTATATATGGAGATTGTTCGAATTGTTTTTTTCTTTTTTTTTATAAAAATAAATATGAAGTGGTTTTATTGAATAAGAAGCTTATTGAGTTTCAAAAACCGCCAATATTGACCATTTGTGGGAATAAAGCTGTCGTTCAAACAAGAGGAGCATTTAATTTGCCATCTCTCAATTGTATATCAATTGTATATGTTATCCCACCTAATTCCATAATTTTAAAAGTGCCATGGTTAAAAATTCGAATTGAATTTCCATTTCAGGTAGTCAATTCAAAATTCTGATACCCCAAAATTTTGAGTATACTAGAATTTTTGAAAATTTCGGGAGTTATGCAATTTTATTTGAAAAAATTTAAAAAGTATCATGTTTTTATCTGAAATTTCAACAAAAATGAAATTTCCAATAGTTTAATTCTATGATGTTTTAAATGTCAAAAATAAAAATCGGTTAAATTCCCGAAATTTTGAAACTTTCCTCGTTTCACTAGAAATTCTGAAATTTTTGGAAAATTCCATTTTTTTAACTTCTGGTAGTTTAAAAAAGTAGTGAGTTGGTTTCCATTTTATATACCCCAAATAATTGAGGAAGGAGCAAAGTATGATGGAAGGGATTCCACAATATTACTTATTTCCATTCATTTTAAAAAACTCAAACAATAAATCACATTTCATATCACTCCATATTATTCCATCAACTAAAAAACAATAATTAGCAGCATTAGATTCTTTAGTCGAAATTGTTTGAGATGCAGTGGAGGGTTTTTGTGCTTGTAAGGTGAGAGCCTAAGTACCAAAGTAGTTACGTGCTATCCGCCTTGTTAGAAATAATTGGTATCAATGTGGATATTGCTATATGGATATTTCACAAACATTGAGAAACAATTTGTATTGTGTCCGTGGCAGATTTTACCTTACATATACCCACATAAGTAGGTTGGTTGGTTAAAACTAACACTAAAATAGGCTTAGAGCGTTCGACAACAGTTTATAATCTAACCAACTTACAGTCTGATTTGATCCGTCTCTTTTAATAAATTTTAGTAAAGAAAAGTTAGACTAATAACTCTTTACGGAACCTAATTATTTAAATAAGTGGGACTTATTCTCCCAAGTTAAAACTTGTAAGGCAAAATAAAACCATTAATATTTAATATTTATCATATACAAAAACCTTGTGTGTTTCCATAATCACGTCCAATTTAGACATTAAAATCACTTCGTATGTCGGGAAAATGACAATGAAAAGAGGTTTATTCTGTCTAGATCCTTTTAATCTTACTAAGATCACCCGGCATGTTTCTGCACTATGATAACTACGTTAATAATGGTTTGTAATACCATGATCACAAATCAAGACTTCAAATTTTCAATTTACCTTGGTTTAATATTTAATAGGGGAAACACAAGAGAGGCGAGAGAATATACAATTTGATGTCAAATACGAAATGAATGAATTGACAAAAGAACGAATAGATCAGAATATCCTGTTAATAAGTGACAGTTACCCCAGAAATATTGTCAACCTTTGCCAGTATCAAGTAACCCAATATTATTTTCTTTTCTTGCTCTCATCAGGCTTAACGAGTTCAACGGGAGCAGCAGGTATTCTGATCCACCATTCTCTAATCCGCCTTATCCATCTTTTGCTACTTTCTTTCCTATATGGCATCTCCCTTGTGTAACACTCAATGAATATCACCAAAAATATGTATTTTGGAGGAATAAAAGCAAACACTGCAGCTAGAAAAAGTAGAAATAGAGCAACCTTCTCGGTAGCCTGCAGGACAGATGAAAAAAATCAGAAAAGGTTCTAGAGAAGACTTGCGTTCCAACAATCTGACTGAATCAATTTGATTTATAACTCATACAATATATTTCAATTAGCAAACACTTTATAGAATAGCAAATTAGCAATGCTACAAAGGATGGCACTGAATAGTGGACGTTTGGATTCACTTTTCCTAGATAGAAGTGATTTTAGAAATATGAAATTGATTTAACATGTTTTAGATAGAGCTTTTGCCTCTAAACATGAATTAGTTGTAGACCATTTCTTGTGCTGTTGAGTTTGTTTATTTTTCAGCATTTACTTGCATGGTTCAGTAGTTAGAGGCATAGTGAGACTAAGAACATAATTCGAACTTAAGACTAACTTAGATGTAAATGATCTTTGAAATTATTTCATGATAGAGTTATTATGTCCATTGATCCACGTTGTTGAGAAAAAATCAACACATAACAAATGTTTTTGATTTATGGTTCATTGTAGGTTGACCACATTAAATTGGATTAACAAAACATAGCACAAATTTCATCATTACACCCCACAAGTCATTGCATACATATATTAAAGGACGATATTTTGGCCTAACTACATTCCAACATTTAAATTGCCTTCGAAGTAGACTATGACTAGAAAACTCACCTGCGGTAATATAGCAAGTAGAAGAGCTCTTACTTTTAGTAGAACAATATTTCCAGCTTGAATCAGTGACTCAAACTGTGTAATGGCTTCTTGCAATGTCAGCAGCTGTTCTACTGCATTTCGATTTGGGGGAGGTGTTACTGTGAAGGCTTCTAATGCTCCTCCCTTTCTAAAATGTCTACGCCAAAGCATAATAATTGCAATGAGCAGAAAAATGGACGGCAATAAGTACTGGATCCACCCCCTGTACATCAATGTTAACTAAATGCTTTATTCATCCAATCCACGGAAGCCAACTTTAACACATATTATTTAACAATTGACACTGTCTGATCCAGGTGACAGTCAATTTGTTCAATAAAACTAAAGTAATGCAACTTATTACTTTGCTTCTTAATGTAGATTTGAGATTTAATATCAACTTCTTGTTCAAATACGGAGATTGACAACATTATCCAGAATGGTGTAAAAAACCTTGTGGTTTTTGATTGACAACAGTATTTCCCTAATTGTTGGCATTAACACCAGCTTTAGGATTGGGACCAAGAGGTCACATTAATATACAATTCTAATGGGGACAAAAGCAGAGGAAAAAACAGACACAGAAGCCTTTTAAAGAGTTCAAAACTAAAGATAGAAAAACATGTGTAAGTCAGAATGCAGTAGAGTTGACAATCAAATATAGTAGAGTTGAGAATCGAATATATTAATCGCTGAGTACAGGAAATAACATATTTGTAATCAAAATTGGAAATTAATTGATCAGCATAAAGTTTCATTGAATGAGGGTGTCACTTGATACATATGTGGAAAGCAGCCAATAGGAAACGATAAATATAAACAGATATACACTGATTTTAAAACAAAACACTTACCTTATAATCAAATAACAGCTGAGGATCAAAAAGGCTGTTGATCTATAGAAGTCTTTCCACGAGGCCAAAAGTTTTAGTCGGTTGGCAGATTCGATGACTGGGAATAGTAGTTCCTACAAGGACTTAAAAAAATTAACCACACTATATAATGAAAACATTGACTTCATTTTTTCCCCTTGTCTTCTAGGGAAGCCTTATAGTTTTAATTTGAAAGGTTAAGCTTCTCAATGGACACCCTAGCCCAAAGAAGATATTGTTCAAATTGAAAATCGAAATTCATTTCAAATAGAAGAAATATATTGATATTGAGGCTAGATGAACAAAGTAGAGAGTGAATGTGTAGGAAAAATATTTACTTTTTGTACTAATTTAGAACCTAGCCCATTAGGATCCGTTGGTGCTCATTAGGATCCGTTGGTGCTGAAGGAAATTCATTTTGTTTTTTTCAAAAAATAAACATTATTGAAAGTAAATAGTAACTAACCTTCATTACTGCAACATTTGTATCGATGCCCTCCACCTTTACTTGGTCTACAGTTGCCTGTGCAGCTTCTGCTTTTCCAGTGTCCTTAAGGGATTGTTTAACTGCCACTTCCAACGGATTTATCTCACCAACTCGGATATCATAAACAACATTCGTTTCTTCATAGTTATCAACTGTCATTTTTGATTTGAATCCAAGACAGAAGAGTGCCACAACTGCAGCTGGAGACACTGTTCGTCGCTTTTTTGTTTCTACATTTGCTGGAATATGTTGCTTACTAGAACTAGCAGTTAAATTCATTAGGCTGTTTGACAGGGTTTTCAAGATCATATCTCCCCGGGGAAGAGCTTTAGCTAGGTTAAAAGTAAGTAATGTTTTGTAGTTGGATGAGAAAAATTTGAAAGATTCTTTTAGTGCGCGTAAGCGGAAGATGCCCAGACTAGCCCTGGCAAGTATTTCTGATTGCTTTGTATCTTTATGGCCGAATTTCCTGACAAACATATGTGCACGCAGGATCTCCAGACTTATGTCCAACCAGTAATCACGACGCAAGTTTGCTTTAAATTCAGGGAATTCAAAGTAAACAGGCTCTGCTCTGTCAATACATTTCGGTAAATCATAAAATTTGAAGTGGAAACAAAGGAAATATATAGATAAGTCGCATGGAATATTTGCAACAGGTGACATACACAGAAGTTGACTTGTACATTACAGCTTTATCAAATAGACGAGCACCAAGGGGTCCAGTCAAGTCAGGCTTTATAACTTGTTTCAAGTCTGCGCCCAGATCATATCGAACCGCTTTCTCATACACACCGACTCCAAGTGACTCAAAGTAGAGAGCATGATTGGTCAGGGTCAAACGCCCTAGAAAAAGGTCAGAAAATTGAGGTACCGCCAACTTAAAATATCTTTTAGGTATGCTAATGAACAAGGGTTCTAGTCACTTAGTTGCTATACTCTTTGTATATACTGCAGAAAGAAAAGGCTAACACATTAAACTGCATGTTTATAATAGTTCCAAACATACTCTGATTTGCTGGTTTAATACAACCAGCTGTAGGATATTGTATAGGACAACAAAAATACTTAATTGAATAAAATTCAAAAATTTCAAATTGCGCATCAAATCCACGAGATTACTTCATGTATATTTTCATGCAATTAGTGAAAAACAAAGCCGGCCAATGGACATTGGTAAAATAGTTTATTTAAAATAATTGAGAGTTTCCCTTTGTGACCAATTAGTGAAAAGCAAAATTATTCTATCAAGAAAAAGACACTCACAAGATAAAGACAAATGATAATCATTAGAAGATAAAAACAAATGAAAATTATTTGACTTACAAAAACAGAAAAATGAAGCTGCAAGCCACCAGTGAGTAGCAATGAAAATGTATACTCTCTTTTTAGCAATGAAAATACTCACCAGGCCATGCAGCAATTCCAATATGTTGAAGAACTGGTTGAGTTGGAATTGTCCCATCAACATCAAGGACTATCTCGTCTTCAGCAAGTTGAAGATTTCCAACAGAACTACTGGACAGAGCATTTTTAGAGTTTTTGACAATCCTGCACACGTAACTCGCCATAAGGAAACAAGAAGCACACAAACAATGCAATACATAGACAATGCAAGCAACACGGTTGAAGGAAAAGAACCTTACTTATCAAGGGATCTTATGTATTTATCATAAACAAGAAAATGGAGTCTAAGGCCGGAAGTATTGGTGAGCGCATCAAAAAGGTTGTGGACAGTTATTATATCAGCAACAAGAACACAAACAGGAGCTATACGTGAAAAAGCCTCACGACCAACTGTCTTCTTATCATCAACCTAAAAAAACCCATTACAATTGCATACATCATTAATTAATATTTGACTTGAAGAAAGCACTATTAGGTCATTGTTTAGATACAAAATTTAATCGATATTGTAGGAAACAACTAATTTACAGTCATGTCATAAGTTGTTTACATAACATCTACTAAATAGTCTCATAAGCTATGAAGCACGGACACCGGAAACACGACACCGACACTGACTCGTCGACATCGGTGATAATTTGAAAAAATGAATAAATTAAATGTAAATACAAGTGTTGGTGTTGGTTTCAGATACATACACCGATACACACACAACTTTTTCCAGAGATATCGGTGCTAGAGAACTCATAAATGATTACATCCGAAGATAAACTCAAACAAAATCCAAACAGTTCTTAGTATAGTATGTATTACGATATTCATTTTAAAATTTCATTTTATATAATATATAATGTGATTTTGATAAGTGTTTATGGAACCTGAAGTGCCATATTTGTGGAACTTGAATAAAAAAAGGAAGCATCATCCTCATCACCAGCGGTTTCGTCTTTACTTGTAGGAGTTTCCTGAAATTATGATTGAGATCACAACACATCAACATTAATAATTAGTAATTAATTAACTGATTAATATAGTAATTAGCGAAATGTAGTAAATTAATGTAATGATTTGAACCGCTGTGAGTTGTTCAGTGTGAACGCTAGGAGCTTCCCAAGCAAGCATTGCGTCAAACGCCAAACGACGGAACTCCGCATCGCTCAAATAATCAGAGTTTCTACTAAATTTCTGAAGCGCTTTGAAGGAACAAAATTCCACAAGGTTTCTAGCATATGTTAGAAGCTCTTTCACTCCGAGAGGAAGCTCCGAATCGAAAGCGTGTTGCAATTCATCCGTAGACACTCCGAGAATCCTACAAAATACACAATGAATAACAAATTGTCGAAACGACGGAACGTAAGCGAGAACGGAGAAAGAGGAATAATGACTTGGAACAGCGAGAGACGACGGAGTTGGCGATGGGAGAGAGTTGAGGAATAGGTTTGGGAGAATTGACGGCGTCATCAGCGGCGGCGATGTCAGGTTTGCGGTGGAAGAGAGATTTCAAAGAGTTGTGATGGTTTCTGAGAATAGTCTCCCACATTGCTAACTTGTTTCCGTTATTATTATTATTGTTATTGATGGTGATTTTGGTGTTGTTATTGTTATCGTCATTCTCTTCCTCCGATTCCATTTCTTCTGGAAATTGATTCAGTTCGGTTGATTTCGTTTTCATGATCTATCTGCTGCAATCCGCGCCAAACTTTACTTTTGCTGATTCGTTGATTTCGATCTTCTCAATTACTAACTAACTACTCGGTAGTTTTCTACTTTTCACGTTTCCTGAGTTATTTTTGATCGTAAGTTGTATTTCTGAACAAGTATTATACAAGTAACCAAAAAAAAAGTTATTGGATAAATTGACAAGAGTATGTAAAAGAGAGGGTGGAATTAAACATATTTCAAAAATTATATCAATCACACATATTGTACGTCAATTACTTGAAGTAGACTTAATAGTAGACAATTAAATTAAATTATTGCCTTCTATTTTATTATCGCTCTTAGGAGATCATAATCTTCACACATACCGCAGAAGATATTAAATTTAAGGTTAAATATTTTAATTTTGTTTTTAGTTTTTTTAAAAAGAATTAATTGATATGCATTATATTTTATAAATTTTAAAATAAAAATCAAACTTGTTATAACATTCGAAGACTATGTTTCATTGATAATGTAAATTAATATTACTGTATATTATAAGGAATTATATGTAAGATAACAAAAAATTCGTGATTTTATCAAGATAATTACAAAAGTTTCAATACAGTGTAAATCAATATTACTGTATATTATAACGAATTTGATTCATTTTAGAGATTAATTCGAAAAAATTTCAAAGGTAATTTGTGCATAATGTGTATCAAAAAGTGTGTGATTGAATCTTAAATGTCTCAACCCTGACAACCTGGATGTAAATAATAATAACAATAAGCTTTGGATGAGGATAATAAACAAAAAGCATGACAATAATCATTAAAGTGAAAATGCTTTCATTAAAAATACTTAAAGGATTTAAAGAGTGAACGCAAAATCATACATTCTCTCACAAATTGTTTCTTTGACTTGGATATTTTAATTCTATAGAGAATATATGAGATTTGCGACCTTGATCCCAACAACGAGATAAACTATATATACAAATATAATAGTAATTGTCAACAACGACTATTTACACAGGATTTGACATGTATCGCATTACGTCTACTTCAATGCTCCAATTTGCTTCCACACGTCCTTAAAAATGATACTGCTACAAACCAACTGTTCCGGACTGACCCAATTACTAGAAATAGGTCCTATCTATCTCGCGGCCCAACGACCCAATGACTCTTCGACGCTCGGAACCCTGAGGATCAACTGCTCGACAGACCCCTTGCTCGGTACTAAGGTCATCCGACCAGGGACAAGTCGAGCAAATCTAATCTTGCCCCAACGACTAGTTCTTAACCGTTACCAGTTATTACGGAATTCACGATCCAGGCCCAACAATACGAACCAATAACCATCCACCAGGACCAATATAAAAACCCTATCACTCGAGAGGGTCAGGTATTCAAATCTTGACCCTAAAATCTCGTACTTGCTCACTCGTTGCTCGCTCTCTGACTTTGGCATCGGAGTGCCTTTGCAGGTACACCCCTTTTCTCAATCACCAACCGTGCTCATCCACGTTCAACGCCGGCCATATCGGATCCTGATCTCCAGGTAAGATCACCAACCATTATGTTGATAACATCCTTTGAACTCCCTAGCTGCCTTTCGTCGTGAGTTTCTGGTTAACTCTTATAATACTGACGAAACATTCTTCGTTTGGCTAACTCTTAGGCCACAAAATACACTAAGTTCCCAACATCTGATGAACATGTCGAAATCTTGATTTGGGTAACTTTTTTTCCCGAGATTATGGACATGTTTTGAAGAAAGAATGATCATAATCTTATAGACATGTTCCCGAAACTCCTCAAAATCAAATATAATAAATTGTTCAAACCATCTTGGTCGACGTAGCTAACATGTCGAAGACTAAGTCTCTTCATACTTAGTCATTTTCAAATGTGATTATCATCATTATGGTGATTCATATATATATATATATATATATATATATATATATATATATATATATATTCAAAGAGCATATTTGTAATTAACAAATGCTGGAAAAATTGAAATTATCTCATTTTGCCACCTCGTTCATTTCCCACTTTTTACCCTTAACTTTCTCACTTTTCTTTTTCTTCTCTTAATTCAAATTTCAATTCCCCCTACTTTTCTTTTCTCACATTTTCTCATTTTCATTTTCTTTTTCTTATTTTATTTTTTTAAGTATAAATAACAAAATTTGAACCTCTTTTTAGTTTAACTAGCGTCCAAACGGGCACCTCGTTTGTCCGCTTTTTAAGGCGCACCGCGTAGAAATATTAACAGTGTCAATTTTTATAAGTTTGATTTTAACATAACTATTTATAAGATGATGTCTATGTCATGCTAAAACTAATATTGTATTAGACACAGAGATCCAAATAAATGTGTGTATATCTTTTTATGATGTTATTTTTATATGTTGCATTAATAAATGATATTATTTAGAAACCGTCAAGTAGACTTCAAATCAAGACGATAAATAGACAATTTAAAATTGTAATAGTGAATGAACTATATATATGAACTTTATTGCGCTAACATGTATATGTCTTTTAAGAAGTTTTTGGTATACGTCATGCTAAAACTAATTCAATAAACATAATACATTTTATTTCTTCATGCTCTCAGATTCTCAAAATGGTATCAGAGCTCACATGAGTGAGTTCTGGTTCATCGTTTCCGATCCAAAATCCTAATTCCTCTTTCTTCTTCGTTCAAAACTTTGATTGATTTCTGCGACCTTATTGATTTGGATTCTTGATTCAACTTTTTTTATTGCGCTAACGTATGTATGTCTTTAAGAAGATTTTTGGGGTATGTCTCATTAAAATTTGATTAAGTTCTATATAGAATATTTGCAAAATAAATATCCAAGAATATTCAGAAATCTCTCTCTCTCTCTCTCTCTCTCTCTCTCTCTCTCTCTCTCTCTCACTCCCCACCCCTCTCTCTCTCTCTCTCTCCCCATCCCCATCCCCCACTCTCTTTCCCTTCCTCCCCTCTCTCT
This sequence comes from Lathyrus aphaca, assembly GCA_963966055.1. Taxonomy (NCBI): domain Eukaryota; kingdom Viridiplantae; phylum Streptophyta; class Magnoliopsida; order Fabales; family Fabaceae; genus Lathyrus; species Lathyrus aphaca. The sequence goes on along the minus strand of OZ014520.1, from coordinate 9,945,958 downwards.
CATATTATTATTGAGTTAAATTTTTTTTATGATTTTTGTGTCCGTTTCTGCTTCACGCCACTATGTACTTTATAAGACTTATTTTGTGTACATGACATGAAAAGTAAATTATTTAGACACATATATTATAATTAAAAGTAAAAATACTTTATTTAAATGATTAAAATTAAAAATAAGTTAATATAAATGCATGTTCCATATATTTTAAAATTTTACTCTCTCAATCCTCACTTGTAATGTGTTTTTCTCGTATTTTTGTGTTCGTTTTTGTTGCAATGCACTATGTAACTTATGAATAATTTTTTTTCCATCTTTGACATATTTTAATAAGGTGACCTAGTATTGAACATCATAAATAAAAAAAGAAAAATAGCATATTGTATAAATATTGTATCACTTTTTTACATCACTTTTTGTGTGCTAAATATTATAGTAATAGTAAACTACATCAAAGAGAAAGTAACCATATTGTATCACCATTCTCTTTTAAAAACAAAAAATAAAACTATTCTCTTGTTTAGTTGTGTAACATGCTGCAATTTTGTATGTAGTTACTATCAAGTAGGAGGTGTGTAGATTTTTTAAAATGACCATGAATAACATCAACTTACAATGAATGTATGTCTTAAAGTCTAAGACTATTAGTAGTTTTATTTCGACCTTAAGTAACTTTATGGTTAGAAATATTTTATTTAGATGCAGTAGAAAAAACTTGTAAGTGAGAAATCATATGCAGAACTAATGTTTTTTTTTTAAAATAGAAATACTTTGAGAATTCTAATAAAGTATTGAAAAATGTAAAAGTAGCATTAATTAAAGAATAAGCCAAAAAAACATGTTTGTCTATTTTTTACCGCACACATGCTTGAAAATCTCAATTAATTGTGTCAAAAATCTCACTTGATTTTTTTCTTGTTCTTAATAAAAGTTAGATCTAACTTATTCCATAAGATGTTACTTTGGTATATCCAAATTGATGGATATTAAATCAATTTCTTCAATTTTATGCATTTATTAGTTTCTAAATATAATTATACTTCATAATTATTTTATGTGAATATGTTTAGTTTTTTAGTCTAAAATGATACTCACAATCAATAGAATAACATTTATTTTGTGAGAGATTTCCATAAGAAATAGAAAGTAATATTATTAATAATGGAATCAGTTTTTTCCCTTGCCTCGTAGTATATCTTACAATTTCTTGACTTTTATATTCTTCCAACCATCATGATTATATATCACTGAAAATAAGAAGAAAAAAATAACAATAAAAAGAATCATATTAAATAATAATAAAATGCAAGACTAATATAGGAGAAACAAATATAAAAATATATAGAAAACATATTTTAAAATATTAGCAGATTGTTTACACCAATTTTTGGTAATGTAAACAACCATTATCCATTAACACTTTAGGACCGGATAAAAGTCATTTTATAATGTTCGTTCAAGTCTCGCGATTTATGATATCAGTTCATGCATTATTTAAGAACAAAATCACTGTTCTTATTAGTGTTAGAATTATTTCCAACAACTTTATAAAACAAGTTGTCTCATGGCAACTTAAAATAAATAACACTCAAATGAGCATTTAAAAGAAATAAAAAAAAATGAAAAGAAATGTAGAATTGCAAAATTAAAAGGAAAATAAAGCACAAACATAATAATTTTAAATTGAAGAGAATGTAAAGGGTGGATGGAATCCATCTTTGTTCGTCCCTGAACCCGTTTGCCCTTGCAGCGTGGGTGTTACAAGACTTTCAAAAAATAGGATCCAACCTCTAATACATAGTAATTACAACTATTTATAGAGAAAAGAAAATAACTTTCTATATCTAAGATTTTAACAAGTGTCTAATTAAATAACTTCCTTAATCTAAGATTGACACATGTCCCTTTGGATAACTTCTTTTAATAACTTCCGATAACTTCTAATAACTTCCGTGTAGGACTTGTTTGCTTGATTGATATGATGAATCAATATTTGAATCTTTGAATGAGTTCTTCGACTGCCTTTTTCGAATCCCTCTTTGAATGTCTTATAACATGCCATTTCTAGTTGAAAATAAAGCCTTCGAAAATACCCTACTATCTATAGTACCAATTCGAATTCTTTCGACATCCATCAATTTGCTGCATATAATTCGGTTGACAATCGAAATACAAATAATTTAATTTTATATATTAACAGAGGCCCCCCAGTATTTGTCTTTTGACTGAAAGGAAAATGATAAATACTAATTATTTATATAATGCACTCAAACTTGATAACTGCTTCACATGTTAGTCGAATTTCACAAAAAGGTTTAGTCGAAGTCTATTTAATATGGATAATTTCGACAAATGATGTTCCTTTTCTCACTTCCATATTTTCCACCTTAAAACAATATATATGTATTAAAGTGGGAAACACAAGATAACAATTCGACCTCTAACACCAAGTCTTTCTCAATACCATCAATTACATATTTGTGATATTAAAGAGAGCCCTCCCAAAATGTTGTTTCTCAAAGGAAATGGGAGGAATAAATTTAATCATGCTACCAATTCATAAAAAGCACATAACACCCTCTTTTGAAAACTTAGCAAAATTTTGAAGATAATTTCGACTCCCATGATCAATCCAATAACTTCATTGTCATTGAAACATTTCAAGGTGGCATGCTATCATACTTCCATATTCGATCTTTTATAATGACATTAACAATAACTTGCCATTTTCTTCTATATATTGTAATCGAAATAATAATTTGATATCAACCAAGAAGGAAATTGAAACATTATTGAACTTCAATCCTTAAAAACCTTAGTCGAAAAATATCATTATTTCTTTTAGCAAAGTTTCAACCAATAATTAATAACTAATTGTCAATTAAACACATTTTAAGTGTTCTTGACAACAATTAAAAAGCCTCAAACTGCAAATTTATCATTTGCCACTTGAAACACATCTTGCATTAACATGCAAATTATATCACAATGATCAGTCATTAGAGGCCTCGTAAAGGCTAAAACTTTTCAGTTTCAATCTTCACAAAACTTTTCAAAATCATTTTGATAAGATTATCCAATTCAATTGGAGTCATCTTTTAATGATTTTGAAAGAATTTTTTTTTATAATATGGCTTAAAAACCATTTCATGTCTAGTTTCTGTTTCTCAGAAACCATTTTTTATGCATATAAACTGTTGAATCACGCTAAACTTGAAATTTCACGTCAGGTTCACCAATTTGTTTACACCAATTTTTGGTAATGTAAACAACCATTATCCATTAACACTTTAGGACCGGATAAAAGTCATTTTATAATGTTCGTTCAAGTCTCGTGATTTATGATATCAGTTCATGCATTATTTAAGAACAAAATCACTGTTCTTATTAGTGTTAGAATTATTTCCAACAACTTTATAAAACAAGTTGTCTCATGGCAACTTAAAATAAATAACACTCAAATGAGCATTTAAAAGAAATAAAAATAAAAAAAAATGAAAAGAAATGTAGAATTGCAAAATTAAAAGGAAAATAAAGCACAAACATAATAATTTTAAATTGAAGAGAATGTAAAGGGTGGATGAAATCCATCTTTGTTCGTCCCTGAACCCGTTTGCCCTTGCGGCGTGGGTGTTACAAGACTTTCAAAAAATAGGATCCAACCTCTAATACATAGTAATTACAACTATTTATAGAGAAAAGAAAATAACTTTCTATATCTAAGATTTTAACAAGTGTCTAATTAAATAACTTCCTTAATCTAATATTGACACATGTCCCTTTGGATAACTTCTTTTAATAACTTCCGATAACTTCCAATAACTTCCGATAACTTCCAATAACTTCCGTGTAAGACTTGTTTGCTTGATTGATATGATGAATCGATATTTGACTCTTTGAATGAGTTCTTCGACTGCCTTTTTCGAATCCCTCTTTGAATGTCTTATAACATGCCATTTCTAGTTGAAAATAAAGCCTTCGAAAATACCCTACTATCTATAGTACCAATTCGAATTCCTTCGACATCCATCAATTTGCTGCATATAATTCGGTTGACAATCGAAATACAAATAATTTAATTTTATATATTAACACAAATATAATCACTATTTTTGAAACGGGAGAAAAATTAAAGAAAAACATTAGCAAAAATAATCATTATTTTTGAAAAATGTAATCAATAAATGAAAGCTTTGTCTATGATTATATGGCTCGTTCAATTTGCCATAGAGAAGAGATGGAAAACGAATTAACAAAAAACAACAACTCTATGTAAATATAAATTGGTGATAGCAATTCACTTATGATTAAACATTGAGAATACAAATTAACAAAAAAAAACTAATCAGAATGCAAAAAGTATAGAATAAAATATTTTAATTAAAAAGAAGAGATGAAAAACGAAAAGAAATAGAAGATGAATTTTGCCCCATGTGATTTTCTAATGGAAGTTCCTGCAGTGACAACATGTATTATTGTATCCATTTTAATCTATTTCTCTTACATGGATGGAGTCACATATTTGATGGAATATATAATTTTTTTAGTGAGGGGGTTATTTTGAAGGATGTAAGTTAACTTTTCTTTCTAGTGGAAACCGACGGGAGTTATTAGCCATAACCACCCCTTTTATGGATTGTATTTTGTTATTATTTATTAAAAAAAAAAGAGTATTTTTGGAAGAAATAAAAAGGTCAGACCAAAACAATGTATCCTCTTTAGATATACTAGCGTCCAAACGGACATTCCTGTGTCCGTTTGTCCGTTTTTTAAGGTGCACCGCATAAAAATATTAACAGTGTCAATTTTTATAAGTTTGATTTTAACATAACTATTTATATGATGAGGTCTATGTCATGCTAAAACTAATATTGTATTAGACACAAAGATCCAAATAAAGGCGTGTATATCTTTTTATGATGTTATTTTTATATGTTGCATTAATAAATGATATTATTTAGAAACCGTCAAGTAGATAGTGTGGCAGACTCTGAGTCTAACGGTTACTAACTGCAAGTGCACAGTCTATCACGTAGTAATAAAAGATATCGATCCCACAGAGACTCGATGATCAACCTAGTGCTGTCGGGTGTTGCTATGTTTAGCTAAGGCGAGCGATGTTTTTGGTTTTAAATGATTAAGAATTAATTAAATTAATGATATAAATTATCGGTACGTAATTGATTTCGCCTTCGCGAATTCAACAGAAGGTCGACTTGTTAAGGTTTATTAAGTTGTCTCTCTGTAGAAACTCTCGGTTTAAAAGTCTTCGACTCACACTCTCGTGGTCTTGCCTATTACTATACTCCTAAGTTCAATTGAGCGCTCTCACTGTGTCAATTCAAGTTAGAAATACTTTTTTGGAAACCTAAAGGTTCTAATTGGTTTTAAAGCACTTCCGTTGTGTTTAAAACTAATGCTCAATTTTAGCTATCTGATTATGATCTCACACTCCCGTGGTCTTAATCCTAATCTTTTGTACTCTCTTACTCTCGTAACGAAAGTTAATTAAAACAAGAAATTGAAACCAAATTATAACTTAATTTAAGGTTTTAGCCTAATCATATCGAATTTGTTTCGGTTTACACAATTACATACCGATTAACGGTTTAGCTAGACATATTAAATAAAGAAAGGTAGAAGGAGGAGAAATGCATGATATAAATAAATGCGGTAATAAATAAATAAATAAACAAACATTAAAATTAGAAACCTGGTTGCAATGTTCTTGATCAACCAAACTTCGAAACTTGAAACGAAAACAATAATGTAGTGGCTTGAAACTATCACTAAGGTTTGGTAAAGAAAAATAAAAGCGAATGAAATACTGAAAATAAAAGTGAACTTCAACGGAATAAAAATGACATCAATTTGACGTGAAAATGAAGCTCTCTTTGTGAATGGCAGAAAGCTCTATTTATAAGCAGTGTGGTAGAGTTTGTTGAGAAATAGTAGGCTTGGACTCCGATTGGGCTTGAGACTGAGTTGTATAGACTAAGTAGACTAGGGTGAGGAAACTTCTCTGTGTGAACGAAAATATCTCACTTTAATTTGACTTCTGTTTCGTCTGTTACGGATTTTACATTTCTGCATAATTCAGTTGAGACGAACATTTGATTTCTGAGACGAGCAACTTGGCTATGAGACGTTCAACTTGGAATGGAGTTGGGTGTTTGACCTTGAGACGGTCGTTTGATTGGTGAGACGATCGTTTGACAAGTAAAATGCAGAAATGCAATTTTTTTTGTTGTTTTCCTTCTGTTTTGCCATGGTTTCTTGTTCAAAAAGTTTCCTTTTTCATTTTTGCCTCCATGTCATGTCCGATCAAGTGTATGCAAAACATATACAATTCACGCGTAATATCGTCCAAAACAGATAAATAAATATGCTAAACAATCGAAAATCACATTAAATAATCGATATGAATTCGAGTTATCATTAGACTTCAAATCAAGACGATAATTTACAATTGGAATAGTGAATGAACTATATATATGAACTTTATTGCGCTAACGCATATATGTCTTTTAAGAAGTTTTTGGTGTACGTCATGCTAAAACTAATTCAATATACATAATACATTTTATTTCTTCCTGCTCTCAGATTCTCAAAATGGCATCAGAGCTCATATGAGTGAGTTCTGGTTCATTCCTTCCGATCCAAAATCCTAACTTCCTCTTTCTTCTTCGTTCAAAACTTTGATTGATTTCTGCGACCTTATTAATTTGGATTCTTGATTCATATTTTTTTATTGCGCTAACGTATGTATGTCTTTAAGGAGATTTTTGGTGGATGTCTCATTAAAATTTGATTAAATTCTATATAAAATGTTTGCAAAATAAATATCCAAGAATATTCAGAAATCTCTCTCTCTCCCCCATCCCCATCCCCATCTCTCTCTCTCTCTCTCTCTCTCTCTCTCTCTCTCTCCCTCCCCCTTTCTCTCTCTCATATTATTATTGAGTTATTTTTTTAATGATTTTTGTGTCCGTTTCTGCTTCACGCCACTATGTATTTTATAAGACTTATTTTGTATACATGACATGAAAAGTAAATTATTTAGACACACATATTAGAATTAAAAGTAAAAATACTTTATTTAAATAATTAAAAATAAAAATAACTTAATATAAATGCATGTTCCATATATTTTAATATTTTACTCTCTCAATCCTCACTTGTAATGTGTTTTTCTCGTATTTTTGTGTTTGTTTTTGTTGCAATGCACTATGTAACTTATGAATAATATTTTTCCATCTTTGACATATTTTAATAAGGTGACCTAGTATTGAACATCATAAACAAAAAAATATAGCATATTGTATAAATATTGTATCACCTTTTTACATCACTTTTTGTGTGCTAAATATTATAGTAATAGTAAACCACATCAAAGAGAAAGTAACCATATTGTATCACCATTCTCTTTTAAAAACAAAAAATAAAACTATTCTCTTATTTAGTTGTGTAACATGCTGCAATTTTGTATGTAGTTAATATCAAGTAGGAGGTGTGTAAAATTTTTAAAATGACCATGAATAACATCAACTTACAATGAATGTATGTCTTAAAGTCTAAGACTATTAGTAGTTTTATTCCGACCTTAAGTAACTTTATGGTTATAAATATTTTATTTAGATGTAGTAGAAAAAACTTGTAAGTGAAAAATCATATGCACAACTAATGTTTTTTAAAAATAAAAATACTTTGAGAATTCTGATAAAATATTGAAAAATGTAAAAGTAGTATTGATTAAAGAATAAGCCAAAAAAACATGTTTGTCCGTTTTTTACTGCACACATGCTTGAAAATCTCAATTGATTTTTTTTCTTGTTCGTAGTAAAAGTTATATCTAACTTATTCCATAAGATGTTACTTTGGTATATCCAAATTGATGGAGATTAAATCAATTTCTTCAATTTTATGCATTTATTAGTTTTTAAATATAATTATACTTCATAATTGTTTTATGTGAATGTGTGCATTAAAAAAAGAAAACAAATAAATATGAGAATATACATCACAATTTGTTTTATAAAAATAATTTAAATTAAAATCACAATTAAATATAAAATATCCGTGTATATCTTAACACAAAGACATACTAAAAAAATTGGGTAAATTGACACGGAAGAGAGAATGAATGTGTTCGATAAAAAGTGGATAAATGACACATGAGCCTATCACAATTTTTACATGAAAAATATCCGTTAAAATTATGACGCATGAGCGAACTAAAAATTACAGTTATATATAATTTATTATATAAAAAATTTAAATTAAAATCAAATTAGATCAAAACATCTGTTAATATTTTAACTCGGTGCACCTAAAAAAAGGAGGACCGTTTGCACGCTAGTATATATATAGAGAGGTTTCATTTTCTATTTTTTCTTTATTTGTTTTTTAATTTTGTTTGTTCGTAGAACTGTTCATGTGTTGTTGTTTTGTGTTCGCTTCGTCGTCGATGTTGTTCTGTTGTAGCCTGTAACTATTCATCCAAGTATTTGTTGAGTAAAATTGTTTAGCAATACATTAATGTTGTGTTGTTGTTGTTGTTCTACTGATCCAAAGATAATCGTTATTTGATAGACACACATAAAATAACTTTATAATTATTAGTACACAGGAAATATCATAACTGAATGATTTTAATTTTTCATCGCAGAACAATTTCCTATTTTTTATTGTGTAACAATATCCACCATTTCTTACTCATAATGAAATTGAAGTAAGATATGAGTAAGTTTACATTGAGGCAGTATTCTTATTATAAGACTTTAAACATGGATATATATCTATATATATATATATATATATATATATATATATATATATATATATATATATATATATATATATATATATATATATATATATATATATATATATATATATATATATATATATATATATATATATATATATATATATTCTTCAAATTAGTATTGCACACAAAATGAACATCCTTCCAAAATCATCTATCTTTATGGTAATCTTTGTCGACATAATTATAAATGTTATGATTATTTATTCGCAGATATAAAGTTGTGGAGCACTTTGAACGCACCGATCGTATCTCTGTTTATTTAGAATTGATATTTTTGTCTAAAGATACTTTTGTGTTTGTATCATTACTAATTTTTTTTTCTTCATAATATCTTCTTCTCATATCCTTGCAAAAGAAACTCATTTCAATTGTTTATTTTATAAAAAAAGTCAGGGTGATTGTAGTCTTCATTTCATCTCATTATTTAAAGGTTGTATTTAAGAAATTAATGATAATTTTTCTTTTAAAAACAATATAGAACAGGAAAATTGTAAAGATTGGTTTAAGCAAAAATAGTAAAGTTGGATTTTCCAAAATGAAAATAGAACTATATTAAAGCATTGTTATAGTTTTTTTTAAAAATAATGAAGAGATTGTAGTTTGTCATTAATAAGCTCTAGCCATAGTCTTAAATTTTTAAATAAAATATTTTAATTAGATTGTTGATCACTTGCTTCCAAATGAAAGAAAAGAAAATAGTACTTTGCATTTAAAAAATCAAAAGATAGTTGATGATACATTGATAAGAAACATACTTGGTAAGTTTCTTTTGTCACCATACACATTCATTTCAATCTGTCTCGATATCTTAATTCAAATTATATACTACAATTTTTCATTTGTAAATAAACACATTGTTTTTACTCTTGCTAACAAATTTCACCAATAAAATAAATGTATATCAAACAATATAATAATTCAACCATTGAGAAGCAGTTTATTAAAATACAAAATAATTATGATTTTGGATTTATTTTTATTACTTCGACATCCATAATACCAAACTTCTGGTAAAACAAAAGGCATATATTATTCACCTACAATGTCGGTAATATGTATAAGTAGTCAATTTTATACTTTTAATATCCGATTTTATTTTTAGTTTAATTTCACTTCATTTTCTTTGATTCATGAAAAAAAAATCTAAAATGAAGTTACTAATTGTTTGGAATCATGAAAAAAAAGTATTTTAGTTAATAGTTACGCTAATTTTATTTGCATTATAATATCATGTGTTATAGCAGTTAACTTTATAATTAATTATTAATATTATTTTTTTACTATGTTTTTATATATAAATTATATCATGTAGTCTAGATGAAAGTTTTCATTTACTATTCACTTGTTTTTTTTTAACATAATAATTATATTTTCTTCTCTTTTGACCTGTTTCTAGATTAAGAAAAAAACATCACAATCTCACTTTGTTAGTTTTGATTAAGCTACCGTCAATTCATTAATAAGTTATTTTGACCTCTATCCTATTTAGTTAACCTCTAAATATACTTGACAATTATAAAAATAAATAATTTCTACCCTATTTAGTTAACCTCTAAATATATTTGATATATATAGTCTTAATTGTATAGTCTAAATATACTTGATAATTATATAAAGACATAAGTAAAAGTTTACTCATTCAACTTAAATATACAACAATAGAATGATTGAGAGCCTATCTATCATGTCTTCAAAATAGAGTGACATATTATTTTGAATTTGTTAATTTTTTATGTTTTCTTTTTAAAAAAATCGCAAATGTAAATTTTCATGAGGTTAATTAATTCATTATATGACAAGATAGATGCAAAAAAGACTTCACAAATACAAAGATAAAACAACATGACTATAAGTGGTTTGGTTTTATTTTATTATACTTTGGTACAAAATTACAGTTTCATTAAGATTTTTTTTTTGTCATATTCTTTTCCCATCAAAGAAAGAGGAGATAATATAATAAAATTAGTATTGCACAATTAATTTAAATATCATAATGTTTATTACATAGATAATTTAAATTAAAATCAAATAATTTAAATTAAAGCCAAAATTAAGGAAAACAATATTTTATATTTTTTCACGTGTGCATTAAAAAAAGCAAACAAATAAATATGAGAATATACATCACAATTTGTTTTATAAAAAGAATTTAAATTAAAATCACAATTAAATATAAAATATCCGTGTATATCTTAACACGAGGACATACTATTTTTTTTGGATAAATGGACACGGAAGAGAGATTGAATATGTGCGATAAAAAGTGGATAAATGACACATGAGCCTATCACAATCTTTTACATAAAAAAATATCCTTTAAAATTATGACGCATGAGCGAACTAAAAATTGCAGTTATATATAAAAAATTATATAAAAAATTTAAAGTAAAATCAAATTAGATAAAAATATTTTAACGCGGTGCACCTATAAAAAGGCGGACAAACGGGCACGATAGTAATCATTAAAAACTTTATTCATAACTTATATGATTATTGTTCATTTAATAATTAAGTAACTCATTTGAAATTGACATGTGTATCTAAATACATTTTATACTGTATCAAATTGGATAACACTCGATAACAGTAAACACAACTAACTTTTCATTTCACGGGTCACTATTGTTACCTTGAATTTTCGACACATGTCTTGATTGTAAGGGTTTGACACTTTTTTGGAGATTGTTTGGTTTTGGACTTTTCTAGGTCGAAGAGGTCAGCTACGATTGTAGCTCGATTTTTGTGGTCTTTAATCACTATCGCATTTTTGCTACTGTTTGATTTCTTATTTTTTTTCCTGGTGAAGGTTATGGATAGGGATGACAATGGGTCGGGTCTGGTGCGGGCTTCACACTACCTAAACCTGCATCCGAAATTACCACCAGAACCCGAACCCAAATGCTATTCGGGTGGCAAAATAACACCCACGCCCACACTCGTTGGGTTCAGATTTTTCCGCCCAAACCCGAACCTGTAACAAAAACACAAAATTATTATTTATTTCAAAGAATTTAATTAGTTTTTAAAAAACATTACATTTTTTTTTCAAAATTTGTTTTTTCACAAAATTATACCACCATGGATAATTGAGTCTCATCACCAAAATCGTAAGTAATTAATTTGACATATAAATAAGAAATTTTTTTTAGCATTTAATTATTTTCCATTAATATTTTATACATGACTTACTAATTCATTTTTAATCATGTTGCTTTGGAATCTCAAAGATGGACGTCAACTTAATAATATTAATCTAAATATTCAAAATCATCCACGAAACCACAACTATACCTCCTCCTGGAGCAAATAGTTGATGAACAAAAGCACAAAATTGTATATTTACATGGTTTAATATTCTTAAGAGATCTTATATATATATATATATATATATATATATATATATATATATATATTATGATTTAGTATTTAGTTAATTATAAGAAGGAGTATCAGTTCTATTTACTACTAAAATATTGTTGCTTACAGATAAGATTTCAATTAAAATTTTGCACACAATCAAATATTTTGTAAGCACAAAATTGTATATTTACATGGTTTAATATTCTTAAGAGATCTTATATATATATATATATATATATATATATATATATATATATATATATATATATATATATATATATATATATATATATATATATATGATTTAGTATTTAGTTAATTATAAGAAGGAGTATCAGTTCTATTTACTACTAAAATATTGTTGCTTACAGATAAGATTTCAATTAGAATTTTGCACACTATCAAATATTTTGTACACCCCTAATTACAATTAAAATTAAGGTCTTCAACATTTTAACATTATAATTAAAATTAAAGTCTACAGTATACAATTAAAATTAAAATTAAAGTCTAAGCGGGTGTAATTTCGGATTTTGGGTGCGGGTTTAACACTACCGAAATATCGGGTGGCACCCGAACCCGAACCCAATCAACTCGAGTTTTCACCAGTTGACTCGGGTTCGGGTGCAGGTAGGCCCCGCGGGTTTGGGCCTGTCTGCCATCCCTAGTTATGGAAGAGAAAAGATATCTTAAACTCACCCCGCTTTATATACTGTTATTTAACAGATGCCCACATGGTTTTGGGTTCTTGTTTAGCATATTTCACATTTAGATTAGTGCAAAATTTGTTCTTTTGATATTGATGGGGGTTTCTTTAATATGGGTCTGGGTATGAGATGATTGTTGATTGATAGGGTGATGTTGATGTTTTTGTGTTTTTGTATTATCATTATTTTCTGATGTTTTTCTTAGGTTTAGAACCTAATTGTTGTTTTTGTTTGGTGTGCTCGCAAAGATCTTACGACATTTTCCCTACGTACCCCCAAAAAGAGAATTGAGGGATCAGAGCATCATAATTCCTCATAAAAGGCTAGGGCTAGGAGGAAATGTTTGATTTATATCCTGGTTAAAGCACATGATGTTGATGCTCAAAATTTTGTATTTGTGTCTTGATCAAAGCCCAAGATTGAAGCTAAAAAGTATGTTTGTTTCCTGATCAAAGCCCATGATTGAAGCTGAAAAACAATTGTTTGTAACTGGTTGGTTGGTTGCTTGAATTTCATAGCTCAAGACATAAGTTGAATGTGTATCTTGATTTGCATAGCTCAAGAAAGACTGAATGGGTACCCTGAATTGCATAGCTCAAGGAGGACTGAATGGTTTGACCTGAATTGCATAGCTCAGGACAGCTGAATGAGTTATCTTGATTTACATAGCTCAAGAAAGGCTGGATGTTTAGCTTAGTTAGAGTCCAAGTGTATTGTGGGGAATTAGCTTAGTTAGAGTCTAAGACTATGTCTGTATTGATGTTGTTAGCTTAATTAAAGTCCAAAACTATGGCTGGTATTAGCTTAGTTAAAGTCCAAGACTATGACTGTTGTTAGCTTAGTTAAAGTCCAAGACTATGACTGTAATGAAAGAATTAACTTAGTTAAAGTCCAAGACTATGATTGATTTTGAGTGACTGTATATTGTTTGACTATTTGTGCCTTTATTGAAGCCCAAGGTTGAAGCTAAAAGGTGCTCAATAGAGAGAATTTGTCATCTCTAAAGATGGAATTATTGATTATGTGTGTCTTGATTTAAGCCCAAAGTTGAAGCTAAAGGATGAAAAACGACTTTGTAGGGAAAGTTTTATCTGTATCTGATTTTGTAGCCCAATTGTGAAGCTTATTTGTAAAAGACTGACTCTTGATTATCTGTAACTTATGTGAAGCCTAGGATGGGAGGCTGAGAAATTGTTGGTATATTGACTCTGTATGAAGAATTTTTTTGTCTGTTGGAAATTTATAAGAGATGTGGTCATCATACATTCCTTTGTCCGGGGGAATTCAATTGTACAAAGCCCAAGAGGAGGCTAGCTTGGTCATCCATCGAGGAAAGGGAGAATACTATATGTTTTTTATTCTAAGGTTTGTTCATATACTTTTAGGAAGCCTAAGAGGGTCCTTGTGTTTAAGCTCAAGAGGAGGCTAGGTTATCTGTATGAGGCCCATGGATTCTTGGGTAAAGCTCAAGAGGAGGCTGGGGATGGTTTACAAAGAAGCACTTCATCGAGAAACTTCTTATCTCTGTAAACCCCAAGTAAGTTGTAAAGAAAAATTCTACGTGTTTTGAATGGTGTATCCGTTGGGTGAAGATAACCTAATTACTTAGAGATTCTAGCATATGCAAATATATACAGATGAAATGCATGCAGACAGATACAAGGTGTCAGTGAATGTGTTTAACAACTTTTAGTATGTCTTTGCTATGGTTTGAATATTCTTAAGTTGTTTTTATTAAGAATGAAGTTGGGGGTTACATTGGGAAGCAGAGGCCCAAAATCCTGAGGGAGAAAGATTACATATGTGTTTTATAGATTTTATTCTCTTTGTCATTAAGAAGTTTATTATTATCTTTGCTTTAGTATGAGGTGAAGAAAGATAATTTTGGCAAACAAGTCTATTCTAAGCAAGCAACAACCATTTAAGAAAACAAAGAGAAGTTAGAAAGAGAAAAGATGGCTCAGAAGCCAATAATAGGGCTTAAACATAAGGATGCTTATGGGTTTTGTTGATTAATTGTCTGATGATTTCATACACAAAGTAGGACTTGGGTGCTGAAAAACTGCCTACAACTTAGAAAGCAGTTCACCAGAGTGAAGCTCAGTCTAGTTGTTGGTGTATTAGATATTTAGTCATAAAGATAAAAAATAAAAGGGGATGAGATTTGTAAACAAATTCTCACGAATCTCTGTTTAGGAGAAAAAAACTGTTTAAGAAACTGTTGGGAGGTTCAGGACTTATACGGAAGCCTGACAGAGTTTTAAACTAGACCAGAGAAAGTTTAAAATAGAAAGAATGAGTCCTAAACACAAAGGATTCCTCACGACACACTTTGACAATTCATTTTAGAAAACAAATGGTTATGTGTAAAAAATATTCACATAAAAAGATTCACATATGAAAACTTAATGTAGTGAAAAAGGCGATCGCACCGAGTTTTTGAAAATGGATTAGATGAACTCTAATTGTTCATTTTTCAAAAAGGGATGAGTCTTACACTCTAAAAGAGGCCCAAGAGTGATAAAAACCAATTTGAGGGTGATTAAAATCAAAACCCTAGTTTTTGATATTTTAAATATAAAAATATTTTAAAATCTTTGATAAATTTCAAACATAATTGAAAAACAAGTTGAAACCTTGGATCAATGTTTGAAAAATTACGTTTTATCCATTATACAACTTGAATATCATTTATGTTTGAAAAATCAACTGAAAGAAGTGAATTTTAAAATGTGTAGAAACAAATAAAATTAATTCATTATGAAAATAATAAATATATTAAAAATATATATTTTTTGGAGATTTTTTCATGGAATAAAATATTTAAATATTTTTTAGAATTAATGAAAAAAGAATCATTTTGAAACTCAAAATAATCAGAGAGAGATTAATTTTGGATTGAATTAAATAAAATCACAAAATTCAAATATTTAAAAATTTGAAAAAGGGCGTCAAGAACACGCGCTATGGCTGTTTTGCCCAAAATTTGCAAAATCAATCATATCTCATGGAATAGGCATCCATTTGAGATGAAATAAACATCAAAATTGCTCTATTTGATCCCACGAGCATAATGGTACCAATTAGTTTTATTTATTTTAAGTGTAGAGTGAAAAATCAGTGAAGAACACAAAAGAACCCTAATTTGGCCTGAGCCTCATGAAATTCTACATGATGATGATTTTGTGAAATTGATTGAGGGGAATTTCTTAGAATATGATTACACACATATGGAAAAAAGATAGTGCGAGGAAATACACATGAATCATGAATTGGCCAAGTTCAAGGCTTACCTGAACTTGAGCTTGTAGTTGGAGTTGTGATTTCGAGCTGGATGTGTTACGAAGACGTTGTGATGATCTGAATAGCTTCCCTACACCATATGGAATGTGTTTGAATACTTAAACTTGATTGCAAATGGCTGGATCAACTTCTGATCTTCAGGCTGCAGAAACCAAGCTTCTTTGAGGTTTTGAAGAGTGATTTTTGGTTGGAGGTGTTTTTGGGTTGGTTCAAGTGTTTGAACACCCCATATACATCATATGTGATGTGTTTGAGCAATTGGTTTGAGTTTGTTGTGGCTCAAACTCCAAACCCGATAGTGTTTGCTCAAAATGTCAAGTTTTGAGTCTTTGAAAGCAAGAAGAGAAAGCTTGGAGATCAGAGGATTTGGTGTTATTATTATGCTTAAATGAGTCTCTATTTATAGTAAAAGTTGTTGAGATTGCTTAGCCCTTAAGTCTTAAAGATATGAGGTCACAATTGTGAGTCATGCTTTGTAAAAATAGCTCTTACACGTGGAATGATGAATTTCTCAAATAACTCATCTATGCAGCAACAAATTTCACATTCCTTAGAAATTTTATGCTTGGATTGTTTCCACCTATTTCTTGTTGAACAAGAGATCCAAGAATATGCCATTTTGGAGCTTGGTGACCCTTGGATCAAAATGCATAATGTTGAAATTCATGAATTTCATTTTGGTGAATTCAATGGTGCGTAATCATGAATTTGTAGGTTTGCTCAGGTTTGTAATGATTATTTAGATGCTTAAAATCACTTGACATTGTCCTTTGATTCAAAAAATCAGATTTCAAAAGTTTGTGAAAATCTGTTTTTTGCAAAACAGTTTGAGATGGCCACTTTGATCCATGATTTCTTCATGTACAAGCAAAATATTTTCATGCAACTTGGTTCTTTGAAATGTTGGCAACATTTGCAACAACATTGGTGTTTTGAAAAGGATTTGAATCAGCTTGGAACTAGGTGAAAAATCCCTCAAAGTTTTGGTGTTTTGCTGATTTTGTACTTAGACAGATTTTGTCTAAGTGTTGAAAATCAGTATTTTTCTTGATTTTGATCCATCTTCAACTTAAAATCCATAATGAATTGGAGTTTTGTGTAGTTGAATTATTTGTAGTTTGTGATAAAATCTTTCATTTGAGCTCCGTTTCACAAAAATCTGATGCTTGGATCACAAGTTATGCTTGGAAGTAGGCCACTTGAACACTTTTTTTTTCCATAACTTAGAAAAATTTCTAAGTTTCAAAGGTTGCCCTTTTTACAAGTTATTTTCAAATTTCTGAATTTTTATGATCAAATGCGTTCATGGACAATATATTCTTGTAATATAGGCTATGATGATCATTTTGGATGAAAAAGTCAAACTTTGACTTTTTGGTCCAGATGGAAATTACACCGGATACCTCTGGTTTTCTGATTTTTTGACTGGACATCCTCTGAGGTATTTTTACCTTATGAATGGACTTACATGATGTATATGAGCTATTTAAAGAATTCCCTATGGTGTAGGCTCTTGTCCATATGAAAATTTTGACTTTTGGTTCCCCGATTAGTCAAAAACCCTAATCTGGGCAATGTGAAACCCTATTCTTGCAGTCTTTGATATCTGCATCTCTTGTACTTGTAAATGGCTTGTTATACTCATATCAACATTGTTGATTATGTATGGAGGTCTTGTCTCCTTTCTCTATGAAAATTTTCATCTAGAGGGCTTAGATGGCTGAAACCCTAATTGGTGATTGTGATGGTTCGGGGCCTAGATCACTAAAACTTTTGTACAATCTTTGAAAGATTTTCCATCATTTGAGATTTATTAACCCTTTGATAGTGATTGAAAGGTTGAAAATCTTATGTATTAATGATTGGTCCTTTGCCTGAATCATCTGAGGGACTCAAGAATCCTGATTCATTGTGAGGATATTGTCCTGATCAGTCTGACAAAGTCCTTTAGTCAGTGGATTTCCTTTGATGAGGCATATATCTTAGGATCAAAATTTAGGGTATGACGACGACCATAAAATTGGATTTTCATTTTTGGCAAATTGGTCTTGTTGAAGGACGATAGGTGGCCTTGGTCGATTATTCGAGTAATTTGTTAAAGATCAGTGATACATAAGATTTTAGACTTAGTGAAATTTGAATTTTCTAAAGTAATACAACTCTCCACACGGTCTAATGAGGCACAAACAAATAAGATTAAACAGTTATTCCTGAACACATGGAAGCTTGTTGGGAATGAAGGCTGCATGAAGACGAAGACGTGACATAATTTGCTAAGTCGACTGTTGCAGACAATTATGTTATGACTAATATATAAGTAGTGTTCACTTGTAGTTTTAGGGGTCTGCAATTTTACACAAATACTAAAACCTTGAAGTATCCAAGTGTTTAGTGAGAAAAGAGTGATATGAGAATATATGCATTTGCATTCCGCTTTATTAATTAAATTCTTTACTTTTTAGTCATTTACTGTATTGAAAGTTATTTTGAAGTTCCTTTATATTTCGCCTTTAATGTCAAATATGTTTCAAACATATAATATTTTTGCACAATATGTCTCAAGATCTTTTCGAGTTTAATCCCTTAAATGAAATCAAACTTGTTTTGTTTACCAAATTTTATTATAAACAACTATCAAAATAATATCTATTTTATTTTAATCAACAATGATCTTTATTTTTAAATGTGAAAATTTTCTTTCTTTCTTTTTTTCCATCTCACGGGTCTCCTTTTTTCTTTTATATATGATTATCTAATACAATTGAGTTTATATAATCATTTTTCTTTTTACAATTAAGTAACACATTTTAAATTAAGATGTGTATCTAAAAACATTTTATATCGTATCAAATTGAAAATCACTAAATGATGGTGCACATTACTAACTTTCCATCTCACAAATCAATGTTAGAAGAATATCTATTTTATTGTAATCAACAACCATCTTTAATTGATAAAAAAAAAATCTTTAATTGAGAGATGAATTATTTATTTTCAAATGCGAAAATTTTATTTTTCTCCAATTTTTTTTCATTTCAGACTTACATGTGTAGATAATAAAAATACAGACGCACAAATATCTTGCTAGTAGATAGTAAAAATGTGAATACTCTGGATATTCCTCATTAAAAGGAAAAAGATTAATAAAGAAAAATTATATTACTATTCTTTTCTCAAATATGTCTTCTTAAACATATAAATAGAGGTATAAATAGTAAAATATTTGAAATGGATGAATGAACTTATCATAATAATTTAAAATAGATAGATAAATTTTTCTAAAAAAATAGTATTGAAAATTCAAACTAACATATATTCCAAATTATAATTAAAAATATAAAAAAAAATATATACAAGTTGAGAATAAAAATATATACATTATAATTGTTCTTAATTAAAAATGAGAAAGATAATAAATTTAATTAGAATATTATTTTAGTAATTTTTTTAATAAAATAAAAAAGAGTAAATTTAAAGTGGATGACAGTACTTAGTTAGAATAATTTAAAAATATTAAAAAACTATAATACTAAAGAGTCAAAGTTGCATATAGTTCAAATGATAATTAAGGATAAAATAATAATATAATTTAAGAAGAGAATAAAAATACATTCTAAATATTACTTTTAGAAAGATAATAATATTTTTTATTACAATTATTTATTTATAATTAATTGTAAGATGTGAACTGATCTTGCAAGATGTTCAAGATTTGATTGATGAAGGTGTCTTACAAGTGAGCGGTCATACGAAGAGGAATGAGGTGGCAGTGATTGAACCCATTTTCAACTTGCCGGAATCTAATTCTACCTGGGTGCCAGTGTTCAACCTGCCTGAATCTTCAGGAGCTCAACCTATCTTCAATACTCCAGAATCTGTGGTGCCAATTTTCAATGTACCTGAGCCAAGATTTGAACAAAGGAGTAACTCTTTCCGTTATGAAGACGCTAAAGCAGTTCCATGGAGGTATGATACAGGGAAAGTTCATCAGAAGATTGATAAAGCTAGCCGGAAGGAAGGTTCGAAAGTTGCAAGTGCTGACATAGCGGGTGCAGGTCGTCTGACTCGCAGTGGTCGTGTTTATACCCAGCAAGCCAATACGGCTCCGCCTAAAGAAGTCATACCAGCTGTTGTCAACAAAGATAAAGAGGTAGTCTTGGGAGAAGAGGATGCAGAGTTCCTCAGAATCATAAAGAAGAGTGATTATAAGGTAATTGATCAGCTACATCAAACGCCTTCCAAAATATCTATCCTATCACTGCTTATGCATTCTCCGGCTCATCGAAGTGCGCTTCAGAAGTTGCTAGCTCAAGCTCATGTTACGCACGATATAACAGTGAATCAGTTTGATGGAGTCATTGCCAATATCACTGCGTGTAACAACCTCAGTTTCAGTATGGAGGAGCTTCCAAAGGAGGGCTTAGACCACAACCGTGCTCTCCACATATCAGTGAAATGTCAAGAGGATACTTTAGCAAGAGTTCTCGTGGATACAGGATCTTCTTTGAATGTTTTGCCGAAAAGAACACTTGCTAAGTTATCTTATCAAGGGGAAGAGATGAGGCCCAGTGCACTGATTGTAAAAGCTTTTGATGGTTCAAGAAGGACTGTTATTGGAGAAGTAGACTTACCAATCTTGATTGGGCCACAGGTCTTCAAAATCACTTTCCAGGTTATGGACATCAATCCTAATTACAGTTGCTTGCTGGGAAGACCCTGGATTCATGCTGCTGGGGCAGTCACTTCTACCCTACATCAGAAGATGAAGTTTGTAGTCAATAACAAGCTGGTAACCGTATCTGGGGAAGAAGATCTCATGGTTAGCAACCTTTCATCCTTTAGTTATATTGAGGCTGATAAAGATGCTTTGGAAACTTCTTTCCAAGCTCTTGAGATAGCCAATGCTGTCCTTCTGGAAGTAGAGGAACCAAAAGGGAAGGGTATCCCATCTTTTGCATCGCTGAAGAGTACCATTTCCACCATTGAAGAAAGAAGCTATGAAGGTTGGGGTGATGTCATCGAAGTCAAGCAGAAGCTAGATCGTTGCGGGTTGGGTTACAAACCAACTCATGTGAAGGAAGGAGCGTCAACCTCCGTTAAAGGACATCTGAAGACTATTCAAGAGGTGTTTTCCAGTGCTGGTTATCAGATCAACGCAATTGATGGAGTTTCTGAAGATGAAGATGTGAATCATCTGGTGTATCAGTGTGAAGAAGCCTTGGACAATTGGGAGGCAGTCGAGATCCCAGAGTTTTTTCCATTGTCAAAGTAATTTGTTGTTTTTTCAATGTTTTCAAAGTTCCCTAGCTCTGCCCAAGGCTATGGGAGTATTTTGTAGGGCCCCTTCTCATTTTTAAAAAAGTTATTATCAATGAAGGCATTTTGTTGAACTCTTATTTTGATCATTTACTGTTTTTCTCTCTTTTCACTTTTAAAAGAAGATGGCAATCTTTCAAAACCAATAAAAAGCTCTTTCTCTTGCATTTCTCTATTTTCCACTTTTAATAAAAGCAAATCATTATCATATGCAGAATAAACGAAAACCCTGTTGAATCCAATGACTCCACATTCTCTCCTAACTTTGATTCGCCCATCTACCAAGCGGAAGATGAAAGTGAGGAAGATTGTGACATTCCCGAAGAACTGGCAAGATTAGTTGGGTATGAGCACACAGAGCTTCAGCCACATAAGGAGCAGGTAAAGACCATAAATCTTGGCACTGATGAAGACATGAAGGAAGTCAAGATTGGTACAACACTTGGGGCAGACATCAGAGAAAGATTGGTCAAGCTTCTCAGAGAGTATGTAGATGTGTTTGCATGGTCGTATCAAGATATGCCCGGGTTAGACACAGACATAGTGGTCCACAAGTTACCTCTTCGACCAGATTGTCCTCCTGTAAAGCAAAAGCTTCGAAGAACAAGACCAGACATGGCTCTGAAGATTCGAGAAGAGGTCAAAAGACAGTTTGATGCTGGATTCCTTGCAGTTGCGAAGTACCCTGAATGGGTAGCTAATATTGTGCCAGTCCCTAAAAAGGATGGCAAGGTCAGAATGTGTGTGGACTATAGGGATTTGAACAAGGCCAGTCCGAAGGACGATTTCCCTCTTCCGCATATTGACACTTTGGTTGACAACACTGCTAAATTTGCTGTTTTCTCCTTCATGGATGGGTTTTCAGGATACAACCAGATCAAGATGGATCCTGACGATATGGAAAAGACTACATTCATCACACCATGGGGCACTTATTGTTACAAGGTTATGCCATTTGGTCTCAGGAATGCAGGAGCCACTTATCAGAGGGCAATGGTCACCCTTTTCCATGATATGATGCATAAAGAGATAGAAGTCTATGTGGATGATATGATTGCCAAATCACAGAGTGAGGAGGATCATTTGAATCATCTTTTGAAGTTATTTGAGCGTCTCAGAAAGTTCCAACTGCGCCTGAATCCAGCTAAGTGTACTTTTGGTGTCCGATCAGGAAAGTTACTTGGTTTTATTGTTAGTCAGCAAGGTATTGAAGTAGATCCAGATAAGGTCAGAGCAATTCAAGAGATGCCAGCTCCCAAGACAGAAAAGCAAGTCAGAGGCTTCCTCGGAAGATTGAACTACATCTCCAGATTCATTTCCAACATGACTGCTACTTGTGAGCCTCTATTCAAGTTACTCCGGAAGAATCAAGCAATTGAGTGGAGTCCTGATTGTCAACTGGCTTTTGAGAAGATTAAGGTTTATCTGCAAGAACCTCCTATCTTGATCCCACCTACTCCAGGGAAACCTCTTTTCATGTATCTAACTGTGCTCGAGGGATCTATGGGTTGCGTATTAGGCCAACAAGACGAAACTGGTCGTAAGGAGCACGCCATTTATTACTTAAGCAAGGAGTTCACAGACTGTGAGAGCAGATACTCACTTTTAGAGAAAACTTGCTGTGCTTTGGCATGGGCGGCCAGACGCCTCAGGCAGTACATGATTTGTCACACTACTTTGTTGATCTCGAAAATGGATCCAATAAAGTACATCTTTGAGAAGCCTGCTTTGACTGGAAGACTCGCCCGTTGGCACATGTTGTTATCCGAGTATGATATCCAGTATGTAACCCAGAAGTCTATTAAAGGCAGTGTTCTATCTGAATACCTTGCTGATCATCCTGTCGAAGATTATGAACCTTTGAAATTCGATTTCCCGGACGAAGACATTATGTTGATAAAGGACTGCAAAGTTCCAGATCCAGATGAAGGTCCCGAGCCAGGGTCTCGTTGGAAGATGATGTTTGATGGTTCCTCTAACTACATGGGGCATGGTGTGGGGGTTGTCTTGATGAACCCCGATGGTGGTTATACTCCCTTCACGGCTAGATTGTGTTTTGACTGTACAAACAACATCGCAGAGTATGAAGCATGTATTTTGGGTATCGAAGCTGCAATCGATACTAGAATCAAGATTCTGGATGTATATGGAGACTCAGCTTTGGTCATCTACCAAGTCAAAGGTGAATGGGAGACCCGTGATGAGAAGTTGATCCCATACCGTGCCCATATTGTGGAATTGATCAAATACTTTGATGAAGTCACTTTCCATCATGTTCCGAGGGCAGAGAATCAAATTGCAGATGCCTTGGCAATGCTGGCCTCTATGTTTCAAGTCAGATTTCTTAATGAAGCTCCACTCATTACAATCGAGCGAAGAACTGCACCAGCCTACTGTCTACTGGTCGAAGAAGAAGCTGATGAGAAACCGTGGTTCTACGACATCAAGAACTATCTGCAGAATCAGGAGTACCCAGCTGATGCAACAAATCTAGACAAGAAGACTCTGAGAAGATTGGCGTCCAAGTTCTTCCTCAGCAACAATGTGCTTTACAAGAGAAATCATGATATGGTTCTGCTCAGATGTGTGGACAAGCGCGAAGCAGACTTATTGATCAGGGAAATCCATGAAGGATCATTTGGAACACATGCCAATGGACATGCCATGTCCAGGAAGATTTTGAGAGCTGGATACTTCTGGTTGACCATGGAATCAGATTGTTTCAAGTATGCCAGGAAGTGTCACAAATGCCAGATTTATGCCGACAAGGTGCACGTACCTCCAACACTTTTGAATGTTCTGTCATCGCCTTGGCCTTTCTCAATGTGGGGCATTGACATGATAGGGGCAATTGAGCCTAAAGCTTCCAATGGTCATCGGTTTATCTTGGTCGCAATTGATTACTTCACCAAATGGGTAGAAGCAGCTTCCTACGCCAATGTGACAAAGCAAGTGGTTGCCCGTTTCATCAAGAATCAAATTATCTGCCGTTATGGAATCCCAAGCCGAATCATCACAGATAATGGGACCAATTTGAACAACAAAACAATGAAAGAGCTGTGTGAGACATTCAAGATTGAACATCATAACTCTTCTCCGTATCGTCCGAAGATGAATGGAGCTGTTGAAGCTGCAAACAAGAACATCAAAAAGATTCTGCAGAAGATGGTAAAAACTTACAAAGATTGGCACGAGATGTTACCGTATGCTTTACACGGATACAGAACATCAGTTCGCACTTCAACGGGGGCAACCCCTTTCTCTCTGGTATATGGGATGGATGCAGTTCTCCCTATCGAAGTAGAGATACCATCTTTGAGAATCTTGATGGAAACCAAACTGGAGGAAGCTGAGTGGGTCCAGAGCAGGTTTGACCAACTGAACCTCATTGACGAGAAGAGAATGACCGCCATGTGCCATGGCCAGATGTACCAGAAGCGCATCAAGAGAGCATTTGACAAGAAAGTCCGTCTCCGAGAATTCAAAGAGGGAGATCTTGTACTCAAGAAAATCTTGCCAGTCCACAAAGACATGCGTGGAAAATGGAGTCCTAACTATGAAGGCCCATATGTTGTGAAGATGGCTTTCTCCGGAGGTTCCTTAATCCTTACAAATATGGATGGTGAACAGCTGAAACACCCGGTGAATTCTGATGCAGTCAAAAAAATATTATGCCTAAATAAAACCCGATAGGTCGAAAACCAGAAATGGCGACCTATGCAAAAGTGGGTATCCCGGTGGATCAAAACCTATGAAGGAGATCCAGGCAAAAGTTAGGGATAAAAATGAAAAAAAATAAGAGCTCGCTAAGTTGAAAACCCGAAAGAGCGGCTTAGGCAAAAAAGAGCGTCCCGGTGGATTGAAAACCCGGAAGGGGAGGTCCAGGCAAAAGTTAGGGACAAAGGCATTTGACTGTGTCAGATGGTGTTTACCATCACTGAAGAATCATACTGGAAGATCGATCCAATTGCTCTCATCAGAAGCAAGGTGTCGGGCAGTCTTAGTTATTAGGGATTGTAGTGGTCGTTGGATTCAATGTAGACCTTTCCCCATTGCCATTTTCAAACTGTAATTTCCCATGGAGTTTTTGCCATTGGCAAGCTACCATTCTTGAATAAAATACAAACTTTGCCTATGAGTTTTGTTGTTCATCTTCTTATTTTCTTTTGTTATGCAAAATGCCATCACTTGATTACAATTTAACTCTGAAAATGACAAGTTTTTAAAAAGGGAAATATTCTTTTGAAAACGTACTGAAAAACTTTCAAGTTTCTTTGACTTTGGGAAAATTGGAAAAACCTTCTGTTTTCCCAAGAAGTCCTGGTTTGCGACAACACTTTTATACTATTATTACAGAAATCTCCATAGAAGTTCAAAACTGATAACACTCTTGGATGGATCCTTGGACCAAGCATGATTTCCAAGTTTGAAGACATCCCCCCAGTGATTTTCATATTGCTCATCTAAGTATTAGTGTTGAGAGCCTACTTCCTCTTTGAGTCCTGTCAGAACTCTTTGTCTCTTTTGAGTCAACATTTGCATATCATGATCATTCGCATCATGCTCAATCATGCGCATTTGACATTAGCATTTGTCTTTCCCCAGCTGTCGTCTGTCTAACTCCAAGTCCAGATATCATTAGTGTTCAACTTGAGAATTCATTGTTGCTGGTACCCGAAGGGGTTTACCATTTGTTTTTGTCCCCAGTAATTGCTGGTGTTCCCCGTGGAATTCTAATTGTGTTTGGTATTTGTCTTTATGATCACCAATATCCCCTTGAAGTCCAGTTGTCATTGGCACAAATTTTTTAAGCAGGTCCTGAAACCTTTTGCTTAAATCCAAGTCCATTTGATTTTGCACGTACTTGTACCTTTCTCCTGATGGTTCCTGAAGGAATTTCCAGAGTTTGGATATTGTTTCATCTTATTTGAATACTCCAACATATTTTGCTGTTATTTCTTTGCGTTAGCCGGTCGCTTAGAGCCGTTGTTCTATCTTTTGGGTGATCTGCATTCTATCCCCAATGCTAGCTGGTCGCATAGAGCCAGTATTAAGTCAATGTGATTTCCTTCCTTATCCTCAGTGTCAGCAGTTACATTTGAACCTGCTAATTTACCGTTTTGAATACTTTGACTACTTTGTCTTTATCATTCTTAGTGTCAACCGGTTTTTTTTAACTTGTTGCGCATTCACTCTGAGTGTATCTTGGCTTTCTTTTGTAGTGTCAATAGGTTTTGAACCTATTGTGCTTCCACTTCGAGTATTTTTGTTGTTATTCATGGTGTCAGTTGGTCGCATCGAGCCGCTGCGCATTCACCTTGAATAAGCTTTTTGTCATTCTCAGTGACAGTTGGTCGCATCGAGCCGCTGTGCATTCACTTTGAATGTTTATTTTGTTGATTATTCTTAGTGTCAGTTGGTCGCATCGAGCCGCTGCGCATTCACTTTGAATTTTTTGTCATTTCTATTCTTAGTGTCAGTTGGTCACATCGAGCCACTGCGCATTCACTTTGAATATTGTGTCGTTTCTATTTTCCAATGACAGTTGGTCGCATTGAGCCACTGCACGTTCTCTTTGGACGTTTAGTTTGTTGTATTCTTAGTGTCAGTTGGTCGCATCGAGCCGCTGCGCATTCACTTTGAATATTATGATTATCATTTTCAGTGTCAGTTGGTCGCATAGAGCCGCTGCACATTCTTTTTGGATGTTTAGTTGTTGTATTCTTAGTGTCAGTTGGTCGCATCGAGCCGCTGCGCATTCACTTTGAATATTATGTTCATCATTTTCAGTGACAGTTGGTCGCCTTGAGCCACTGTGCACTCATTTTGAATATTTATTTTGTTGTATTCTTAGTGTCAGCTGGTCGCATAGAGCCGCTGCGCATTCACTTTGAATATTATGGTTATCATTTTCAGTGACAGTTGGTCGCATAGAGCCGCTGCACTTTCCCTTTGAATGTTTACTTTGTTATTCTTAGTGTCAGTTGGTCGCATCGAGCCGATGCGCATTCACTTTGAATATGTTGCCTTTTACTTCTCACAGTCATTTGGTCGCATAGAGCCATTGGTCAATCACTTCGTTTTATTTCCTTGTCTTGTTTTACTCTTAGTGTCAGTTGGTCGCATTGAGCCACTGTGCAGTCGCTTTAAATTTTATTTTGTTTTGTCTGTGTTCGTTGATTCAACGATTTGGATTTCTTTTGTTCCCGTCTTTTGTTATTCTTAGTGTCAACAGTTACACTTGAACCTGTTGATTTATCACTTTGAATATGTCCCATTTTCGTTTGTCCCCAGTGTCTGTCGTCCCCAGTGTCTGTCATCCCCAGTGAGTTTTGGTTTGTGGTCGTCGACATTCTCATTCTAATCATTCATACCATAATCATCATTTCATTGCATAGTTGTTGCAGAATTAGATAGTTTGTAGTCCGGCATAGCATTGCATTTAGGGGCAAAATTTCCGGTTATTTCTGTATTTAAATACCTTTCACCATGATCCCATGAGTGCCTATCGTCATTCACGCCATCTGGTAAAGTTATTTAAATAGGGGCAACTGTCACACCCCAAATTTTACCCCTAATCGCTCATATCATAATCATACATTTATCGCATTTAGCAGGTTTTTTTCCCGATTTATTTTTTCTGTTGCTTTCTTCTCATTTTCTAGCTTCCATTTTTAACTTAATTTCATTTTCTTATTTATAACTTTTTAATTCATTTTGTGTTTCAATTTTAATTTCTATTTTCGTTTCTATTTATCAAGTTCCTATTTTTAAAATTTCTATTTCTAACCTTTAGCTCAATTTTCAATTTTTTCTAAATTTATTTGTTATTTCTTTTCATTTTCAAGTTCGCATTTTTAAATTAATTTTTATTTCATTTTCAAGTTTTATTTTTGAATTTATTTTCTATTCTTCAATTTTTAGTTTTATTCCATTTTCAAGTTGTTATTTCTAAATCTAATGTCAATTTCAATTCATTTTTATTTTCTAAATTCCAAACTTATTTCTCAAATTCTAAAGTTAATTTTTAATTTCAATTATTTAAGTTTCTAAGTTATTTCAATTTTAAGTTTAATTCCTTTTTTATTCACTTCTAATTCAAATTTTAATTTTTAACCATTTATTCCATTTTAATTCATATCCACATTTTATTTTCTAAATTCCAATTTATTTCTCAAGTTCTAAATTAATTTTAATTCCAAGTTATTTATTTAAGTTTATGAGTTATTTTCAATTTTTAAGTTTATTTCTTTTTTAATTCATTTCTAATTTAAGTTTTTATTTAGATTCTAATTTAGAGTTTCTCTTTTCAAGTTTCAATTTCAAATTATAATCAAATGTAAATAATCAATTTTATTCCAAATATATTATTTTGTTTATATTACAATTGCATAGAAAAAAAGTGTACAAAAAAATTCAGCAAGAATACAAAATTCAGCCTGCTCCAAATCAAACAAAATCAGCATGCAGCCACCCAAATGGCACAGTTCAGCAGCACAAGACAAGCCTGCTCCAAGCACACAAACACCCTGCTCCACTACTCCACCCACTGCTGCAAAATTTAGCATATGTCTCCTCCCTCAAGGCACACTTCACCTACAAGTTTCATGGTACAAAAACATTATCAGAACAACTCCAAAGCAACACAAAAAACAAGCATAAGACACAACTGTTACATTCAAATAGCCCTCAACACACAGTACAAAAGACAACTCAAACTCAGCATCAAAAACAGCCCTCAAACAGCATCAAAAACCACTGTTATATTCAATATAAACACCACAAAAACTCAGCATCCCTACAACACACAAACAACCCTCAAAATAGTCCCAAACAGCTCTCATTCAACCAAAAAATACATACAAACAGCCCCCCTCAAAACACAACCAGAAACAACCAACACAACCCAAATAGTCTCAAAAATAACCACAAAAAACAGTCCAAAAAACACCAAAAATCCAGCAACTTAAACTTCAAGAAAGAGGAGAAAAGAGAGAACAACTTCAAAAAACAGTCACACAACAAGCAGTAACAAGGAGTAGCACACTTACCATCGAGGATTCGCCACCCCGATAACATTCGGGTCGGTATTGTCTTCTTTTCCTTCACCTTTTTTTTTTCTTCAGCATTTTGTACATATTTAGTTTTCTTTTTTAAAACCTGCATACACCAAAACAAACCTTTATCAAGGCACCAAATCCATACAAAAATTGATCCAACAAAGATGAGTAGAAACTGAGATGAAGTGAGAAGAGTGAGAATAAAGTTGGCACAAATCTGAAAATAAGAAACACAACCTGAGATTCAATCCATGAGAAGGTGAACAGACACAAATAACCACCTCAAAATACTCTTCAACCTCAACCCTCTTCACTTTTTTTTACGGAACACCGAACACAGCAAAAAAACATACAGGACCTTCACTCACAAAACCTTGTTGCCACCTTTAATAAACCAGCAACATAACCGTTTCCTCACCACCCGAGAACCCTCAGCCTCCTCTTCGAACAACCATAAAACCTGAGACGAAAAAACCGAGCCTTCACATCCGCAGCACAAACCAGAACATCACAAGCCTTCACCTTAAAACCTCACATAGCCCAAACCGAAACTCAAACCATTTCCAAAACCTTCAATAACCCTCCACACCACCAACCTGAACCGTTCCATTCACAGTAACAAACATCACTACAACAACACATAACCACCCTCCTTCAAACTGAAACCAATCCTTCGCCGCCAACACCAACACATCAAACATCCCAACACGCCTCTCCGCGAGCCCACACCATAATACTCTTCTACCTTCACCGCTCACATCTCAGAAAGAACGCTGTTCCGAAGCTCACTGCACAAAACCAAAGACAGCAGCCACAACACAAGCAAACTGCCAGCTCATCACTTCAAACCATTTTCGAACCATAACTCATCAAAATCCACACCAACAAAAAAAAAACCTTTTATTTTCTTCAAATCAAACCTGCACAGAAGCTACCGTGAAACCAATGCTGTTGAAAACGGAACCAATTGTTCATTACCTAAACCACACCCGTAAATCTTCATCTTCACCAAATTCAGACCTGCAGTAACACAAACCGAACCACACAATCACATAAATACAGACAGAGATTCATGAACTCAAATCAACAAACCAAAAAACTGAAAACACAAAGCCTCCAACTTTCAAAAAACCTGCAATCCGAAAATACAGTGAGAAATTGAACCAGAAAATCTGTGAGATTAGAGAAGCGGACTGTGAGCTATAAAACCACCATACCAAATTGTTGATTAAGTGAAACACCGAACGGATCTGAGCGAAAAAAACGCCATTACCATCAAAGCTAAAAAACTCCAAAACGCATCACCAAAACCATTCAACATCACAACCCATCTACCGGCCAGCCACCGCGTCGACCTCAAAACACCGTAACCCGTTTTAACCGCTCACCTTCATCACTTAAACCGTAGCCAAAAGCCATCCATCAACCTGTGAAACCTCGCCGTTCACCACCAAAAACCACCCTTAGACCAAAATCTGAATCCGCGAGAATCCACCCCCAAACGAACCAATCAAATCATCTTCTTCATCATCACAGTCGCAACAACATTTCCACTCTCATCCAAACCCCACCACAAGCTTTCCGTCAATCTCAAACCGCATTAACACATAAACAGAATCACCACCGACCGCTAATCTCACCGATCCCAAACCTCAAAGCCACCGCGAAACTGAAACCCTCAGCCGTGACCTTCAACCCGCGATCTGAGTGAGATTGAGACGAAGGGAGAGAGACCGAGCGACTGAGAGACGAGAGCGAGATTGACTGAGAGAGGACGAAGAGAATCCCGGACAGAGTGAGAGAGGTTTTGCGAGTGAGAGAGTGGAGCAGCGGCCGTTTGAAACTCAGGATGAGTTTTGTTCTTTTTTTTTCTCTCTCTTTTTTTCGAAACTGAGTTCCGTGAGGAGAGCGTGAGACTCGTTTTTTTGTCAGGGTGGGTTCCTGCTTCCCATACTGTTTTTTTTTTATTTTTAATTTAGTTTTATAAACTTTTATTAAATTAAGTTGTTTTGTTGTTGCTGACTTTGTCAAATTTTTTGTTCTTTTATTTATTTCTTTTTCTTTTCTTTCTATTGTTAACCCTTCATGATTTTTCGGTTGGGCCCAGCCCATAGTCCCTTTCTTCTGTTTATACACCCATAACCTGCGCACCACTCCCTCAACACTTTTTTTTTTCTTTGTTTTTTGTATGATATGAACTTGGAATGGGCTAGGCCCATTGATCTCTTTTCTCTCTCAGCACCCTATTCCAGACGCAGTGCTTCCCCTTTTTGTATTTATATTTTCTTTTTAAAATTTCCATTATTTTTGTGATTTTTATTTCGTAATATTAAAATTCTTTCTCTGTTTTATAAAATAAGTATTATAAGTTTTCTTAAATTTTAATTTATTCACTATTGACCAATTTTTCTAAGAAAATGCTCTAAAAAAAATTTAGTAGTGATTTATTTTATTATTTAATTATTTAGGGCCAATGATATCATTAAGGGTTTATCGATATTCGATATTTGTAATCGACGTTATCTAAACCTATATGAGGCCAAACTTTTCCATTTCCTTATTATTTATCGATTTCTCAATTTATTTAACTATTTAGGGCCGATGATATGACGAAGGTCACGATAAATCGTTTCCGATTAATCGTGACCCATATGAGGCCATTGTATTTTATTTCTATTTCATATATTTATTTATTTTCTTTCCATTTAATTCATTATTTTTTATTCTAATTTATTTAATCCATTTCATTCTATTTTCATAACTTAATTCACTTTATTTATTATTTATTTCTCACTTCTTTACACCATACTAACTTCATTTCAAAAATAATAAATCCTTGGTCCAACGCCAAGTGAACTTCACACACTCCACTCACACACGTAAGTCGGTCGTTTACGACCGCCATCTGCACAGTTCCTTACACTTCACAGCTTTCTAACTTAAGAAAATTGTCGCACTGCGTTTGTTTGCCACCCCAGCATTCTCGATCCATATATCGAGCCATAGCCCGATTACTAAACCCTTTACCTTGTATTCCATTTACTTTATTCATGTTATTTTTGCGAGTAGCAACCTTTGCCTAGTCTTAGGAGCTTGCACCCTCATTTACTCTTGTTTATGCTTTTCAATCCAAAAGGGAAAGACTCCTGCTGTTGACTCAATGTCATAGGAAGTTTAGCCATCCCTAGTTACCATTTTGACCTTAGCAATTAGGTCCCTCATCCTTAGGTCCTTAGCCATTAGGTCCTTAGCTTTTTATTTTACAACTTTTCGTGACTCTCTTAAAGTCACGTGAGTGTTTGCCATAACACTTACCTTCCCCCGCGAACCTTGAGCGTAACCAAGCGTTCGTTAATCCTTAGGAGAACTACGAGTGCTCTGATTCTATACCCGATACGTAGGCATCGATGCGATATTGTGCGAGCACCATTAGAAATAAAACCTTAGGTTCCCTTAATTTTAGCAAGCAATAAACAACAATAATGCAAATATTAACAAGAGGTTCCCGTAGGATACTGCGGATGCTTAGGATGCTAACACCTTCCCTAGGTATAATCAACCCCCGAACCTAGTTTCTCCTCATTTAGGGTTTTTACGATCTTTTTCCCTTTTCCCTTTGGATTAAATTAAAGTCGGTGGTGAACATAAATGTTTTGCGATTCAAGCTCACTTAATAGCTTGGTATCCGATTCTCACCGCGACAGTTATGATTAACCGATTGACACATGAGATTTGTGGGGAACTTTAGAAACCCATGCCTTTCAAACCGTAAGTCTGTTTTGATTTCCATTCGAAGAGTTAGAAGGCTAGTGCGATATAATTTTCATTGAGCATGTTCTGGTAGACAACAAATTATTTGATTACTGGTGTATCACCATTGCAACTATTGAGAGCCTTAATGGAGATATTAGAAGAGACTCACGAGGTAATGATATCACAAGTAACATTTAATATCTGAATTATTGTGTGGATAAGATATGAACGATTGGTTAGTATTTAGTGTTTTTTTAATTCTCGTGAGTTCTTGGCTTCTGTTATAGACTTCGTGAGAGTAATGCCAGACATGTACAATTGTGTCGTACCTAGAGATAGGAATTTGATAATTATCCTTCTGAATAAGAGTAAGAGTTTTACGTTCCGAAGTTAAGTCTGTAATTTGGATCATATATGTAATATGACAACTTAGATATGTACATTCAAATGAGAAGCGTCGTGTGGTATTCAAGGGTGTATGTGTAGAGTGTTATATGCAAACTAGAGAGTACTATGGAAACTCACAAGTGCATTTTGGATGATTTAAGTTTTGGTAGAGCTACATTGTTACTGACTCTGATCTTGTGTCAGAAGGTTTTAGGAATTCTGACCTAGAGTAATCAATTAACCTAAGTGAGCAATAGATTACCCTATTGAAAATCTTGCTTTCTACGCGAAAATTACAATGAGTAATCAGTTATCTTATTTGAGTAATCAATTACCCAAACGTGCCTCTAACTTTCAATTTGATTATGTGTGAATAATGCAAATGAAGTAATCGATTATCCACTATGAGTAATCGATTAATCTGAAACAATTTTGGGAAGAATGTTGTGAAAATCATATATTTTGACTCAGGTGTCTGAGTGTGGAGATCTTGATATCGATAGAAACCTGTGGAAAAATTATATATATATTGAGAAGTTAATTATTGATACAAAATATGGTAACCAAGATTGAAGTTCTTAAGCTAATTTGGATGAATTGTTTCGATTTTAGAACGGATTTGGAAATTGTGTTGGTTATGACTGTAACAATATAACCTTTGTACATGCATCACATGGAGAGCGTTGGATCGATATTAATATTGTGTGATTGGAAAAGAAAATGTTCAAACCATGGATGTCAACAAGTTTTCTTGTATCGTTGGTTAGTGGGAATTCCAATGGATAAGTGTGATATCCATAGAATGTTAACTACCTAGTAATTCTTAAGAATTCATGACATTCCATTGTTAGGTTTGAGTGCGTAATGGAAGGTGACAAATGAAAGAGTTAAGTCGGATTAACAAGAATCAAAAGAGAATTAATTGTAAGAATTGAAGTAAGATGATATTTTCCTAAGTATGTTATCTTTTGGTATGATACTGAAGAGGTCAAGTGTCGAATATAAATGGTTACAACGTATAACACCAGATCAAATGGTGGTAAGGAAGTCGTTTGATGGATTATGAAGTGGTTTTCAATGATTGAAGGACTTAAGTTAGAATAGTTGTTGGTAATTTCAAGAAGTTAAGTAATCACTAAATTACCTTACGAAGGTTCAATGAGTACTTACTATCCCGAATTAAGATGAAGTATTACAGTTTGTTTTATGACTCAATAGAAGAAGTTAGAATGGTATGCGTTTTCCGAAGGTAAGATGTAACTATGTATTTCAGTATGGAACAAAATATGAATTACGGAAAAGAAAGTTAGAAGTTATCCCAATGTTGGAGCAAGCGTATGAGTAAGGATGTGAAGTTTGATAATTTGTGAAACAATGATTTTGAGGCATGAAGTTAAGTTGGAAATGAACATGTCCGAGAATGTAATGGAAGTAAGGATAAGTATGGATCTAAGACAGTGATACAAGTTATTGTTAACTTTGATTAGAGGAATTTCGAGGACGAATTTCAATTTAAGGGGGAGTGTAATACCCCATATTTCATTAAGTGCTCCAGATAATATTAATTGAGTTCAATTGGGTTCCAGTGTGCTCTGAGAGTTATCTGCTCAGATAATTAGAGCAATTGTTGAGCTCAGATTAGATTTATTAATATTATTAGACTCTGAGGTTTTATTAATTTGTACATTAGAGACATTTTTGGATACACTCAATTTTTAGACTAGTTAGTATTACTAACTAAATGATATTTTTCTCTATATCATTTATTTTCCTCTCGTTGCCTCATTTGGAAACAAAAATAGAAACATAGAGAGATAAGCTAGAGAGAAGGATGACAAGAAGAATAAGAACCCCTAGAGGATCAAGGAATCTTGGATCATGAACTTCTTCTTCATCAAATCATCTCAAACTTCATCATCATCATCCACTGCAAGGTGGGTTTTAGTTATAAGCTTTAGATTCTAGAAATTTGAGGATTTGAGGTTTAGGTTAGAATTGATGAAAAATAATAAATTTTGCTAATCAATGATATCTAACGGTTAAAATGCATAGTAAAATACGTATTACAGTCGGGTTATGAGTGGGATTAATCAATAATACTTGTTGTTATGTTTGGATATGTTTTGATTGACTTTGGATGGGTATTTTATCAAGAAAAACGTGTTTTCAGCTTCTATGACAGGGGTAATCGATTACCCTATATGAGTAATCGATTACCAGGTGAAAAATGGTGTTTTTACGCAAATTTCAACAGAGTAACCGATTATCCTATTTGGATAATCGATTACTCTGGCACCTATTTGAGAAAATTGTTTGAAAATCCATAACTTTTGAACCGTAACTCCATTTTGACCCCCGTTCGAAGCGTTGGAAAGATATTTCAATTAGATTATATAATCGAGGGTTATATAACTAAAAGCTTCAAGTTGTGAGAAGTGAGGAACCCTTAGATCAATGGAATAACCTAAAGATGTAACTAGGTCTTAATGGAGATTTTAGAATAACAATGATTAGACATCGATTCTAGAAGTGTATCTTTGGTAAGTAGTTGTTAGTAGATGGTAAGACTTCCTTTGAGAAATATTCCAATTATTATGTTTCTATGCCTTAATAAATAGTTGTGACCCATGCGCATAACCTCTTGTGTAAGCTTGTCGGAGAACATATTTATTAAGTCACCATGACCCGCGCGCATGCCGTCTTATGTAGGATGGATGAGGAAAGTTACTTAGTGGGGGGTATTGGTGACCCATGCACATAAGCTCTTGTGTAGGCTGGCCGAGTAAAGTACCCATGTGTTAGATATTCGTGACCCGTGTGCATAACCTCTTGTGTAGGTGTATACACATAATTTCGACACCATGGGTTTAATAAATGAGAGCCTTAGTAGTTGGTAGCTTCGTCAGTTATTCTTCCACAAGTCACCATTATTCGACATTGAAGTTTCTCAACACTCCTCATTTTATTGTGTTTTGAGCAATGATGTACGTAGCTGTGAAAATATTCGACAGAGTAGGATCACTCTTTCTTCCAAACATGTCCAGAATCTTGAGAAAGTTTGTGATGATTTGGTTCGTGATATAACGAATAGTTGTTTGTCGAATGAGCGGTTGAGATGCCAGCTAGAAAGTTCTTCACATCACTACAAAGAAGTCTTAAACCACACGCTCAACAAGATTTTTCCGTGACTCTTAAAGCAGTTTTAAGTTGGAGCCACATACGAACTAATCTGGAAAAGGTGGGCTCAGAGCCACACCAAAATCAGCAGATGGTAGAGGTGGAAACTTTGGTGGATAGCAAGTATACGCCAAGTTATAACGCGCCTCTAGTGGAACGTGTGAGGGCAATGCCAACTTCCCCATTTTTTCTGTGAATTTATGCTTCAGATCGTCACAGCTGATTCGCCTATGGTTCGCCTAAGATCATCTGGCCTATAAATTGTTTCAAAATATTTTTGGAACTTTTGAATCTCTTTAACATGTTGTTGGGTACCTTTCTTGGTTCGATTCTGCACAAAAGCAAAGGCATTTTTCAGAAGAGTGTTGAGGTCAGTTACGTCATAAAATCTAGTGAGATAATACTCCTCCCACCAAACGTCGTACTCTTGAGTGCAGAAGAAGGTCGGTCGAAAGACCACTGGTTGAATCTCCAAAGCAGCATCATTGATTTTTTATGAGATCTCTATAATCTTTGGTTTAGTGGAAAACGAATTGTAAAAGAGAATGGAGCATTTCTTGGGATAGATTGACCTTGGTTTCAGTTGTATCAGCCCAAATTGTCGAGCCACTAAATTCAGCTGATAAACTATTAGGGCCACTTTGGAGTTGGACATAGTTGGCTAAGAGGATAAGAGCCTGGGTGTAAGAAACAATTTCCATATGGCTAAGAAATTGTCTTCTTCTTTTTTGTGTTCCACGGGAAGTTGCCTGGTGAACCACTTGGGTCCAACGGTCCTGTTAGCGAAAGGTGCCATGCCTGCAATGAAGTTGTAGCTCTTGGCAAACATATTCACATAATTAGTAAAGTATCGTCGAAGACCCAATCCCTCTTTAAAAGGAGTTAACTGCGCTAGTCTCACTCATTCGACATGTCTGTCTTTGACATATTCTTCGTCCACTATACCTTTGTCGGGAAGACTGGATTCGAAAGTGGCGTTGAGCCATAGTTGAAGGAGCCAGAATGGGCCAACCAAAATGAGGTTGCCCTTGTCCTTGATCTGCCTGATAGATTCGACACTCTCACTGATGGATTCGTAGAGATTGGCCAGAATCAATTCACTTAAGCGCAGGATCATACCACCATGCAGATGATTGGCTAGGGTTATGTACTTCTTGGCCACTTGAAGAGATCTTGTGCAAAACACAAATTTCGATAGACAAGGGTGAGAAAGGCTATATGTTCTATATCTGATACATCAGCGGAGTCCTTGTCATGGTAGTGGGCAATGAAGGGGGAGTATGAAGTGAAACTAGTTTCAAAAGCTATGGTATTTTTGTCCAGTACAGTTGGATCGAAAGCTGCCCATAGTGGACTAAGACTTACTATGGAAGCTAGGTCGAAGAGAGTGGGGGTCACCATTCCGCAGGGAAGGTTAAAAGTGTTGTAGGTGTTATCCCAAAAGTAGAGGGAAGCAAGGATCATATTGGTGCAGTAGCCAGGGCCTTCCATCGACAACTGGATCAAGTCATAAATGCCAATTTTCTTCCAGTTTTTACCCTTGACTTTTTTGATTTTGTCTACCCAGTCTACATATTCAGAAGGGTCTTTCGACCAAGGACAACTTCTAAAAATCCTAGGCTGATTCAAGTACATCAAGTTTAGGGCAGCCGACTCAGAGTTTTGTTCGATGTGTTCTGGTGATTTATCACTAGATTTAGGTGTTTTTCCTGCGCCTATGGGTTTTGTACGCGAATAAGTGGGGAAAAACTCCTTAAGGCGAGTTTGATTAGCATTAGGGTTAGGGAGAGGACCTAACATAGCATGACACTTGCCAAATATTATAATAGGGATAAGTACCTGAGAATAGTAGATGCTTGCTTTCTCCCTTTCGTTTGGAGGTTCTGGGACGAATTGTTGGTTACCCACAAGCTTTGGTCCAAGGACTTTGTGTGCGCAGGGGAGAGCAGATGTGTTCTTGTCTTTCTGTTTGCTTGAAGTTTCCATTGTTGGTAGTGAAGAAACTTGAGCAAGAAGGAGTAGAAATTGGGTATGTGAGAAGAGACAAAGTTGAAATGTATAAGTTTGGGGAGCGAAACGTTCTTCAAAAGGAAGAAGAGGGGTATTTATACTAAAGGCTGGGGAGAGAAACATTTGGGTTTTAAAACAGTTATGGCACGTGTCGATGCGTTAGTGGATACAAAAAGCTGTGGAAGTTGAAAAGAGTATGGCAGACCTAGTTTCATAGAGTTATGTAGATCATGTCCAGAAACGTGGGTTAGACGTGATGGGTTAGGAGAATATGATGATTACTTTTTATGATTTGACAAAAGTGAGATTTTGGGAATCAGCGCATTTAATGCAAGATAAAAGTAAGATTTCAGGGATCAACGCATTTAATGTAAGACATGGAGTCGAAATAAAAGTTTCGGAAGCAAAGATGCTTTCTCTAGAAGTCAGTCGAAATACCTTTGCTGGGGGGCAATTTGTATACACATAATTTCGACACCATGGGTTTAATAAATGAGATCCTTAGCAGTTGGTAGCTTCGTCAATTATTCTTCCACAAGTCACCATTATTCGACATTGAAGTTTCTCAGCACTCCTCATTTTATTGTGTTTTGAGCAATGTTGTACGTAGATATGAAGATATTCGACAGAGTAGGTCACTCTTTCTTCCAAACATGTCCAGAATCTTGAGAAGGTTTGTGATGATTTGGTTCGTGATATAACGAATAATTGTTTTTCGAAGGAGCGGTTGAAATGCCAGCTAGAAAGTTCTTGTTAATTCTATTATTTTATGATTGGCATTATGTTTGGTAAAACTAATATGGCTGGAAAATGTTGAATAAGAAGTTCCATATGTTAAATTAACATGGTATAGATTCTGGAAGAACATGTCAAACATGATGTCCTGACATGGTGGCACAAATAAATGTGGTTATAATAATTGGCAGATACTGAAGAAGATGTTGAAACATCTGCAAATGTCATGACAGAATTACTGTCATATGTTACAGACAGATGTCAAAGAAAATGTTGAAACATCTGCAACTGTCATGACAACATTACTGTCATGTGTTACATATAGATACTGAAGAAGATGTTGAAACATCTGCAAATGTCATGACATAATTACTGTCATATGTTACTGACAGATGTCAAAGAAAGTGTTGAAACATCTCCAACTGTCATGACAACATTACTGTCATGTGTTACAGATAGATATCAAACAAGAAGTGTTGAACTTAGTTCAGGATGTCACACCAGATGTTGTGACATTGACAAATAGAGTAAAAGTTAATGAAATTAAGTCAAGACATCAGGATGTCACACCAGATGTTGTGACATCGTAAACCTGCTACCAGACTTAAATGATGCATAACAGAAGTAAGTAAATTCAGGAGAATTTATCTGGAATAAATTGTGAAGAGATAAACACTCCAAGGCGCATCTTTAGGGAGCTTAGTTATCTGATTTCAGTGTAACAGAATAACTAACTCACCTTGAATCAAGGAGGTAACAAACTAACTAACCCTAATTCAAGGTGATGACAGTGGAATTTATCAGATCTGAATTATGCAGAATATTCTACAAAATATTATGATATCACAGGTGGAGTTATTTTAAAGGACTAGGAGATTCGAGGTGGAATTATTTTTTAAAGATGCAGAATATTCTGGAGATATTATGCAATCATATGTGGCGCTGATTTAAAGGGTGCTGATTTAGAAGATCTTAAAGACTCAATTTAAATTGAAGACAAATATTGAAAAATATAGAGTTTCTATATTTAGAGATATTTTAGGAGTTTTTAGATTTGAAGATCTTTTGGTATATTTGTAGCATATTTTTTCTGCATATTTGTAGCAGCTATTGTTGTGATTGTTTAGGCCCAAATCTAGTTGGGAATAGGTTATAAAAGAAACCCCGTAACCTAGTTTAGAATTAACCCAATCAACCGAAAATGTAAACATTATTAGGGTTGTGTTCTTGTGGCAGCCGTGCGTAACAAGGAACTCTATTGTGGCTATTTCACCTGTGATTCTCGAAGCTTGTAAGCAAGAGAAGTATTGTACTTAATTGAAGCTGCTAAGCAAGGTTAAGTTGTTGTCATGGAAGTATGGATTCTATTTGTGAATTGTTGTATAGGTATGAAGTCGTCAATATCAGCAACTGAGAGTTGAGAACTGTGAGACATCACTGAGGTGATTGGAAGTGAGGATGAGTTTCTCATATTTAGGAGTTCCTAAGTAGAAGTTGCATTGGTAGTGATTAAGTGAGAAGACTGTAAACTATAGGTGTTTGCTGAGAAGTCTTTGAATTGATACTACATAGTGGATTTCCTTCCTGGCTTGGTAGCCCCCAGAGTAGATTGATTTGATCGAACTGGGTTAACAATCCTGTTGTGTTCTTTATATCTTTTCTGTTTTATGTTTTATGCAGTACCTGAACTGAATGTCCTATCAGATGTCACAACATCCTGAAGCATGTTTGACTCTGATATATCAGAATTATTTAAGTACTGATATGTATGCCTTACCATGTTTATAAGTAATAGATAAGATGTCTCAACATCATATTCGACATCTGAGTCTGTCATACCAGAATTTCAATTGGTATCTGAGCAGGCATCCTGGTCTGTTTCTGGATGAGATCTAAGGGGGATACTTTCTGGTTCATGGTAAAGGAAGAAGGATGATATAATGAAAAGCTGTTGGAACTTGAGAGGTTCATATTGGCGTTTGAATGGTCCCTAGAAGTGGAGGATGGACTATTCATCATATGGTGTTTATTGGACCGGTCTGGTGTTATCAGGGCTGGAAATTTGTTGGTGAATTGCTGTGTAGCTATGATGTCAGACATAATGTCTTGACATCTTGGTTCAGAGAATTCTATATTTGAAGGAGGCTTGTGTTTTGTTTTCTGTGAGGTTTGGTTTCAACTTCTGTACTGCTGCATGTGCCTCTGATATATTCTGAAGTTATACCAAGTTTGTGTGTTACTTGGATTAGATGCACTGTGGTTGGGAAATGTTCTGGTTGTTCTTGTATGGGGAGTTATATCTGTATCTGAATTGATGATCATACAATTTATAAGGAATATGGTATAATGGTGTTTTATTCACATAGGTTGCTGATGTCAGATAAGATGTCTTGACATCGTGTTTCAATATCTTTTGGAGGATCTTACTGTGGAGGAGTTTATTTATCTCCAAGGAATTGCTCTATTATTTATGATGTGTTATGTTTGATTGTTGTTGTGTTTGATAGTGGTTCCCCAGTACTTCATACAAAGAATGTTGTAAAGCTTCAGTTCATAATGTCAAGTTTGATGTTCTAACATGAGATTACAGAACTGGAGAACACTTAGTTCAGAATGTTGTGTTTCTTGATGAGAGATTCCTGGTGAAAGAAGAGGTTGGAGCCAAAGCAAAAGAGTATAATTATCAAATCTTTCATGCGGGAGTGAAGATCTTGATAAGTTATCTCTTAAGCTTATTTATGGTGACCTAATTAGGATTTTCTTCCTGGTTATGGTGTCCAATGTAGTTTAGATATAGCTGAAGATAATTTCTCTTGTGAAGATACATGTTTCTGATTGTCTAAATCATGAACTGAAGGAAGTTTCATCAAGAAAGAAGCTGAGTTGATATGTCAATCCTAATGCCTTGACACCACGCTACACATCAGCAGTTTATGGTAAATGTTGAGTCAAAGACCTAAAAGATTGTGGTTTTTTAGGATCTCTGAAGCTATGAAGTTGAATACTCTTTGAGATGCTACTGACGATTGTATTTGTGCAAAGTATCTTTCATAATGTTATAGCATTTCAGTTGGAGCTGATTGAAGAAAAGGTAGTAATCTTGAAAGCAGTAATGTTTCAGAACCAAGCTTAGTTTTGTGTTCCAGAAGAAGGAAACTGGTGTGATATCCTGCTAACATGATGGATGCTTTGGGTGCTATACAAATGTGTGATGATCACATATGTTTGGAACCTACTCCTAACCTGGAAGAGGATGCATCTATGTTATGTGTTGAAGGTCTCAAGTTTAAGAAAGTGGGAGTGTGTTGCTAATAACCATAGTTATTGGTGTATGATCAAGGGAATTCTTCATCAAGCTTAGGCCCAATTATGTGATATCCCCGTATGAAGAGTATAATATGTAGACATGTTAATGGTATGTATCATGCAAGTCACTGCATGTATTTGGGTATGATAGAAAAGGATGATTAACTTCTGGTGAACTCTCGTACCCTCTGCAAAGAGTTGTACATGGATTACTACTGTTGTTACCCCCAAAACCATAGTAAGTGTCAAATCAATTTGTTTGAGATTGTTGTCAGATCTGATGTTGGAACATCATCTCAAAAATGTTGATTCTTCAACCAAGGAAGTTAGTTGTGCTCATGGTGGAATATTACGTCAAGCCATTTACCTAATTTGAAGTGATAGGTGGTGTGGATTAATAAAATAGGGACTAGCTAGTGCCACAGGTGTGCAGGAAATGAATGTCAAACCAAATCTCCTACCTTGTGTGAGAAGGTTACCTTATCACATATGATAAAAACCTTGACAGGAGTTGAGTATTTGTCTGCTATTGATAAGGATATGCATCTAACCGATAGTGAATACTCTGACAGGAGCTAAATGTTTATCTGTCTTTGAAAGATGTTGTGCTTTCAACCAATGAGAAAATACATTAATGGAGGATTATGTATATGTCTGATGTAAAAGTGCAGAACTACAGTCTAAACATTATAATTCAAGAAGTGTTGAGAAATTACTTTTCTCTTTGTGGCTGTATATTTCTTTTCATGGTGTTTTAGTCTGTGATGACCTAAATTAGCTACTGAAGGTGTGACCCTTAGAGATTGTCTTTGGAGCTCTGTGTTGAAGTCCTAAATGATATTGAAACAATCATGTCTATTGGTAGATAAAATAAGCTTCTGAATGTATCTACAAATGCGTGTGATAAATGCATGACTTTGGTCATGATTAAAGCTAGCAATGTGACCAACAATTGCTAAGAGCAAGGGAAGAATGTCAGATTGTGAGGTCTGATCAGAATGGTTGTTGAACTGGTAGTTTCTTCTACTACTAGTCATGGATAGTGGCAGTATGAACCCTTTGTAGCAAGCAAACTAAGAGCATCTGTTTTGGAATATAAAATCAAGTGTGTCTTGTATGGATATATAAGGATATTTATCAGTTGTGCTCTTTGTGGTATTCTCAGAGAACTAGTGTATATGAATTTGTAAAACTCTTGATTGTTTTTCGGTTTGAGAGTATGTTCATCAGGGGTGTGAAGTTGAGAATTAGTGGAGTTTATGCTCAGCTGGAGTATTGTTTATCCATGACATGAGGAGATCTTGCTAATCTTATCTGGAGCTAACCTTAAAATTCTTCAAAATTAAAAGATTAGATTGTGTAGAACTATCTGA
The DNA here is from genome assembly GCA_963966055.1 of Lathyrus aphaca. Taxonomy (NCBI): domain Eukaryota; kingdom Viridiplantae; phylum Streptophyta; class Magnoliopsida; order Fabales; family Fabaceae; genus Lathyrus; species Lathyrus aphaca. The sequence continues at coordinate 9,901,644 of OZ014520.1, read as the reverse complement.
TAGGGTTATTATACAAGGATTTAAGATCAATTTTTGTTTGTGGAGTTCACAAATATTTGATTGATTATCATTGAGATTCAAGATTGGTGATGTTCAAAAAGATGTTTGGAACATCTTATCATCAGAGTTTGTGCAGAATCATGGGAGGGGTATTGCATAAGCTGTAGCATCTATTATTTCTTGGGAGTTAGCTTGAGAATTGGCTTCAGTCTTGTGTGACAGGAGTTGTGTATTTCTGGAAAGTTTCTTGGCAAGAACTGGTCTGGATATTGTTGATTCTGAAGATGGAGATGAAAGACCATGAACACATCATAATCTTGATGACTACTTGGATTGGTTTATTTCTGATCTAGGTGCAGTCCAGAATGCTCATCATGGAGTTAAGATAGGTGGCGATATCATAAATTTGTTAAGACCGCCTTACTCAAGGAAAGGTGGCATCCTTGGTATAGTTATGAGGTGTAGTTCTTAACTATTCTTTCTGAATAATCAGACAGTGGCAGGTTTGAAGACTTTGGAGAAACATTGGAAGTTTCTCATCAATATGTGTTATCAGTAGGAATTTTTGCAAAACCAATAGAATGGAGGTTGTTTACTCAAACTTGATGGATAAATCAAGTCTATGAGAGCATGGAACTCTTGTTCTATAAAGGAAGGAGGTTCTTTCAAGTGGCAGAAGAATGACCTGAATTTAACAGATGGATGTGGGCTAATAATGTTCAAACATCTAGTTTAACATCAGAGTCTAATTGGTGAAGTGACACATAAATTAAGATAGAATGATATATAAGGATTGAATGCTTCATAAGGCCTATTATCTTGACAGTTTGGTGAAGATCAACTTTATTGATCAGGATATCTTTGGAAGATTTATTTTAAACGTGAAGAAGACAAATGTGGCAATTGGATTTTTCATATGAGGATTCATAAAGTAGGTGAACAAAATGTGGTAATTGGTTGATCTTTAACGTGGATTCGAAGAATCAAGATAATCAGAGTGTGGCAGTTGGTTGTTCTTGAGGATTGTCTTGGAAAAAATTGCTCTTAGGTAAAGGAGTGGTGAGTTGAAGACTCAAGGGGATTTATTCTTCTTGAAGGTAGATGAGAGTTTATCACTCTTTCTGGATTTCTGATTCTAACTGGTGGCACAATGTAGTTGAAGATTTTCAGTTCTTGGATTACTATGCTATAGTAAGTCCAGTTGGTGGAGCACATATAGGATCATGGTGATAAGGTCTTGGTGTATGAAAAATGTTCTAACTAAGTGGTAGTGCATTATCTGGGGTGTTTATCTACATGGTTTCTATTATTAGACTACCTAATCATATGGGAGAATGATGAAGTAGATGATCTATATTGGAAGAAACATATAGAAGAGACTGAGGTATATCAGGTATTGATTGCTTGGAAGCTTGTTTGTGGACATTCATTCTAATGTCATAATTAGTTTGGATGTGTTTTATCTGGATTGTATGGCCTTTGGTGTGTAAAGACTTAGTGTCAAGAACCTGTGTGCTAGAAGATGTTCATCTTGTGTAGTCTGTGGTAACTACAAACCAAGAAAGGAATCAGGTATGCTTTGGTACAAGAAGTGAATGTGTTCAATTGGGAATTGAACAGAGGGTGAGCTCTTGAAGACATGAAGATGCGTCTTATGTTTTCCTTTCATCAATGTACAGAGAAGCATGGAGTATCCTAGACAGGGGGAGTGTGTTACAAGTATGTGCAATTAATTTTATGTGGTTTTTCTCGAGGGGGAGAAATGATTATATAAAACAGGGAGATTTATGGTCCTATTTTATTGGCATTATTGTCAAGCTTATGGAGATTATATACCTCTATGGTTATTATCGTGCCTTTGTCTTTTTATGGCTAAAAAGGGGGAGAAAGTGTGTACTATTGAGGTCTGATATGAAGATGTGATGTTAAGGAACTTCTACATGAGGTACTGCTACACCTGTATGTAAATTAGTTTTAGCCAAAATAAGCCAAAGGGGGAGATTGTTAATTCTATTATTTTATGATTTGCATTATGTTTGGTAAAACTAATATGGTTGGAAAATGTTGAATAAGAAGTTCCATATGTTAAATTAACATGGTATATATTCTGGAAGAACATGTCAAACATGATGTCCTGACATGGTGGCACATATAAATGTGGTTATAATAATTGGCAGATACTGAAGAAGATGTTGAAACATCTGCAAATGTCATGACAGAATTACTGTCATATGTTACAGACAGATGTCAAAGAAAATGTTGAAACATCTGCAACTGTCATGACAACATTACTGTCATGTGTTACATATAGATACTGAAGAAGATGTTGAAACATCTGCAAATGTCATGATAGAATTACTGTCATATGTTACAGACAGATGTCAAAGAAAGTGTTGAAACATCTGCAACTGTCATGACAACATTACTGTCATGTGTTACAGATAGATATCAAACAAGAAGTGTTGAACTTAGTTCAGGATGTCACACCAGATGTTGTGACATTGAAAAATAGAGTAAAAGTTAATGAAATTAAGTCAAGACATCAGGATATCACACCAGATGTTGTGACATCGTAAACCTACTACCAGACTTAAATGATGCATAACAGAAGTAAGTAAATTCAGGAGAATTTATCTGGAATAAATTGTGAAGAGATAAACACTCCAAGGCGCATCTTTAGGGAGCTTAGTTATCTGATTTCAGTGTAACAGAATAACTAACTCACCTTGAATCAAGGAGGTAACAAACTAACTAACCCTAATTCAAGGTGATGACAGTGGGATTTATCAGATCTGAATTATGCAGAATATTCTACAAAATATTCTGATATCACAGGTGGAGTTATTTTAAAGGACTAGGAGATTCGAGGTGGAATTATTTTTTAAAGATGCAGAATATTCTGGAGATATTATGCAATCATATGTGGCGCTGATTTAAAGGGTGCTGATTTAGAAGATCTTAAAGACTCAATTTAAATTGAAGACAAATATTGAAAAATATAGAGTTTCTATATTTAGAGATATTTTAGGAGTTTTTAGATTTGAAGATCTTTTGGTATATTTGTAGCATATTTTTTCTGCATATTTGTAGCAGCTATTGTTGTGATTGTTTAGGCCCAAATCTAGTTGGGAATTGTCGCTCCCGATAAATGGGAAGGGCCCAGATAAAGGTACAGACGCGAACGGTCGGCGAGAGGGACAATGAGAACACACAGCCGTGAACTCACTGGAGATGAAAAGAGTCGCCAGCTAGGCATTTTTATCCCGGAGGAAAGGCAATGCTGCATAGGCCTGGGAAAAGATGGATAAGACGGTTTGCGAACCAGAGAGACTGAGAAAGGGGGTTGGTTACGACCTGGGAAGGTATTAGCACCCAGATTGTCCGTCGTACTCGACGGGATCCACGCTTAAAGATTTGTGTTATAAAGGGGTAGTGTCAGTGCAACCTGTGTGTAAAGATAGCTGGAAAAGAATGTACAGGTGTCGGTGTAAGGAAATGTGATGTGTATGAATGTACAGTGTCAGTGTGAGACCAGGAATGAAATGAATTGCTCAAGATCATGAGGCTCAAAGAATGAAGCTGGAAAGAGGGGGGATATACAGAGACTTTTGTTCGATAACTGTTAAGTTATGCCTACGTATCCTCTCGTGCAATGAGGAAGTCAGAACACCGTAGTTCGACCCAAAGAGACTGAAAGATGAATTGACTTGTGAACTGCTTACTTGCCTATGCTCAAGTGTATGATCTGTCTGGCACAGATGCAAACTGTCTTGCATTAGACGGAAGAAGCGAGCTCTCGTTTGTGAGTGAATGAGATGAGAAAAGAATCCCGGAGGAGACGATTATTGTTTGTTTTTGATGTTTTCAGTCTTCTATTGCTTTTTGAAGTTTGTCATAAGATAATGAGTTTAAGCCTAAACCAATGGGTTAGTAAACCCATCACATCTTCCCTCTGATCAGGGGTAATGAGAATACCTTAAGTGTGAAGTCAGATTCTCACACTTAATCACCTTTGATGTAGGGTTAAGATCATTAACCTATTTGTGATTATTTAGATGTTTTTGGTGTTTTTGTTTAGTGTTGAGTAATGAGGTTAAGCCATAATCAGGGATCTAACAGACTCATTACACCATCCTAAAAGAAGGATAATAGATGAGGATATTTAAGCTGAGGAAAACTCCTCAACTTAATCCATGATTAGGGATTAAACTCATGACAAAACAAACCTTTGATTAAGTGGATTTTATTTAATGGTATGATGATGAAATGGATTTTATTGTTTGTAAGACAACTTGAGGGGGACTTGTCCATTAACACTAGGGTTAGTCCTTCTTAACTACTTAAGGAAGAATTAGAACCCTAATGCAAGGCCCAAGTTACAAGTGTGATGTCTTGATGATTATTAGATGGATTGATTAAGAGATTTAAACACCTTAAGGGTTTAATACTTAGGATTAAAGTCATACACTCCATCCTAAAAGAAGGATACAGGCATAACCCTAACCACAAAGTTTTAAAACCTTTAGGGTTTAGTCTCTGATTATGAGATGAGAAGAGAAGACTCAAAGAGAGACACAAAGGTAAAAAACTATGGGGGAGACTAATCAAAACCCTAATTCATTGACATGCTTGGTTGTTCCTATGGTTTGTGAGGTTTTCAAGAACAATCTTCACAGGAGCCACCAGGAAGCAGATGAATAAGATCAAGAGAGGCAAAGTGACTTGCTTCATTCAAGAAGTCAAGTCACTTGAAGAAAGAAAGTGGGAGGAAGAAGGATGAACAAGCTCAAACTCAAGCACAAGTAAAAATGCAGCAATGGATGCAAGGGAGATGAAAGGAAAAGGTATGAGAAGTGAAGGCAAATTCACTTCTCAAGTTTACTTACCACCTGAAATGTTAGAAAGAAATGCAAAACAATGCAAGATGAGATGAAATGGCATGATGCTAAGCAAAACCAGAAGCATATTGATGATGATTATGATGTTATGAGGTGCTGCAAACATGAGGCAAGGCATGGAGATGTTCATACAAGATTATGAATGCAAATGATACAAGTTAAGGAGCATGAATGAACATGAAAAGTTATGAAGCATACAAGACAAATGACATGGCAAATATGTAATGCAATGATCAAACATGCTTCCTACATGTCTTAAGATGTCAAATGAATCACAAGAATGCACAAAATGCAAAGACTAGTCATGTTATGCAAGGAAATGCAAGAAGGATGCAAAAGAAAGCCCAAATTAGGGTTCATGGAACAAACATCAAATAATAACTCAAAACAGAAACAAACCCTAAGATAAAAAATGGAAAATGGTACCCAAAGAAACCCTAGACCTATAACAAACCACTGCCCAAAGGGGAGCTCCCAACTCTTTACCAATCTCAAGATATGATTTTTGCAAGTTATTAGGGTTTTTTAGGGTTCTTATCAAAACAAATGCCAATCAATTAGAAAATGCAAGATCAAATCATGGCCTTTTTATCCTTGAAAATACATGTCAAATGGAAAACAATGCAAGAAGAATCAATGTCTCAACCTTCACCAATAGGCAGAAATGAATTTTCAAACATATGATCAAAATAATGCACAAAATATGATTTAATTCCATGAAAAATTCTTAAAATGCATCAAGATCAAAAAAGAAATTTGGTTTGAAGGTTGAACAATGTTTCTAAATGTCTTAGAACATTTCATGAATTTTTTTTGTAATTTTTAAATACCTAAAAGTATTTTTAATTAATTAATTCCCATTAATCAATTAAAAATAACCTTTTAAATATTTAAAAATACTTTTTTAATGAAAAAAATGAAACAAAAATATTTTTGGGTCATAAAAATTAATAAAACTTTAAGGAAAAAGTCTCATAATTTTTATGAATTTTTGACTATTTTTAATAAATCATGCAAGTTTAAATGAAATAAAATGAAATAAAACAAATAAAATGAGAAGTAATCAGATTGAATGGATGAGATTGCTCCTGGATTCAAACATGTTGACTGCGCGCGCTAGTGGAGGGCCAGGATTGCTTCAGACTTAATTAAATTAATTATGGATTAATTAGACCTAACACGTGGATTAGGGTTAATCAAACGCATCTGGGCCATCGAAACTGGAGGGAAGTCAAACATTCAACGCTCATCTACGCTCAGCATTCAAACTAAAGTTAATGACTGTAATTAGGGCAAATCACTCTCAGGTGGCCGGAGAAGACTTCCGGTCGTCTTCTCCGGCCAGAAGCTCACCTGAAAATCACCCAACTTCCTCAAAACGTTACAAAAATGAAATCCAAGACCAGGGAAATGATCCTTATCCTCTCACGAACCAAACCCCTCTCTCAAAACAAATTTAAAGTTCCTAAATCAACTGAATCGAAGCAAACAATTTCTAGGGTTCGTGAGCTTCAAACACAAATTAAATGCTCAAAACAAAACCATTTCAAAAACTAAAGGTACCAGAATGATCAGTGCATCATGAGGAACAAGTTTGTAACATAAAAAACCATTTCTGGAAAAATTAATTTCGAGCTACCTGAGATTTGGAGCTTTCAGTTTAGGAACTTTCTGGCCACTTCCTTTGATGCAAGCTGCTCTACTTGATCCCCCAAATGTGTTTGAATGCTCAAAATGAGTTTGTGTTGGCTGGAGAAGGAGATTCGAATGGAACTGCTTCAGTTCAGTCAACAATGGCCATGATGATTTTGGCACTTTCAGGCTGTGAAAAGGGGTTGTTTGTGATCTATGAAGTGTGTTGAGAAAGTTTGTGGTGTTGGTTGGTGTGTTTGTGGCTTGTGGAGAGAGATTCGATAGAATCTGCAGCTTGAGGTGAATAATGGCAATGGAGTTTTCAGGCTTGATTTAGGCTTGAGCTTTGGTGGTTTCTTGTCTATGAGATGTGGTGAGTTGAATGATGATGAGAGTTTGAGTGTTTTATGGCTGTGGACAGAATTTCGAAGGAACTTGCAATGAGGTGAGTTTTTGTGAATGTGATGAGTGTGTGTGTTTCAGCCTTGGCTTGTGTTATGTTCAACTTGCAAATTGAAATCATAAACAATTCTGATTGGCTGGCTGATGTGACTTGTGCTTTATGGATTGGTAGATCACTTTTTGCTCAAAAACCACTTTTGTGTAAGATAGGGCATGGCTCCAAATCTAGGCAAGGACAAAGCATGGCTGGCGCAGCAAAAGGTGAGGGAGAGGCTAGCCAAAGTCAGCTTCCAATGTCATAAGTTGTAGGAAGTGAAATGAGTGGTTTTTGCAAGTTGGCTAGCTTTTGGTTCACATGTGAAAAATTCAAGTTACATGAACTAAACCATGGGCAAACTTGATCAAAAATCTGATTTTTATGACTTAGGGAAATGTTTGTGTAATGGTTTGTAGTGAACTAGAGGCTGCAATGTGTTTTGATCCAAGACTTTGCAAAATTTCCACTTGGTGCATAACTTGAAAATAAGTGATTTTTGGCAACTTTGCATGGTCATAACTTTTGATCCAAGAAGAATTTGATCATGTTCTTGTACTTTTTGAAAAGGGAAAGATGAGATCTACAACTTTCATGACCAAAGTTTTTCCATTTGAAGCATTTTTGGATCAAGAATCAAGGCTTGAAAAATGACCTAAAATGAGGCATTCTTGAAAAGTCAACTATGTCCAAAAAGTCAACATTTGCAAAAACCCTAAATTCTTGATTTCTATGAACTTCAACCTTCTTCCATGATCAAATAAAGATCATATACACTCAAAATGATGAAGATCACCCATTGGTTGGGTCATTGGGGGCCTCAGATGCCCTGATTTTGCACTGACTTGTCTGAAAAGTCAACTCTTGATCAGATGACTTCCCCATGGAATTTCTTCATGAAAATTGATATGCACACTCCCTATACCATATAGAGATCAATGGAAACAAGAATGACCAAAAAATTTGGAGTTATGGCCTCTGAAACCAAAACCCTAATTTTCAGTCAACTGTGCAGTTCATCCTGGCTCTGCATCCACTCAAACCCTAGTTCTTGTGATTCCTCTGCAATTTGGACTTTGTGAGGATGTAACATGATACAAGAACACACATGGACCTCTTTGAGTTGATTGGTGGCCTTTGGAATGGCTCAAGAATCATTGGGATTGCTCAGATCACAAACCCTAAGTGCAGATGACTTAGAAGCTATGCAGTGAATCAAAAATGTACTATGAGATGATATGATGGTGTATATGCTTATGAGATGATCACAAGCCATGTGTGAATGGGTGAGGGCAAATTTGGGGTGCCTACAGCTGCCCCTATTCAAGCATGAGTTAGCTGTGCAGGTTGTAAGCGATGGCTTAACAGGCAAACAAGATAACTTGTGGTTGAATACCAAAGACAGTCCAAAATTTGCACTCACAGAAATGAAGAAGAAAAGGGATATAGATTGTGACAGCAAATAACGTATATTGTAAAGTGGGACGACGGAGGACGACCGTCGAGCAGGGACGACTGCTGGGTAAATAGCAATGACGGGGACGGCCGACATGCTGGGGGATAAAAGGTAAAGCTAAGACGGGGACGGCCGACTAGCTGGGGAAATAAGATATTACGATGGGGACGGCCACCAAGGTAAAGCTGTAGAATTCTCTGGGAGTTAATGAAACATGATGGGGACGGCCATCAAGTTCACAAAGGTAAAGTAACCAACGATGGGGACGGCCATCGGGCTAAAAAGGAAAAGGGACCACGACGGGGACGGCCATCGGGTTAAAGAATAAATGAAATAAACAGGTGATGGGGTACGGCCATCAAAGGTGAAGGACGATCACCTAGCAGGGGACGGCTGCTCTGTTGGGGATAAAAAGGTAAATATGATGGGGACGGCCATCAAAGATGGAGGACGACCACCTGGCAGGGTACGGCTGCCGAAAATATCAACGATGGGGACGACCATCGGATAGAAAAGGTCAACGATGGGGACGGCCATCGGACGAGCATGATGGAGGACGACCATCAAGAAGTGGAGGACGACCACTCAGCAGGGTACGACTGCTCTCGAGGTTTCTCATGACATAGGACGAATGCCAGATAACCAAAATCAACAATGGGGACGGCCATTGGATAAAGTGATGAAGGACGATCATCAAAAGGTGGAGGACGACCACCTAGCAGGGGACGGCTGCTAAAAACAACGATGGGGACGGCCATCGGATGAGCATGATGGAGGACGACCATCAAGAAGTGGAGGACGACCACTCAGCAGGGGACGGCTGCTCTCAGGGTTTATCATAACTCAGGACGAGTGTTAGATAAAAAAGAAAAATGCTTTGTTGGTGATCTACTGGGGAATAGTAAACACGTACGAGTGTTTATATCCAAGAAACAAAAGGGTATATGTGTTCGGTATTGTGTATAGATTAAAGATGCGGACGAGCATCCTTAAGACCATGATACGGACGAGTATCATTTAGAAACAAACTGACACATGTTCAGAGATGATGATACGGATGAGTATCAACTGGTTAACAAAGAACACGGACGAGTGTTGCATCTGTGAGTGATATGAGTGATGATGTATACAAGATACGGACGAGTATCTGTATAAGCGTACCATGAGCAGTGAGTATTGTATTGTATGAATGTTTATCTGCTGGGGATGGTGACACGGACGAGTGTCAGGAGAGAAAAGTATGATATTAACAAGTGTATGGGTGATGAAGGTATACGCGACTGCGCTGGGGATATGACATGGACGGGTGTCAAAAAGGGTGTATATAAGGTATATGTGAGTGCAAAGAGGATGCCTTTGGCTTTCTGCTGGGATATGGCACGGACGGGTGTCAGGATGTATCTGTAATGAGGGTGATTTGTTTGTAAAGGGTGTTCAGGCGACTTTACTGGGGAAAGATGACACGGACGGGTGCCAAGAGGTGTATATACTGGTGTTTGTGATTTGTGAGGCAGCTGCTTTTGCTGAGATTCTGGTGGGGGCTCCTGGGGAAAGTAATCTGTATTCTGATGAACGGTTACCAGTCACAAGCGTTCAATTCACAACATGACTTATGATTATGCTATGCATTTGATTTTTCCGTAATGCTCCATATTAGACGGAATGCTACGCTCTGGGGGGTGAATATGATGCGGATGCCATGATTATGCAAAGAGGCGCCGATCCAGGATTCGGATCCCGTTGTTGCGAAGATTTCTGGTTGATCTGCCTGAAGTGAACATCCCAGCTGGGGATGAGATCATTGATAGATCTAATGATATATCTGCTTGGGGACACGGGTCACTGGTTGACATATCCTTGTAATACGGGACCCAGATGGGGTTTGTAGAAGCTTTCTTCACTCTGTTGTGATCTCTTCATGCGTTGCTCTTCTGGATAGAGGCTGGAACTCTGTGGGGAGATGATTTCCTGTCTTCTGTATTCAACTGAGGATAACAAGGCAACTCGGCTGGGGAATTGTGAGAGGCAACTCAGCTGGGGAAAGCAATGGGGAGCAACTCAGCTGGGGAAAGAGCATCTCGGATGCTGAGATTGAGTGTATGCTGATTTGGCAGCTCTGCTGGGGAAGTGTGAGAGGCAACTCAGTTGGGGAGAGCAACAAGTGGCAACTCAGCTGGGGAAGTGGACACCTTCCAGTGCCACGTGGGAGATAGACCGAGTTGATAACGATTCGCCAACTTGCTGAGACGTAACCTGCATGCCCCAGGTTGCGTTCTGGATACCTGCAATCCTGCAACGATAAGGAAACGCACAAAAGATCCCGAGGTATCCCTTACCGGATTCCTTCATAAGAGTTAAGTACTTTCGAGAATAATCACATTCCCTGTAAGCATGTGTTTTTATTTTTAGAGAAAGGCATCTGTACTTATGCAATTATATTTTTAGAGATATCAGACCACTCTTTGCAAAACATAAATGTAAAAACGAAACGTGACCGAAAATCTGATTTTATTAATTCGTATGCCCTGAATTGGCAAGATACAGTCAAAGAAACATATCTCCTGAAATGAGGAGATTGTTACAAATTGCGAAATAAAGTGCTGGCGGTGTTGACGATGCTTTGAGGAGCTTCCTCTTCTGCTATGACTCGTATGACAATGACGTTCTTCTCGTCTTGCTTTCTGGAGAGAGTTGATTCTGATCGGAGCTTGATTCTGTCAAAACTTTCCAAGTTGTAAGTGATACGGACGAATTCAGAGTGCAGTTGTTCGCTTATTCCCTTATTTTGCATGGATCGCCCTTTCGGGTTTTCAATCCATCGGGATACCCATTTTTGCCTGAGCTGTCCGATGCGGCTTTTCCACTCAGCGGGTGTACATTTTTTCATTTATTTCCCTTACTTTTGCCCGAGTCTTTTATTCTGTTTTTGACTCGCCGGGATGCCCTATTTTTGCCTGGACTTACATTCTGTTTTTATGTCCAGCGGGTCATTTTATGCGAAGTATTTTTTAACTGCATCTGAATTCACAGGGGACGGGAAATCTTCACCATCCATGGTGCCGAGCATCAGTGCTCCACCAGAGAAAACTTTCTTTACAACAAACGGTCCTTCATAGTTTGGAGTCCATTTGCCCCTGTGGTCTGTATGAGGAGGGAGGATTCTTTTCAGCACAAGATCTCCCACTTGGTACTCTCGGTGCCTGACTTTCTGATCGAAGGCTTTCTTCATTCTCTTCTGATATAACTGCCCATGGCAGATTGCAGCCAATCTTTTCTCTTCGATCAGACTCAGTTGTTCGTATCGGGACCGTACCCATTCTGCTTCACTTAGTTTGACATCCATTAATACCCGCAGCGAGGGTAACTCAACTTCAACTGGTAGGACTGCTTCCATACCATACACAAGCTGATACGGTGTTGCCCCAGTGGATGTCCTGATTGATGTGCGGTACCCATGTAAGGCAAATGGTAGCATTTCGTGCCAGTCTCTGTAGGTGACTACCATCTTTTGCACAATCTTCTTAATATTCTTATTTGCCGCCTCTACAGCGCCATTCATCTTTGGCCTGTAAGGAGAAGAATTGTGATGTTGGATCTTGAAGTCCCGGCATAATTCTGCCATCATTTTATTGTTTAGGTTGGACCCATTATCAGTAATGATTCGCTCGGGCACTCCATACCGACAGATGATATCTCTTTTTAGGAATCGGGCTACCACTTGCCTTGTGACATTTGCATATGAGGCTGCTTCAACCCACTTCGTGAAATAGTCGATGGCGACCAGGATGAATCTGTGGCCATTTGAAGCAGTTGGCTCAATCTTGCCAATCATATCAATGCCCCACATAGCAAAGGGCCATGGTGAAGACATGATGTTCAAAGGATTGGGAGGCACATGCACCTTATCTGCGTAGATCTGGCATTTATGGCATTTTCTGGCGTAAGCACAACAGTCTGCATCCATCGTGATCCAGTAGTAGCCTGATCTTAACAACTTCTTAGCCATGGCGTGCCCTCCTGCGTGGGTACCAAAAGAGCCTTCATGCACTTCATGCATCAGTAGATCTGCTTCCGTCTTGTCAACACATCTGAGGAGTACCATGTCAAAGTTCCTCTTGTATAAAGATCCATCAGTATTCAGAAAGAAACTCCCAGCAAGCCTTCTTAAAGTCTTCTTATCATTGGAAGATGCCCCAGGTGGGTATGTCTGATCCTCCAAGAAGCACTTGATGTCGTGGAACCAAGGCTTATCATCTTTGGCAATATCTGCCGCAAATACATATGCTGGTCTATCAAGTCTCGATACTGAAATCTGAGGTACAAAGTTAGCAGTCTGAACTTTGATCATGGACGAAATGGTAGCCAAGGCATCCGCAAACTGATTCTCGTCCCGAGGGATATACTCAAGTTTGACTGTTGTGAAGAAAGTCAATAACCTTCTTGTATAGTCCCTGTAAGGTATCAGATGATCTTGGTGTGTGTACCATTTTCCATTGGTCTGATTGATTACCAAAGCCGAATCTCCGAATACGGTCAATGTTTTGATCCTGAGGTCAATGGCTTCCTCAAGACCCATAATGCAAGCTTCGTATTCAGCTTCGTTGTTAGTGCAGTTGAAAGTGAGTTTTGCCGAGAAAGGCATGTGAACTCCTTTAGGTGTAATGAGTACTGCACCAACACCACAACCATTCATGTTAACAGCCCCATCAAACATCATGGTCCATTCTTCCTCCGGGTCAGGCCCTTCAGTGTGAACAGGCTCTTCATGGTCTTTTGCTTTAATGAACATGATGTCTTCATCAGGGAAGTCAAACCTCATAGGCTGGTAGTCATCAATGGGTTGCTCAGCAAGATATTCAGATAGTACACTGCCCTTGATGGCTTTCTGAGATGTGTACTGTATGTCGTATTCTGTGAGAATCATCTGCCATCTTGCAACCCGTCCGGTAAGAGCTGGCTTCTCGAATATGTACTTGACTGGGTCCATTTTTGAGATTAACAAGGTAGTGTGGGTCAACATATACTGCCTTAGTCGGCGAGCAGCCCACGCTAAAGCACAGCAAGTTTTCTCGAGCAGTGAATAACGTTGTTCACAGTCGGTAAACTTTTTGCTTAGGTAGTAAATTGCATACTCTTTTCGACCAGACTCGTCATGCTGGCCCAGCACACACCCCATTGACTCTTCTAATACTGTCAAGTACATGATTAGAGGTCTTCCTTCAACTGGAGGCATAAGGATTGGAGGTTCTTGCAGATATTCTTTGATCTTGTCAAAAGCCCTTTGGCAATCTTCGTTCCACCTGACCGTTTGTTCCTTTCTTAACAGCTTGAACAAAGGCTCGCAGGTTGCTGTGAGGTGAGATATGAACCGTGAAATGTAGTTCAATCTACCCAAGAACCCTTGAACTTCTTTCTCAGTTTTTGGTGCAGACATTTCTTGAATAGCCTTGACTTTATCAGGGTCAACCTCAATCCCTTTCTCGCTTACAATAAAGCCCAGCAGCTTACCGGATCGCACCCCGAATGTGCATTTGTTGGGGTTCAGCTTCAATTGGTACTTCCTCAGACGCTTGAATAATTTGAGCAGATTCACCAGGTGGTCTTCCTCTGTAAGGGACTTGGCGATCATATCATCCACATAACACTCGATTTCCTTATGGATCATATCGTGGAATAATGTCACCATAGCCCGTTGATATGTGGCACCAGCATTCTTCAGTCCGAATGGCATCACTTTGTAACAGAACGTGCCCCAAGGTGTGATGAATGTCGTCTTCTCCATGTCTTCAGGTGACATCTTGATCTGGTTATATCCTGAAAACCCATCCATGAAGGAGAATACCGAGAACTGAGCCGTATTATCAACCAATACGTCAATGTGAGGTAATGGGAAATCATCTTTCGGGCTGGCCCTATTCAGATCCCGGTAATCAACACACATTCTTACCTTACCGTCCTTCTTTGGCACAGGTACTATGTTAGCAACCCACGGCGGGTAACTTGTCACAGCAAGGAATCCGGCATCCCATTGCTTTTGTACCTCCTCTTTGATCTTCATAGCCATGTCTGGACGAGTACGGCGCAGCTTTTGTTTGACTGGTGGGCATTCTTCCCTCAGAGGCAGCTTGTGCATAACTATATCGGTATCCAACCCTGGCATATCTTGATACGACCAAGCAAACACATCAACATACTCTTGAAGCAGATCTATCAGCTGTCTCTTCACTGAGTCTTGCAGGCAGGCCCCGATTTTAACTTCTTTCACATTTTCTTCCGTACCAAGATTAATCACTTCAATCTCCTCCTGATGAGGAGTAATAACCTTTTCCTCCTGTCTCAACAGCCTGGCTAGCTCTTCAGGAAGCTCATATTCTTCATCAACCCCTTCATCAGCTTGATTGATTGGATTGTCAAAGTCATACGATGTCATAGCTGTGCTGTTGTCGGTGCTGTCAGGAAGGCACTCTCTGCAAGGGTTTAATTGGTTCATTTTAGTGATCTGATTTTAGTCTTATTTAGAAAAGTGAAATGAAGTTGTCATTTTGAAAAACACTGCCATTTATTTTTGTACAAAAAGAAAAATGGAAAAACAGTGAACATAAAAGAAAAAGACTTGTTTGCAAAAAGATCGTCTGATATTTCATTACTTTAATCTCGTTTGCACAAAAGTACAGATGGCCCTGATTACAAAATGAGTCTTGTCATCTTGGGCAAGATGCAAGACTTTGATGCATGCTTATAAAAAATACAGGAAATAATAATTACTCTGCTCGAGTAACACTTATAATTCCCTGGGAAGACCAGTTCGAGACACTGCTCCCCGGGATCTTCGGACGAATCCAATTCTCCAGGTTGCGCTCCTCTTCCAGCTCGTCTTCCAGACAGTTGATAGCATCGGGGGTAAGCATTCCCCCACTGACAAAACCAGGCTCTCCAGCAGCCTTCACTTGATGTTGAGTTGGTCTGTAACCCAACCCAAATTTGTCCTTCTTCTCCTCCACAGCTAAAACCTTGCCCCAGCCTAGGGCAGTTCCTTCTTCAACAACCTTCCGGGCTTGTTGGTATGACGACATTGGAGTACCAGATACAGCAGATGCCTCATTCACATTCAAAGCTTCAAACCCCTGGCTCATTGTTTCATGGATCTCCCCATCCATTTCAATGTACTTATAGGTTGCCAGGTGGCTGACAAAAATGTCCTCCTCTCCACAGATTGTGACAACTTGGCCTTCCCACTCAAATTTTAACTTTTGGTGAAGGGTAGACGTTATTGCGCCGGCGGCGTGAATCCAGGGTCTACCCAACAAACAGCTGTAGACGGGCTGAATGTCCATCACGTAAAAGATAGTTTTAAAGGTCTGTGGGCCAATTGTCACGGGCAGCTCAATTTCTCCCAGAACCGATCTCTTAGAACCATCAAAGGCTCTTACTACCAGGTTGCTGGGTCTCAATGCCAAACCATCATATTCAAGCTTCACCAGAGCCTTCTTTGGTAAGACATTCAGGGAAGAACCTGTGTCCACCAGCACATGAGAAAGGACAGCTCCTTTGCATTCCAGGGTTATGTGCAAGGCTTTGTTGTGGTTACGGCCATCCGCTGTCAAGTCAGAATTGGTAAACCCTAGCCCATTGCTAGCAGTAACGTTTCCAACCACGGTTTCCAATTGGTTGACAGTAATCTCCTCAGGCACGTAAGCTGCGTGCAGGACTTTAAGTAGTGCATTCCGATGGGCTTCGGAGCACATAAGCAGTGAGAGGATAGAGATTTTGGATGGCGTCTGGTGAAGCTGATCCACAATTTTATAATCACTCTTTTTGATGATCCTCATAAACTCATCAACTTCCTGATCGAATGGAGTCTTCAGGGCTTCTTGGGCAGCTGGATCTTCCTGCACCGGGCCTTTTCCTTTTGCCTTGGCAGCAGCTTCTGCTTCGGCAGTAGGTTTTTGAACTTGTGAGGCGAAGAGACGTCCGCTTCGAGTGAAGCCTCCGCCCCCCCCCCACATTATCTACTTGTGGTGCAGGTGTTGTTGTTTCAAGAGTGATTCTTTTTCCCTCGCAATACAAGTCAGAGCCATAGTGCCAAGGGATGGCCCTATCGCTTTCATATGGTACAGGTCCAGGCACCGTGACGGTAACTGGACCGATTACTGCTGCTGAAGGGACTGTTATTGTTTGTGGATCATAAAAGATTGTGACTGGTGCTCTAGTGGGAGCAGCACCTTCTGAATGGTAGGCGGAGTTATTTTCTGGATCGTAGAATATGGTAACTGTGGAGACATCTTCATGATTGTTTGCTGGTGTTGTAGGAGGTTCCGTTGGAAGGACTGTTGCTGTTGTTGATGGAGAGTCGAAATGGAATGAAGCTGATGTGGTAGCAGGAGAAACTGTTGAAAACCGATCATTTGGTAGGACAGATGAAGTACTTGCTGATGCTGCTGATGAATCATCGGGAACAATTGTTACTGCAGTTGTAGGAGGGTCTGAAACCGTTGTTGATGAAGTTGTAGGATTTGCCGGAAATGATGTAGTGATCTGTAGGAGGCCACTCTTAATAAGGCTGTCAATGCCATTCCTCAAGTCTTCACACCCATTCCAAGAAATATTGCAGTAGGGGCACCCTAGTTCACACCCTGGAAATATGTTGTTTTCACGGAGTTGAGCTTTGATTTCCACCAATGGTGTCCTGATCTGATCCACACTGGTTATGAAATAAGACGGTGTGTCTTCTTCAATTGCGTTAATTCGAGGACCACCATGGTTTGGCATTGGGTTTTTGTTGACATTGGGCGGCGGTGCAAAATTCAGAGCCTTGGAGTCTACCAAGTCTTGTACCTTCATATGCAGAGCCCTGCATTTTTCTGTACTGTGACCAGGTGCGTTTGAATGGAAAGCACACCTAGCATTGGAGTCATAGTTTCTTGGTAAACTGTTGGGATCCGGAGTGTCGCTCCCGAGGATTTCCATCCTGGTACAAACGCGAAAGTGGCGCGGAAGAAGAATAGAGTCGCCAGCCAGGCATTTTTATCCCGAAGAGAGGGAATGGTAATGCTGCACAAACCAGAAGAAAGAAAAGGAAGGACACAGGTCCTGCGAACCAAAGAGACTGGGTTCGGGAGTCGGTTATGACCCGGGAAGGTATTAGCACCCCAGATCATCCGCCGTACCCGACGGGATCCACGCTTGCAAAAGAAACTGCTTCAAAGGGTGAGGGTATGAAAGATGCGGCAAAAGAAAATGAAAATGAAAAGAAACTAGAACTGGAAAAGAACTGAAATAAGAGACGAAGGAAAAATGTAGGGAAAATAAAGATTGTGCTCGAACGGGCCCTACCCCGCTGCCTACGTACCTCATCAGGATAATGAGGATCAGAGACGCCGTAGTTCCCCTAACTAGGGGTACTAAAAGGAAATTGCTTGTGAATTAAGGCTTGAACTGCCTATGCCATTGCTCAGGTGTTGCAGACTCGGACGACGAGTGCGTAACCGTCTTGCAAGATGACAAGTAGGAGCAAGTTCGCGTACGGAGCGAAGGAGATGAGAAAAGAATTCCCGAAGGAAAGACGCTTATTGTTTGTTTTGTGTTTTTTAGAAGCTTTTATGAGTGTGTCACAAGGAAGTGAACTCAAGCTCTCCCCAATGGAATGTGCACTTGTCACTACATTCCAAGATGGAATAATAGAACAAGCACACTCAAGTAAGGAGAAGATCCCCAAAACTTGAACCCAAAGATTAGGGCTTAGGCTCACTAACTTGCTTAATTATTAAGTGTTTTTGGTTATTTACATGAAGAAGTGTTTTTTAGGCTTTTCTTTTATGAAGGAGATACCTTGATCAGACTTGTGCATCACAAGGCAAACTTGTACTATCCCAAGATGGGAAGACTACAAGCATACCTCATGGAATAAGGCTATGGATCAATGTATCACTTCACATTTATTAAAGTGTTTTCTTTTTAAGAGTTATGAGATGAGAAGAGAAGAAGAACCAAAAAGAGATCATAAAGGTAAAATGCTAAAGGGGGACTAAAATAATCCTAAGTATTCACATGCATGGAAGTCCTAAGAGTTAGTGAGGTTTCTACCCTAATGAAGGAAAAAAGAAAAAAGATAGAAGAAGGGATGAGAAAGGCCTAAGCCCAACAACAAAGGGTTAGTTCAAATATCCAAAAGAGGAAAGATGAAAAAGTTGAAATGTGGATAAGCATCCACACTTCTCTTACCATGAGCCCCTGAAATGTTAGCAAAATCCAGCAAATCGACCAAGAAACAATCATGGGATCAATCATGCTCAAAGGTTCTTGAAAACAAAAGTCAAACAATCATGCCAACATTGCGAATGCACGACTTACGCATCGAAAACATGAGAGCATACATCAAACAGCAAGCAAATCACCCTAAACATCATGATTAATGATCATACAATGAGTCATGGCAATTAGCACAAGCAAAGGGATCAAACAAACTCAAAGCAGCCCTGAAAAACCATTCTGCATCAGTGTTAACCGGTTAACCATATGCGTTAACCGGTTAACCAGTCAAAACCTGCACCAAACACGCAGAAAAACAGGGCGTTAACCGGTTAACCATATGCGTTAACCGGTTAACACTGTAAAAACAGCAGCAAATTCCTGCAGAAAACAGCATTTCAAAAACAGCTTATTCAAATAAGTTGCACCAGACCAGCACTCAATTACACATGGAAAAATAGATCAATGCACATCAATCCATAACATTATGCTCATGAACACTAACAATCGGATCCGGACACCAATCAAACAATCAAATCATGCAACACAATCAATTACACAAACACATGGTGGATCTAACGCACAAGCAATGCAAATAAGCTAAAAACAGAGTTGGATCTGAAATTAAACCAACCTACAAAGCGGAGGTATGCTTTGGTAATTGTTGATTATGCTGAAAATGATAGATCTCGCGCAAAACCTTGAAGATCCGATGCTAATCTCCACCCTCCATGCAAAATAAATGCAAGATCAAGCTCTTGATGCAGAATTTTGATCCAAGAGCACTTCTAGATCCCAAACCAGATCTGAATCACCAATTAAACCAGCAAAAAGATGCAATGAAACTATGGATGGAGGTCTAGTTCCAAGATCTACACACCTCAAGGCAAGGTTGTGTGATCTTCAAAGAGGAACTTTGAGTAATTTGGAAAATTGGGAGAGAAAAGTGAGAGAATTGTGAGTGAGAGAAGTGAAAATTCAGAAATGAGAGTGAAAAATGAGGGAGAGCTCCCTTGGTTTGGAGAGAAATGGAATATATATGGTTTAGGGTTGGGGCCCAAAATCTTGGTTTGGGATCCAAAAAATATGGCTTGGTAATGTGATTAGGTTTTAGGGTTGGAAAGAGGTTTGGATACATGCTCTAGATCTTTCTCAAATTCAAATGAAATTCAAATGAATAAAATTCAGAAAATTGGAAAATGGAGCCAAATCCCACATGCTGAAATTTGCTGCTGGAAATTCAAATTTCGCAGCTGTTAACCGGTTAACCATATGCGTTAACCGGTTAACGCATGCAAAATTTGAATTTCCCCCCTTTTGGTGGGAAACTTCAAAAATGATGCCGGCGCCCGCCGTTTCAAGCTGATTTTGATCCTTTCATTCTTTTTAAGCTTTGAACATGACACAGAGCTTGTGCAGACTGATCCTGTGAAATTTTTGCCTGGTCACCATGCTCTTGATTTTTATCTGCGGTGCTTCGAACTTTCCAGATGGTTGGTCATATGCCTTATGCTAGAACATGTGAGTGTTATGCCTCATTTTTCTATGCAAAATGCTAAAGACATGATCCGTTATGATGACTATGATGCGATATGATGCTTAAAATGAAGAGGGCAAATTTGGGGTGTTACAGCTGCCCCTATTCAATCATCAGTTAATCCGAAAAGGACGATAGCAGCGAGCTATCGACCATTCAAGATAAACTGTGATTGAATACCAAGAAGACCAGAAATTTGCACTCTGACGAAGAATAAACCCGACCAGATGACGCTCTGGGAACTGCAGGGGAGAAAGAAGCGAACGAGCTTCTTCCAAGTTGAAACCGATATCCGAAAGAAGAACCAATTGACAGACGAGTCTTCAAACAATCCTGTGACGCCAGGATCTGGACAGACGAGTCCTCAACACACTGCAATACAATAATCTGCGACAGACGAGTCCTTGAATGACCTGTGACGCCAGGTGCAGAGAGCGGACGAGCCCTCAAGGATCTTCAAAATATCCTGAGATAGACGAATCTCCTTCACTAATCCTTACGCAGATAAGTGGAATAAGACGGACGAGTCTTCTTCGGATAACCCTTACGCAGGCTCCGGGAATGCATATAAGTCTGTGGGATAGACATGCAACCAAGGTAGACGAACCTTCTTCATATATTATCCGCGGATATATGGCATAAGACAGACGAGTCTTCTGAGCAAACCTGTTACGCCAGGTGCGGCAACCATAATTGGTGCTTGAGACGGACGAGCCTCCTTCGGATTTACCTGTTACGCCAGGACCGGTAACCATTTCGACATTTAATTCCCACTGTCAGGATTCGAAACCCCTTCAATACAGACGAGTATTGGGTGATCATCCAGATAACACAGACGAGTGTTATAGGTCAATGATACAGACGAGTATCAGACGATGATCTGAGAAACACAGACGAGTGCTTCAGGCGATGATACAGACGAGTATCAGCCACTGGTATAGACGAATACCGGAAGTTCAAACACAGACGAGCATTTGAAGTAGTCACAGAGATATCTTCACATTCAGGTGCAAGCTAGCACAGACGAGTGCTGAGAACGATACAGACGAGTATCCAGGCAAAGCAGACGAGCTTCGAGACACAAACGACTTCTGGGGATAAAAGCAGACGAGCTTCAACCAAACACAGACGAGTGCTGGGCAGTTGCAGACGAGCAACAACAAAGAATACATATCAAGGCACATACGAGTGCAATGAAGGATCCAATACCAAACACAGACGAGTGTTGGGGAGGTTGCAGACGATGCTGGGGACATCTCCAAGCACAGACGAGTGCTGGAATTTGCAGACGAGCAACAACCAAAATCATATCAGAACACAGACGAGTGTTGAAGAGTTGCAGACGAGCAGCAATGACAGTCACGGACGGGCGCCGAAAGATACGGCCGAGCAATCTTCGAAGGAGTAACGAGCACATATGAGTGCTAAAAGATGCGGTCGAGCATCAAATAAAGATGCGAGCACGGACGAGTACTGGCCACTTTCTTGGGGGATACGCCTCAAATAAAGAGGAACGACATGCACGGGCGAGTGCTGCAGGGATGCGGACGAGCACCAAATGAAGATACGCGCATCAACGAGTACAGGCAACTTCGCTGGGGAGAGAAAACTTCAAAGACTAACAAGTACGGACGAGTGCCGAGAGCTGCGAATGGTCATCAAACAAAGATGCTAGCACAGAAGATTGCTGGAGAGTACCTCAAATAAAGAGGAAACTGCCGGGGAAAAGGCACGGACGAGTGCTGAAAGAGGATGGGCATCAAATAAAGATGCGAGCACAGACGAGTGCTAGTAGATATAGACTCTACTGGGGAAAGCAAACGAGCAATACCACCGAGCTAACACATACGAGTGTTGAAAGATGCAAACGAGCAGCAATAACACATGATACATTACTGCTGGGGATGATTCTGTTTAGAGATAACACATACAAGTGTTGAAGATTGCAGACGAGCAACAAACGGATGCCTGGTCGGCAATAAGAGATACGACTCTGCAGGGTAATCCAAGTCAAGAGGTCTGGATACACATTCTGACTGAGGTGATGAATACCTGGCTGCATCATCAAATACCCAAAGTACGGCGACTTTATTGGGGAATATTTCACTACCGGCAGTGATAATCAAATATGAACGCTGTGGGAACAGGAACATCCTCAGACTTGGCTGGGGAAGCTTCTTGGGCAAATACTCTGGCTGGGGAGAGCACTTGATAACTCAAGACTCTGAGGGGATATCAGGCTTTCAGGTACCTGATAGGCATACTCTGATGGGGATAATGGACTACTAATTCCATCTTTGATGATGCCAGGCTTTCGGGCACCTGCTGGGTATACTCCGCTGGGGAAGAATGAGATGCTACTTCACTGGGGAAGAAAAGCTTGCTTGGACTGCCACCAAGGCTTGCTGGGAGGAAAATCTCTGCTTGGGATGCCAGGCTTCAGATACCTGCTGGGAAAGGAAATCTTTGCTTGGGGCGATACTCTACTGGGAAAGTACTCGGCTGGGGAAGTACTCCGCCGGGGAATATTAAATCGCTTGAGAGAATGCGACGCCAACCTGCAACCTGCAACAACAGAAAACACACGCGTGTCCCGGGGATTTGCATGGAATGATCGGTTCATCCATCGTCACCCGACGCTCAAAGAGGGTTACAGTTTCCCTGCATGTCAGTTTTCTTTTCAAAATTATCACCATGTTTAGATGCAATGCTATTTTTGCCAAAAATTCAGGACATTTTGTAAACAAAAATAAACACACACAGCTTTTTGACTGAATATTATTTTTATTGAATGACCTCTGAATAGGCAAAGATTTACATCAGGAGGCAACCACCTGGAAAGAGGTAGCCACTAAAAATTGAGAAAAGAAACTATCCTAATGGCAATGTACACGGCATTCCAAGGAGTTCCGTTTCTGCTATGACCTGCATGTCTTCAAGACTCTCCATTCTGTTTCGGCTTTCTGAGAAGACGAGGGGACTGTTTCCTATCCTTCCGATATTGTCAAACTGTACAAAACGATGACGTGGTTCAGATAACTCGGATCACAGTTGTTCGCTTATTCCCCTATTTTGCGTGGATCGCCCTCTCGGGTTTTCAATCCACCGGGATACCCTTTTTTGCCTGAGCTGTCCAATGTGGCTTTTCAACTCAGCGGGTGTACATTTTTTTTTGTTTATTTTCCCTAATTTTTGCCCGAGCTTTTTATTCTGTTTTTAGCTCGCCGGGATGCCCTTTTCTTGCCTGGACTTACATTCTGTTTTTGTGTCCAGCGGGTCTCTTTATGCGAAGTATTTTTTAACTGCGTCCGAGTTAACAGGAGATGGGAAGTCTTCTCCATCCATAGTGGTGAGCATCAGTGCCCCTCCTGAGAAGACTTTCCACTATGAATGGTCCTTCGTAGTTTGGGGTCCACTTGCCCCTGTTATCTGAACCTGGAGGAACGATCCTCTTCAATACAAGCTCTCCCACTTGATACTCTCGAGTACGTACTCGTTGATCGAATGCCCGTTTCATTCTCCTCTGATAAAGCTGACCATGACAGATAGCCGCTAATCTCTTTTCCTCAATTAGACATAGCTGGTCGTAACGAGCACGCACCCATTCAGCCTCATCCAGTTTGACGTCCATCATCACGCGCAGTGAAGGAATCTCTACTTCAACAGGCAGGACTGCTTCCATGCCATACACTAGAGAGAAGGGAGTTGCCCCTGTCGACGTCCTGACCGACGTTCGGTACCCATGCAAAGCAAACGGTAACATCTCATGCCAATCTTTGTAGGTGACAACCATTTTCTGCACAATCTTCTTGATATTCTTGTTAGCTGCCTCTACCGCACCATTCATCTTTGGTCGGTAAGGAGAAGAATTGTGATGCTGTATTTTGAAGTCCCGACATAAGTCTGCCATCATCTTGTTGTTGAGATTAGAACCATTATCAGTAATGATCCTCTCGGGCACTCCATATCTGCATATGATATCTCTTTTCAGAAATCTTGCCACCACTTGACGAGTGACATTGGCATAAGACGCTGCTTCTACCCACTTGGTAAAGTAATCAATCGCGACCAGAATGAAGCGATGACCGTTCGAAGCAGTCGGTTCAATCTTCCCGATCATGTCAATGCCCCACATAGAGAAAGGCCAAGGAGATGACATGATGTTGAGCGGGTTTGGAGGCACATGCACTTTATCTGCATATATTTGGCACTTGTGGCACTTTCGGGCGAATGAACAACAGTCTGCATCCATTGTCATCCAGTAATACCCTGATCTCAGCAGTTTCTTTGCCATAGCATGCCCTCCTGCATGGGTACCAAAAGATCCCTCATGGACTTCCTGCATCAACAGGCTTGCTTCGTGTCTATCCACGCATCTGAGCAAGACCATGTCGAAGTTCCTCTTATACAAAACCCCGTCTGTGTTCAAGAAGAAACTAGCAGCGAGTCGTCTCAAGGTCTTTTTGTCTTTGGAAGATGCCCCTGTTGGGTATTCTTGCTTCTCCAGGAATAACTTGATATCGAAATACCAAGGTTTCTCATCAGACACGGCGTCTACAGAGAAAGCATAAGCGGGAGAGTCAAGCCTGGAGATGTCAATTCTGGGCACAAAGTTCCAACACATGACTTTAATCGACGAAGAGAGAGTAGCCAAAGCATCGGCAAATTGATTTTCGTCGCGTGGTATGTATTTGAGTTCAACTGTTGTGAAGAATGTCAACAGTTTTCTAGCATAATCCCTGTACGGAATCAGATGCTCTTGATGTGTATACCACTTGCCGGTAATTTGGTTAATGACGAGGGCTGAATCTCCGAATATATCGAGGTTCTTAATCCGAAGATCAATTGCCTCCTCTATTCCCATTATACACGCCTCGTATTCCGCTTCATTGTTGGTGCAGCCAAAAGTAATTCTGGCAGCGAAGGGTAAGTGGACACCTTCAGGAGTAATAAGTACGGCACCAACTCCACGACCATTGATATTGACAGCCCCATCAAACATCAACTTCCATTTGGATTCAGGGTCAGTTCCCTCCTCCGGAAGTGGTTCCTCATAATCGTTTGTTTTGAGGTACATGATGTCCTCATCAGGGAAATCAAATCTCATCGGCTGATAGTCATCCTCAAGAGGTTGCTGAGCAAGGTATTCTGACAATACACTTCCTTTGATGGCTTTCTGAGAAGTGTACTGGATGTCGTATTCAGTTAAAATCATCTGCCATCTAGCAACCCTTCCGGTCAATGCTGGTTTCTCAAAGATGTACTTGACGGGGTCCATCTTGGAAATGAGAAGTGTGGTATGGGTCAACATATACTGCCTCAGTCGGCGAGCAGCCCATACCAAAGCGCAGCAAGTTTTCTCGAGCAGTGAGTATCGGGATTCACAGTCGGCAAACTTTTTGCTAAGGTAATAAATGGCATACTCTTTTCGACCAGACTCGTCATGTTGGCCGAGCACACACCCCATCGACCCTTCTAGCACGGTCAAGTACATGATTAACGGTCTCCCCTCCACTGGAGGCATCAGAATTGGAGGTTCCTGCAAATATTCCTTTATTTTGTCGAAAGCTCTTTGGCAATCATCATTCCACCTGACCGTCTGCTCTTTTCTTAGCAATTTGAATATCGGTTCGCACGTGGCAGTTAGGTGAGATATGAACCGAGAAATGTAGTTCAATCTACCTAAGAACCCGCGCACTTCTTTTTCTGTCTTTGGTGCAGGCATATCTTGAATAGCTTTCACTTTAGCAGGATCTACCTCAATTCCTCTTTGACTTACAATGAAACCCAGCAATTTTCCGGAACGCACCCCGAAAGTGCACTTGTTCGGATTCAACCTCAACTTGTACTTGATCAATCTATCAAACAACTTCTTCAAATTAACCAAATGCTCCTCTTCGTCTTTGGACTTTGCAATCATATCATCCACATAACATTCGATCTCCTTGTGGATCATGTCATGGAACAACGTGACCATTGCCCGTTGATAAGTTGCCCCAGCGTTCTTCAAGCCGAAGGGCATGACCTTGTAGCAGAATGTTCCCCACGGGGTAATGAACGTTGTCTTCTCCATGTCTTCCGGCGCCATTTTTATCTGATTATAACCGGAGAATCCATCCATGAAGGAGAACACTGAGAATTGAGCAGTATTGTCGACCAACACGTCGATGTGTGGCAACGGAAAATCATCCTTTGGGCTTGCTCTGTTCAAATCTCGATAGTCAACGCACATCCGGACCTTGCCGTCCTTCTTAGGCACTGGTACGATGTTAGCTACCCAAGGCGGGTAACTAGTCACGGCAAGGAATCCGGCATCCCACTGCTTTTGCACCTCCTCTTTAATCTTCATCGCCATATCCGGGCGAGTTCTTCTCAACTTTTGCTTCACAGGAGGACAGTCTTCTCTCAGGGGTAGCTTATGCATCACAATATCGGTATCCAACCCTGGCATATCTTGATATGACCAAGCAAAGATATCCATATACTCTCTCAGCATACTGATCAGCTCTTGTTTGACGTCGGCTTGCAGATGGGCTCCTATCTTGATTTCTTTCTTTGCATCTTCACTGCCAATATTGACGGTCTCAATCTCTTCTTGATGAGGCTGAATAATTCGTTCCTCTTGTTTCAACAATCTGACCAACTCTTCAGGTAGGTCACAGTCTTCCTCAACCCCTTCGTCAGCTTGGTAGACTGGATTATCAAAGTCATGCATAGTCATAGCAGGAACGTTATCCATGGAATCCGGATGATCAGCACTGCACAAATGATGTGCTTATTCAGAATCTGCTTATTTTGAAAAGAGACGCTAACACAAAGCAAAAAAGAAAAACACATTGCCATTTTTATATTGTTTTTTGTGAAAAAGTTTAAAAACAAAGAAAGGGAACACAGTTTGTCTGAAAATGTCCTTTTATTTTATGGCAAAAATAACGATGCAATACAAAACATGGTGGCCCAATACAATGGATCCAAGCATCTTGGGCAGAATGCTGGATTTGACAATGCAGTATGCTAATAAAAGGAAACAAACAATTACTTTGAGAGCCAGGTGACTTGAACGATGTCCTCAGCAGACCAATTTCCTAGCTCCTCGCCGGGTGCACACGGGCGGATCCAATTGTTGTCCCAGTCCTTGTCACCATCTCCGTCTTGACTTGCCGTACAGATTTGATCACGGTTGAGCAACCCAGCACTTGTGAATGCAACAGCTTTACCACTCTGAGTAGACCCTCCAGGTTGATACCCTAAGCCAAATTTGTCACCCTTCTTTTCCACCTCCAGTAACTTGCCCCAGCCCTGGGCATTTCCTGATTGGACGGCCTCTTTAGCTTCCCGGTAGGAATGAATTGACGTGCCTTCGTTGTTTTTCTTCACCGGAGTCAAAATACTGACGTCTGCCTCAAACGCTTGGCACAAAGTCTCGTGAATTTCTCCGTCCATTTCCACATATTTAAACGTCGACAGGTGGCTGACGAAAATATCTTCTTCCCCGCAAACTGTGATGACCTGGCCATCCACCACATATTTAAGCTTTTGGTGCAGGGTTGAAGTGACGGCTCCAGCTGCGTGTATCCACGGTCTGCCCAACAAGCAACTGTACGCAGGCTGGATGTCCATGACATAGAAGACACTCTTGAAGACTTGAGAGCCTATCTTGACAGGCAACTCAACCTCTCCGAAAACGGATCTTCTTGAACCATCGAAAGCTTTAACCACTAGATCACTCGGCGTCAGGATAACCCCATCAATGTCAAGCTTCATCAACGCCTTTTTCGGGAGCACGTTCAACGAAGAGCCTGTGTCCACCAGAACATGGGATAACACAGCGCCCCTGCATTCCATCGTGATATGCAGTGCTTTATTGTGATTTCTTCCTTCCGAAGTGAGATCTCTGTCAGTGAAGCCCAATCCATGGCTAGCATTGACACTCCCAACAACAGCTTCAAGTTGATTGACCGTAATCTCTTGAGGAACGTAAGCCATTTGAAGTACTTTCAGCAAGGCTTCTCGGTGTGCAGGTGAGCACATCAACAGTGACAAGATAGAGATCTTTGAAGGCGTCTGATTCAGTTGGTCAACCACCT
Organism: Lathyrus aphaca; assembly: GCA_963966055.1. Taxonomy (NCBI): domain Eukaryota; kingdom Viridiplantae; phylum Streptophyta; class Magnoliopsida; order Fabales; family Fabaceae; genus Lathyrus; species Lathyrus aphaca. The sequence goes on along the minus strand of OZ014520.1, from coordinate 9,873,350 downwards.
TGTAGTCACTCCTTTTGATGATCTTCATAAATTCCTCTACCTCTTTCTCAAACGTCCCCTGCCCAGCCACAGGGGTATTCGACTCATCATTCGCAGTCTGCTTTCCTTTGTCTTTAGATGAAGCTTCGGCCTCGGGATCCTTTCTCAGTGCAGGAGGAGCAAACAAACGGCCACTTCGAGTAAAACCTCCAACACCTCCCACATTCTCAATAGTCAAATCAACAACAGGTCTACTTTCCATCTTCTGTCCCGCCACATAGACATCAGAACCATAATGCCACGGAATGGCTCCATCATCGGTGTATGGCACTGGCCCAGGTACAGTTATAGTCACAGGACTAATCCGAGGAGCGTAGGTGGTAACCAGCCTTTGTCGAACGGGCATGTCAGCTTCGTCGTAGAAGATAGTAACGGTTGACACATCATCAGCCTCTTCATTACTAATCTTGCTAAATTGTAGGGACCCAACATCAATCAACTCTTGCAAACCCGTCTTCAATTTCTCGCAGCCATTCACAGCACTTGCACAGTCTTCACAATCGAGAGAACAACCAGGAAACACTTGACCTTTCAACAGTCTCTCTTTCACCACCTTCAACGGCGTCTTGACTTCATCAATTCTCAGTACCAAGCTCAACTTGTCATCACGCTCAACAGCATTAACTCTTGCCCCGCCATGGTCAGGTATAGGGTTCGAGTTGATATTCGGTGGTGGCGCAAAGTTGATTGCCTTTGAATCCACGAGATCTTGAACTTTGTGATGTAGCGCCCTGCACTTCTCGGTTGAGTGCCCGGGTGCCCCTGAATGAAAAGCGCATCGCGCGTTGACATCATAACCAGCTGGAAGCTCTCCAGGAGGTGGTGGTGCCAAAGTCCTTAATTGAATAAGGTTCAAATCTAGTAGTCTCGGCAACAAGGCAGCATATGTCATCGGAATAGCTTCAATCACCCTGTTAGCTGGGCGAGTCGGCCTCGGCTGATAAGGTCTTTGCTGGTAGTTGGCTCTAGGTTGTTGCTGTTGCTGCTGTTGTTGTGGTGGAGGTAGCATCTGTTGTACGGGAGCTGCAGGAATGGTGACGGCAGCCACATGCCCATAAGGTCTTCTGTAACCACGGCCCTGGCTCCGGCCAAATACAGCATTGGTCTCTCCTTCTCGCCTTCTTGGAGGTCCGCTGAAAGCTTTCCTCGCTCCACTTGAACTACTAGCACCGGGGTCTTGTATCTTCCCCATTTTCAACAGCGTTTCAACCCTTTCTCCCGCAATGACAATATCGTTGAACTTTGTAGCAGAACTTGATGCCAGTCTCTCAAGAAATACCCCTTGGAGGGTACCCATAAACATATCGGCCATCTCATTCTCTAACAAAGGTGGTTGCACCCTGGCAGCTAGCTGACGCCATCTCTGAGCGTACTCTTTGAAACCCTCTTTTGCTGTTTGAGCCATATGTTGCAACTGGGTGCGATTTGGAGCCATGTCCATGTTGTATTGGTATTGCTTCACGAAGGCCTCAGCAAGATCTTTCCAGCTCTTGACAATGACCCTGCTGAGCTTCATGTACCACTCAAGGGAAGCTCCCACTAAACTGTCCTGAAAGTAATACATCCACAGTTTTTCATCGTCTGTATGCGCAGCAATTCTCCCAACATATGATTGCAGATGAGTCTTTGGGCAAGCAGTGCCGTTGTACTTCTCGAAAGTAGGAACTTTGAACTTGTACGGAATCCTGACTCCCGGAACCAAGCCCAAGTCTGTTATATCGAATCCCAAAGAGCTCTGGGACTGAATAGCCTTGATCTGCTCGGCCATCTCTTCAAACCTCTTGTTCATTTCGACCCCTTGACCTTCGGTCTCATCAAGCAAAGTGAACTGGTCATCCTGGTGATCCACATGAGTGTTGTGCATTCCGTCATTGACTACGGTCGCCCCTGGTTGTATAACATGAGGTCCACCCTGACGTGCGCCCGCACCGGTATGATTATCAGCATTAGCAGCAGCAGCAGCATTTCTGTTCTGATTTTCCACCATTTCTCGCAAACGTTCTTGATTCTGCCCCATTCCGGCCATTAACGTCATGAAGTTGTCCATTCTCTGCCTCAGATCTGCCAAATCTGCCTGCATTTGATCCATGGCTCTCTCTCTGTTAACCTTGGTTGGGTATCTGTGCACTGCTGGTCGACCTCGAACTTTTCGAGGAGCTATAGTGCCTGAAACACAAAACCCGTTAGTAATTGATGCGACACCTGCAAAACAGACAAACAGGTTATATGCAATGCAATGTAACTGTTCATGTTCCCAACTTTAAACATTTGGCATGCCCCAGTTCTGGCATCTATCTCGGCAATCACTTTTTAGTGTTTAGCTTTCAAACTTTATCTTTGATAAGTGTTCAGACGTTAGTAGTATCCAGACAAACGAGTCTTGCACATTCAAAACGATAACTTGCACATTAATACTGAATATGGACAAACCGCTATAGGCTAAAGGTCAGAGTACATCCAAGAATATTCCCCGAAGGGTTACAAATCAGTACATAAAGATAAAAGAAATAAAAGCAAGACTCCTACAACAAGCCTGTAGGTAGTCTGAAAAATAAACTAAGCTAAGGATCCCGGCTCTGCCACCTCCGCCCTACTCTTCTTGACGCCTGCTCTCAGCTTGAGCTCTTCAATCTCTTTCCTGGCTTCCTCCAGAGCTAATTGACTTTGGACTAGCTGTTGGGTCCTCTCCCTCCGGATGGCGTGGGCTTGCTCCACTTCCTCCTTCTTAAAAGCCATCTGAACTTCAAAGAACTCTTCCTTCTCTTTGAATTTCTTTTGGTCTTCATCCCTTTGGCCTTTCAGCCAAACAATGGACTGTCGAGCGCTCTTGAGAGTCTTTAAAGTCTCCTTGTGCTTGGCTTCTCTTTGCGCTTCCATCATACCCAAACGGTGGAAATGGGCTTCTCTTCCGGCAAAATCCTTCTCCTTGTTTTCCAAAGAAGCTTGGAGCTTCTGCAGCTTGTCTTCGACTTCCTTCTTAGCTCTATTAGCCTGGTGGTATAAGCTTACCATCTCAACATTCTCTACTCTGACCGCTTGCAGCTGAGCTTCTAGCTTCTTGTACTCCTCCAAGGAAACCGTACTGCTCGGACTTGGTACCTCTCGAGGATAAAGTGGAGCTTCGACTGAAAAAGGCATGAGAACTGACTCTATATGCCTTTGCAACCATTCAACGTATGGTGGATATGCTTTGGGATCAACTCGGCCGAAGTCTTTCTTCCCTTTCCTTTTCCTGTGATCCCAGGATTGAACTGCTTGTTGGACTAGCTCTCTGTTTCCGTCAGCAGGAAAATACAAAAATTCAGCAAACATTTCCATCTGAGGAGGATCCTTCAAAGGGTAGCCAAACTGCCTTCTGGCTAATGTCAGGTAGTAACTGATGACACCTTTCCTTCCCAGCAAAGGTACTCCAGCAAACCTTCCGCAGCTGATCATCAACTCCTTTCCAAGCAAATCCCTGTCATAACCCCAAGCAATGTCTTCTTCAGTCAATCCCATCAGCCTTTTGGACCATCTCCATTCATCTCGCAGATCCTTGAAGGCACCTGATTTAGGTAACTGTCTAGCGAACCATTCGGCAAACAAAGGAGCACAGCAGACCACTGGACCACCTCTACCCTTCTCGTTTCTGTAGTGGACACTAAAATAAAAGTCACCCAATAAAGTAGGCACTGGATTGCTTTTTGCAAAGATTGAAATCACTTCTAAGCTGACAAACTCTTTCTCTCCGGGAAACAAGCTAGACCCATATACCATCAATGCCAGCAAAGCTCCAAAGTCGTTCCACTTAGCTTCTGTAGCATATTTCTCAGCCTCTGGGATAAGCACACTCCAGGGTAGACCTCTGCCTTTACTCTCTTGCAAAGCTTTTCTGACTGAAGCAACTGGCAACCTACAAACCTTGGCTATATCTTCATCTCTGAGCACAACCTCTGACCCGTAGAACGGCAATGTCTCTCTGATCGGAATACTCAGCATGCTGGAGATCTCTTCTAATGTCGGAGCTAAGATGTAACCTGAAAGAACAAAGCAACGCAGCAAGGGATCATAAAATTGCAACAAGGTATGCAAGCTGTCCTTTTGGTCTGTAGTAGGCTTGTCCACAAACTTCAGTATCTGGCCATATCTTCTCTTGAAATTACCCAAGACTTGATCGTTCATCAGACCTGCTAACCTCTGAACACTTTTAACTTCCGGTTGAAGAAAGGTATAATGCACATTCTTTTTTCTTGGATCTCTTTTGATTTCTGCCATGGAGATAAGAATACCAGAACTGGGAACAAATGCGAGCAATGCCCTGAAAAATGGGAAACATAAACAGTTAATGCAAAGAATGATGCAAATGCAATGCAATGCAAACATATGACCAACGGGGACCATCTGAACTGGCACACTGACAAGGCCCTCTGAATAACTAGCAATCTCAACAGTTCACTGAGTCACACCCTCTGATAATCACAACCCTCTGATCAGAATCACAGTATCAAGAAATCCAGAATTCCAGGACCATAACTTCGGAACCACAAATCTTATTCACCGGACCAAAGATCATAACTGAACAAATGAGTGTATGTTGAGGTCATGGGTTCCTGCACACCTGTAAACACCCCCCAATCTCACAGGTAAAAGGCTCCGGGTCAGACATCACGGACTCTCAAAGCCACATAGCAATAATACTGTCACCATCTCCGAGAAATGGCTCATGACCAAATCAGGGAATCGGTTAGGCATTATGTACTATGCAGGGAGGCCTCAGCTGAGTCCGGGAAAAACAAGCATCCCTTATAAGTCCCTAGCTTCAAGCGCTGAAATCGAGAAACAATAGTACATTCAGCCCGTAGGATACAGTACTAATGTCATACGACCAGATGCTTTAACTGAGTTCTTATAAGAGAACCAGGCCATCCTATGCGAGTTCCCAGTGGACCCTCGGGTGCGAATGGGTTTGCCACAAAATGTGGTCTGCCACTGTCACCACTGGAGAAGGTTGTTTCCACAAAGGTTCTCAATGATCGGTCCCCAGCTGCACATAACTGTCAGGGTTATGTAATGAGAGAGGAAGATCCCCAAATCAAGACATTTCCAAGACAATCGCAACCTGGGTGTGGAACTCACTACTACCCCCATGACAAGATCTCATGAGGCCAAAGTGGAACCACTCTAAGTCCTATGGTGCACTCGAGCCGGGTACTTGGCTCACATCTCTCAAGAACCAGTAACTCCCATCCCACCAAACAGAAAACCAGTCCAGACAGTCCAGTATGATATATATGATGCGGAAAATAAATACTGAAAACTGTAAATAAAGCTGTAAATAAAGCTGTAAATAAACCACAATAAAATACAACAAGCCACATCAAACAAACATCACCCAATGAAACAGCAACACACAAACGCTAGGAGAGACTCACAGGGGAACCAGAGATCTCTGGTGCTTTATTCCCCAGCAGAGTCGCCAAGCTGTCGCTCCCGAGGATTTCCATCCTGGTACAAACGCGAAAGTGGCGCGGAAGAAGAATAGAGTCGCCAGCCAGGCATTTTTATCCCGAAGAGAGGGAATGGTAATGCTGCACAAACCAGAAGAAAGAAAAGGAAGGACACAGGTCCTGCGAACCAAAGAGACTGGGTTCGGGAGTCGGTTATGACCTGGGAAGGTATTAGCACCCCAGATCATCCGCCGTACCCGACGGGATCCACGCTTGCAAAAGAAACTGCTTCAAAGGGTGAGGGTATGAAAGATGCGGCAAAAGAAAATGAAAATGAAAAGAAACTAGAACTGGAAAAGAACTGAAATAAGAGACGAAGGAAAAATGTAGGGAAAATAAAGATTGTGCTCGAACGGGCCCTACCCCGCTGCCTACGTACCTCATCAGGATAATGAGGATCAGAGACGCCGTAGTTCCCCTAACTAGGGGTACTAAAAGGAAATTGCTTGTGAATTAAGGCTTGAACTGCCTATGCCATTGCTCAGGTGTTGCAGACTCGGACGACGAGTGCGTAACCGTCTTGCAAGATGACAAGTAGGAGCAAGTTCGCGTACGGAGCGAAGGAGATGAGAAAAGAATTCCCGAAGGAAAGACGCTTATTGTTTGTTTTGTGTTTTTTAGAAGCTTTTATGAGTGTGTCACAAGGAAGTGAACTCAAGCTCTCCCCAATGGAATGTGCACTTGTCACTACATTCCAAGATGGAATAATAGAACAAGCACACTCAAGTAAGGAGAAGATCCCCAAAACTTGAACCCAAAGATTAGGGCTTAGGCTCACTAACTTGCTTAATTATTAAGTGTTTTTGGTTATTTACATGAAGAAGTGTTTTTTAGGCTTTTCTTTTATGAAGGAGATACCTTGATCAGACTTGTGCATCACAAGGCAAACTTGTACTATCCCAAGATGGGAAGACTACAAGCATACCTCATGGAATAAGGCTATGGATCAATGTATCACTTCACATTTATTAAAGTGTTTTCTTTTTAAGAGTTATGAGATGAGAAGAGAAGAAGAACCAAAAAGAGATCATAAAGGTAAAATGCTAAAGGGGGACTAAAATAATCCTAAGTATTCACATGCATGGAAGTCCTAAGAGTTAGTGAGGTTTCTACCCTAATGAAGGAAAAAAGAAAAAAGATAGAAGAAGGGATGAGAAAGGCCTAAGCCCAACAACAAAGGGTTAGTTCAAATATCCAAAAGAGGAAAGATGAAAAAGTTGAAATGTGGATAAGCATCCACACTTCTCTTACCATGAGCCCCTGAAATGTTAGCAAAATCCAGCAAATCGACCAAGAAACAATCATGGGATCAATCATGCTCAAAGGTTCTTGAAAACAAAAGTCAAACAATCATGCCAACATTGCGAATGCACGACTTACGCATCGAAAACATGAGAGCATACATCAAACAGCAAGCAAATCACCCTAAACATCATGATTAATGATCATACAATGAGTCATGGCAATTAGCACAAGCAAAGGGATCAAACAAACTCAAAGCAGCCCTGAAAAACCATTCTGCATCAGTGTTAACCGGTTAACCATATGCGTTAACCGGTTAACCAGTCAAAACCTGCACCAAACACGCAGAAAAACAGGGCGTTAACCGGTTAACCATATGCGTTAACCGGTTAACACTGTAAAAACAGCAGCAAATTCCTGCAGAAAACAGCATTTCAAAAACAGCTTATTCAAATAAGTTGCACCAGACCAGCACTCAATTACACATGGAAAAATAGATCAATGCACATCAATCCATAACATTATGCTCATGAACACTAACAATCGGATCCGGACACCAATCAAACAATCAAATCATGCAACACAATCAATTACACAAACACATGGTGGATCTAACGCACAAGCAATGCAAATAAGCTAAAAACAGAGTTGGATCTGAAATTAAACCAACCTACAAAGCGGAGGTATGCTTTGGTAATTGTTGATTATGCTGAAAATGATAGATCTCGCGCAAAACCTTGAAGATCCGATGCTAATCTCCACCCTCCATGCAAAATAAATGCAAGATCAAGCTCTTGATGCAGAATTTTGATCCAAGAGCACTTCTAGATCCCAAACCAGATCTGAATCACCAATTAAACCAGCAAAAAGATGCAATGAAACTATGGATGGAGGTCTAGTTCCAAGATCTACACACCTCAAGGCAAGGTTGTGTGATCTTCAAAGAGGAACTTTGAGTAATTTGGAAAATTGGGAGAGAAAAGTGAGAGAATTGTGAGTGAGAGAAGTGAAAATTCAGAAATGAGAGTGAAAAATGAGGGAGAGCTCCCTTGGTTTGGAGAGAAATGGAATATATATGGTTTAGGGTTGGGGCCCAAAATCTTGGTTTGGGATCCAAAAAATATGGCTTGGTAATGTGATTAGGTTTTAGGGTTGGAAAGAGGTTTGGATACATGCTCTAGATCTTTCTCAAATTCAAATGAAATTCAAATGAATAAAATTCAGAAAATTGGAAAATGGAGCCAAATCCCACATGCTGAAATTTGCTGCTGGAAATTCAAATTTCGCAGCTGTTAACCGGTTAACCATATGCGTTAACCGGTTAACGCATGCAAAATTTGAATTTCCCCCCTTTTGGTGGGAAACTTCAAAAATGATGCCGGCGCCCGCCGTTTCAAGCTGATTTTGATCCTTTCATTCTTTTTAAGCTTTGAACATGACACAGAGCTTGTGCAGACTGATCCTGTGAAATTTTTGCCTGGTCACCATGCTCTTGATTTTTATCTGCGGTGCTTCGAACTTTCCAGATGGTTGGTCATATGCCTTATGCTAGAACATGTGAGTGTTATGCCTCATTTTTCTATGCAAAATGCTAAAGACATGATCCGTTATGATGACTATGATGCGATATGATGCTTAAAATGAAGAGGGCAAATTTGGGGTGTTACACGGAGGTGCCAACGTTCTTAGCTCAACTAGGTTGAGTTTCAGAAGCTGTGGCAGCAAGGCAGCATACGGCATTGGGATCGGGTCGATCACTCGGTTAGCTTGGGATGGCCTTTGTTGGAACGGCCTCTGTTGATTGTTGTTGTTGGAGTTGTTGTTGTTGTAGTTGTTTCTTGGAGGATATTGATTCTGATGATACTGAGGTTGTTGTTGGAAATTTTGTTGAGGAGGTTGATAGACCGGCTGAGGATGAGCTGGAGCAGGGATTGTGACTGCTGCTATTGTTCTGGGAACATAATGGGGCCTGCCCCTGTTGGTGTGAATGGCATTGGTCTCGCCAGTTCTTCTCGGGCCTGCAAAAGGCTTTCTTGTACCACTGGACGAGCTTGCACCATTATCAGATATCTTACCCATTTTTAACAGGCTTTCAATTCTCTCCCCAGCTATGACAACATCTGCGAAGCTAGTGGAAGAGAAAGCAGCTAACCTGTCAATATAGGTTCCCTGAAGAGTGTTCATAAACATGTCTGCCATTTCTCTCTCAGACATTGGGGGTTGAACGGCAGCAGCCAATTGCCTCCATCTTTGGGCGTATTCTCGGAAACTTTCCCTTGACGACTGTGACATTCCCATTAGGAGAGTCCTGTTGGGTGCCATGTCTAAGTTGTATTGATACTGTCGGATGAAGGCTTCTGCCAGGTCCTTCCAGCATCTTACAGTTGCCCTTGTCAAGTGGGAATACCATTCCCTCGATGCTCCTGTCAAACTGTCTTCGAAGTAGAACATCCAAAGCTTCTCATCCATTGTATAGGCCTTCAGCCTTCCCAGAAATGATTGCAGATGAGTCCGGGGGCACGAAGTCCCATTATACTTTTCGAAACAAGGAGGCTTGAACTTATGAGGGATCCTGACCCCATCAACCAAACCCATGTCCATGACGTCGAAGCCCAAAGAATTTTGAGATTCTAAAGACCTTAACTTCTCAGCTATTTCATCCAATCTCCTATCATAAGCATCCTCTCCAGCACCCATTACTGTAAATTGGTCCTCCTGAGGATCTTCTTGAAGTACTCTGGCTGCAGTGGCTGTTCCTTGAACATTTGCAGGAACGTTAATCTCAGGATGTAGATGTGGGCCAAACACAGGGGGGGTAACATGTGGTTGCACCCTTTCATTATTACTGGTGCCTGCAGTTCCTACATGAGGCTCCTCTTGATTTTGCCTCTCCACCATGGCCCTCAGTCTCTCCTGGCTCTGAGCCATGTTGTTCATAACTTCCATGAACTGCGTCATCTGCGTTCTCATCTCTAACCTTTCGTTTGCCATCTGGTTTCTGACCTCCGTAAGGTCTTGTTGCATCTGATCCATCTGAATTCCCGGAAGGTTGTTTCTAGTGGGGTACCTGTGAGGCCTGTTGAGAGGAAATACCCGGCGGCGAGCAATAATTCCTGAGATTCACAACAGAGGTTAGCAACAACAAAACAAAGACCTACAAAACAAACAAAAGGGTTAGCATGCAATGCAGTTATGCTTATTTGTTCTCAAGGTATCCGGTTGGCCTTCAGTTTTGACCCTTCCAGGCCCTTGAAGATGATGCTGTTGAAGTTGCTTTTGATGTGAACCCAGAACCAACAAATATATTATAAAGGGTGAAATAATACAATTTGTTCATTTTTACAACACCAACCCTCAAAGGGGCCAAAATACATCACAAAAAAGCAAAAGTACATGGAAAGGAACAACAACAAGCAAATGATCAAACTCCAAGGCCGAACTCATCCTCACGAACTTCCTTGAGAAGTGCTTCGGTCACAGGATCAGCCGGATGCTCCGTGAGACTTCTGATGAGGAGGTTTCTTGTTGCAACAGCTGCAGTCAATTTCTTGCTCTGACTTTGGTCCTTCGACCTCTTCAATCCTGCTTTGATTTTCAGCTCTGATATTTCCTCCTGGGCTGCTGCCAGGGCTTTTTCCATCTGCTCCATCTTGTCTTGAACTCTCTTGTCTTCTAGAGTACGGGCCTCAGTGATCCGGACCCACCTGGCCTGACTCTCTTTCAAATACAAGTCTGTTCTTGCTCTTTGGAACTGGGCTTCTTTACAAGCATTCTTCAGAATCTGCTCACCAGCTTTAGACTTGTTGATATAATCTCCAGACTTCTCAATTTTAGTCAAGTGTTCCACCCTCAGCTTCTCCAATCTTTCAATCTCCCTCACACCTTCACTCCTCTCCCGGAGGGTCTTCTGCAAGGCTTGGGATAACTTCTCATTCCTTTCCTTCAGGCTTTCAAACTCCTCCAGACTGATAGCAGCAGGGGGTGGTGCTGATGATGACTCAGGCATGTCTTCTATGGTGAAAGGCAATCCAGAGAATTGGGCTCTAGCATAAGACCACTCATGATATTGGGCTGATGCCACATTATTGCACTTCCCCAGAATGGTGATTCCCTTGGTTTGAACATGATCCCAGGCCCAGGCAGCCTGCCTAACAACAGTCAAACTGATCTTGTTCTCACAATAGAGAGTTTCCACCAAGTCCTGTGCTTTGGGAGTATGGACCAGAGCATATCCCAGCTGTCTCCTGAACAGCAGAGGGTTGTAATTAATACTTCCCTTGACTCCTATTAAAGGCACATTGGGAAAGTGCCCACAGCTTGTGATGATATCTCTGCCCTTGGTGCTCTGAGTGCACCATCTGATGTCTGCTGAAGTGAGAGTAGTGAGCCTCTTAGCCCAGTTGCTCTGCTGATGAGGATTCAGGAATGCATCTGTTCTGGGTAGATGCTTGAGGAGCCAGGTATGGAATAATGGAGCACACATCCTTACTAACTTCCCCCTCTGCTTCTCATTCCTCTGATGCACTGAGTAATAAAGATCACCCAGCAAAGTTGGCACTGGGTTCTTCAGGATGAACAGGTGGATTGCATTCTTGCTGATGAATCGAGGCTCATCTGCAAACAACACAATTCCAAATACACTTAAGGCCAACAGAGCACAAACAGCTTTCCACTCCCCCAGGGAGGCCTTCAGACTAGCTTGAGAAATTAGGAAGTCCAGATGAAAACCAGGGATCCCAGCTTTAGAGGTCATGTGTTGCTCAATCAAAACAGGCTCCAGATGTAAAGCTTTTGCTATCTCTCCATTGCTGGGAAAGACCATTTCAGGGTTGAAAGGGATTTCTCTCCTGATAGGCAGACCAATCAATGATGAGTATTCTTCCAGGAGAGGACCCAACTGAAAGTCTCTAAAGGTGAAACACCTCAATGGAGGGTCATAGAACTGAATGCAGGTATGGATGAGGCTCCTCTGAGATGGGTCCATATCCATAACCAAGTCCAGTATATCCCCATAATATTCTCTGAACAGAGGTATGTGCTCTGGAGTGATCAGGGTTTGAACCCTCCTGATGTCTGATAAGTCTGGTTGGAAGAAATGATAAGTGATGTTGCTTTTCTTTGGAGCCATGATGCTGAAGACTGAGTAGAGTGCTGATGAAGATGCTGAAAGAATGAGCCACTGATTGGCTGGTGCAAGTAACTGAAGTATATGACTGACAAACTGATGCAAGTGCTGGTGGAGATAGGTCAAAACTGCAGATGGGGTCAAAACCAAAACCAGATGAGAAATGGATACCCTGAAACACAAATAAGCACATGTTAATATGATGCAATGAGTATGTATGCAAATGAAATGCAAGGGTTTGTGACTGAGCAGGATCTGATTAACTGCCTTGGTATAGATCCATGTGTGTTCAATAATTCCAGATGGAGGTCTAAAAATCCAGTAACCAGGGTGGGGGACTCAAATAAAGAGCCACATGTCCAGGGTTTAGAATCACAAGAACTAACCAACATGGAGTACTCTTAACAAAGTCAAAGTAACAGGGTATTCTGAGGTCAAGGTACCTGCAAACCTGTAAACAGCCCAACCCCCTCACAGGTGGTGATCTAGAACAAGGATCCTCAGACTTGGATCCGTTATGAGAAGTGTAAACACTTCTAACCCGGAGGTGCAGTGTTTACAATAACCATAACAATTCCTCCTCTAATTCACCTCAGTTTCTGAAGGTCAGTACTAAAAGGTCATCCAGACTTAGCAGGCTTCCCAGATAGCCCTAGCATTGCAGGAAATCTGCAACACAGAGTTCTCAAGAAGAAACCCATATCTGAACCGTGTTTCATATTCCCGCACCAGACCGAAATGGAATGGGAAAGAATATGATTCACTCTAGCCTAGGTGTCACTCAGGTCCCAAGTATAGGACCTTAACTCTCAATAGAACACCCACCCACCAAAGAAAAAGCAGATCCAGCCAGCACAGTATGACAGTATAAAAAATATAAAGCTATAAAGAAAGCAATAAATCAACTGTACATAAGGCAAAAAACAAAAATAAATACAAGCACATACAAGCACATAACACCCCAGTAGACACAAATCAATCAAGCGCTAGGAGGAACCCACAAAAAGAATCAGAAGCCCTGGTTGCAGTATAAAGGGTCCCCAGCAGAGTCGCCAAGCTGTCGCTCCCGATAAATGGGAAGGGCCCAGATAAAGGTACAGACGCGAACGGTCGGCGAGAGGGACAATGAGAACACACAGCCGTGAACTCACTGGAGATGAAAAGAGTCGCCAGCTAGGCATTTTTATCCCGGAGGAAAGGCAATGCTGCATAGGCCTGGGAAAAGATGGATAAGACGGTTTGCGAACCAGAGAGACTGAGAAAGGGGGTTGGTTACGACCTGGGAAGGTATTAGCACCCAGATTGTCCGTCGTACTCGACGGGATCCACGCTTAAAGATTTGTGTTATAAAGGGGTAGTGTCAGTGCAACCTGTGTGTAAAGATAGCTGGAAAAGAATGTACAGGTGTCGGTGTAAGGAAATGTGATGTGTATGAATGTACAGTGTCAGTGTGAGACCAGGAATGAAATGAATTGCTCAAGATCATGAGGCTCAAAGAATGAAGCTGGAAAGAGGGGGGATATACAGAGACTTTTGTTCGATAACTGTTAAGTTATGCCTACGTATCCTCTCGTGCAATGAGGAAGTCAGAACACCGTAGTTCGACCCAAAGAGACTGAAAGATGAATTGACTTGTGAACTGCTTACTTGCCTATGCTCAAGTGTATGATCTGTCTGGCACAGATGCAAACTGTCTTGCATTAGACGGAAGAAGCGAGCTCTCGTTTGTGAGTGAATGAGATGAGAAAAGAATCCCGGAGGAGACGATTATTGTTTGTTTTTGATGTTTTCAGTCTTCTATTGCTTTTTGAAGTTTGTCATAAGATAATGAGTTTAAGCCTAAACCAATGGGTTAGTAAACCCATCACATCTTCCCTCTGATCAGGGGTAATGAGAATACCTTAAGTGTGAAGTCAGATTCTCACACTTAATCACCTTTGATGTAGGGTTAAGATCATTAACCTATTTGTGATTATTTAGATGTTTTTGGTGTTTTTGTTTAGTGTTGAGTAATGAGGTTAAGCCATAATCAGGGATCTAACAGACTCATTACACCATCCTAAAAGAAGGATAATAGATGAGGATATTTAAGCTGAGGAAAACTCCTCAACTTAATCCATGATTAGGGATTAAACTCATGACAAAACAAACCTTTGATTAAGTGGATTTTATTTAATGGTATGATGATGAAATGGATTTTATTGTTTGTAAGACAACTTGAGGGGGACTTGTCCATTAACACTAGGGTTAGTCCTTCTTAACTACTTAAGGAAGAATTAGAACCCTAATGCAAGGCCCAAGTTACAAGTGTGATGTCTTGATGATTATTAGATGGATTGATTAAGAGATTTAAACACCTTAAGGGTTTAATACTTAGGATTAAAGTCATACACTCCATCCTAAAAGAAGGATACAGGCATAACCCTAACCACAAAGTTTTAAAACCTTTAGGGTTTAGTCTCTGATTATGAGATGAGAAGAGAAGACTCAAAGAGAGACACAAAGGTAAAAAACTATGGGGGAGACTAATCAAAACCCTAATTCATTGACATGCTTGGTTGTTCCTATGGTTTGTGAGGTTTTCAAGAACAATCTTCACAGGAGCCACCAGGAAGCAGATGAATAAGATCAAGAGAGGCAAAGTGACTTGCTTCATTCAAGAAGTCAAGTCACTTGAAGAAAGAAAGTGGGAGGAAGAAGGATGAACAAGCTCAAACTCAAGCACAAGTAAAAATGCAGCAATGGATGCAAGGGAGATGAAAGGAAAAGGTATGAGAAGTGAAGGCAAATTCACTTCTCAAGTTTACTTACCACCTGAAATGTTAGAAAGAAATGCAAAACAATGCAAGATGAGATGAAATGGCATGATGCTAAGCAAAACCAGAAGCATATTGATGATGATTATGATGTTATGAGGTGCTGCAAACATGAGGCAAGGCATGGAGATGTTCATACAAGATTATGAATGCAAATGATACAAGTTAAGGAGCATGAATGAACATGAAAAGTTATGAAGCATACAAGACAAATGACATGGCAAATATGTAATGCAATGATCAAACATGCTTCCTACATGTCTTAAGATGTCAAATGAATCACAAGAATGCACAAAATGCAAAGACTAGTCATGTTATGCAAGGAAATGCAAGAAGGATGCAAAAGAAAGCCCAAATTAGGGTTCATGGAACAAACATCAAATAATAACTCAAAACAGAAACAAACCCTAAGATAAAAAATGGAAAATGGTACCCAAAGAAACCCTAGACCTATAACAAACCACTGCCCAAAGGGGAGCTCCCAACTCTTTACCAATCTCAAGATATGATTTTTGCAAGTTATTAGGGTTTTTTAGGGTTCTTATCAAAACAAATGCCAATCAATTAGAAAATGCAAGATCAAATCATGGCCTTTTTATCCTTGAAAATACATGTCAAATGGAAAACAATGCAAGAAGAATCAATGTCTCAACCTTCACCAATAGGCAGAAATGAATTTTCAAACATATGATCAAAATAATGCACAAAATATGATTTAATTCCATGAAAAATTCTTAAAATGCATCAAGATCAAAAAAGAAATTTGGTTTGAAGGTTGAACAATGTTTCTAAATGTCTTAGAACATTTCATGAATTTTTTTTGTAATTTTTAAATACCTAAAAGTATTTTTAATTAATTAATTCCCATTAATCAATTAAAAATAACCTTTTAAATATTTAAAAATACTTTTTTAATGAAAAAAATGAAACAAAAATATTTTTGGGTCATAAAAATTAATAAAACTTTAAGGAAAAAGTCTCATAATTTTTATGAATTTTTGACTATTTTTAATAAATCATGCAAGTTTAAATGAAATAAAATGAAATAAAACAAATAAAATGAGAAGTAATCAGATTGAATGGATGAGATTGCTCCTGGATTCAAACATGTTGACTGCGCGCGCTAGTGGAGGGCCAGGATTGCTTCAGACTTAATTAAATTAATTATGGATTAATTAGACCTAACACGTGGATTAGGGTTAATCAAACGCATCTGGGCCATCGAAACTGGAGGGAAGTCAAACATTCAACGCTCATCTACGCTCAGCATTCAAACTAAAGTTAATGACTGTAATTAGGGCAAATCACTCTCAGGTGGCCGGAGAAGACTTCCGGTCGTCTTCTCCGGCCAGAAGCTCACCTGAAAATCACCCAACTTCCTCAAAACGTTACAAAAATGAAATCCAAGACCAGGGAAATGATCCTTATCCTCTCACGAACCAAACCCCTCTCTCAAAACAAATTTAAAGTTCCTAAATCAACTGAATCGAAGCAAACAATTTCTAGGGTTCGTGAGCTTCAAACACAAATTAAATGCTCAAAACAAAACCATTTCAAAAACTAAAGGTACCAGAATGATCAGTGCATCATGAGGAACAAGTTTGTAACATAAAAAACCATTTCTGGAAAAATTAATTTCGAGCTACCTGAGATTTGGAGCTTTCAGTTTAGGAACTTTCTGGCCACTTCCTTTGATGCAAGCTGCTCTACTTGATCCCCCAAATGTGTTTGAATGCTCAAAATGAGTTTGTGTTGGCTGGAGAAGGAGATTCGAATGGAACTGCTTCAGTTCAGTCAACAATGGCCATGATGATTTTGGCACTTTCAGGCTGTGAAAAGGGGTTGTTTGTGATCTATGAAGTGTGTTGAGAAAGTTTGTGGTGTTGGTTGGTGTGTTTGTGGCTTGTGGAGAGAGATTCGATAGAATCTGCAGCTTGAGGTGAATAATGGCAATGGAGTTTTCAGGCTTGATTTAGGCTTGAGCTTTGGTGGTTTCTTGTCTATGAGATGTGGTGAGTTGAATGATGATGAGAGTTTGAGTGTTTTATGGCTGTGGACAGAATTTCGAAGGAACTTGCAATGAGGTGAGTTTTTGTGAATGTGATGAGTGTGTGTGTTTCAGCCTTGGCTTGTGTTATGTTCAACTTGCAAATTGAAATCATAAACAATTCTGATTGGCTGGCTGATGTGACTTGTGCTTTATGGATTGGTAGATCACTTTTTGCTCAAAAACCACTTTTGTGTAAGATAGGGCATGGCTCCAAATCTAGGCAAGGACAAAGCATGGCTGGCGCAGCAAAAGGTGAGGGAGAGGCTAGCCAAAGTCAGCTTCCAATGTCATAAGTTGTAGGAAGTGAAATGAGTGGTTTTTGCAAGTTGGCTAGCTTTTGGTTCACATGTGAAAAATTCAAGTTACATGAACTAAACCATGGGCAAACTTGATCAAAAATCTGATTTTTATGACTTAGGGAAATGTTTGTGTAATGGTTTGTAGTGAACTAGAGGCTGCAATGTGTTTTGATCCAAGACTTTGCAAAATTTCCACTTGGTGCATAACTTGAAAATAAGTGATTTTTGGCAACTTTGCATGGTCATAACTTTTGATCCAAGAAGAATTTGATCATGTTCTTGTACTTTTTGAAAAGGGAAAGATGAGATCTACAACTTTCATGACCAAAGTTTTTCCATTTGAAGCATTTTTGGATCAAGAATCAAGGCTTGAAAAATGACCTAAAATGAGGCATTCTTGAAAAGTCAACTATGTCCAAAAAGTCAACATTTGCAAAAACCCTAAATTCTTGATTTCTATGAACTTCAACCTTCTTCCATGATCAAATAAAGATCATATACACTCAAAATGATGAAGATCACCCATTGGTTGGGTCATTGGGGGCCTCAGATGCCCTGATTTTGCACTGACTTGTCTGAAAAGTCAACTCTTGATCAGATGACTTCCCCATGGAATTTCTTCATGAAAATTGATATGCACACTCCCTATACCATATAGAGATCAATGGAAACAAGAATAACCAAAAAATTTGGAGTTATGGCCTCTGAAACCAAAACCCTAATTTTCAGTCAACTGTGCAGTTCATCCTGGCTCTGCATCCACTCAAACCCTAGTTCTTGTGATTCCTCTGCAATTTGGACTTTGTGAGGATGTAACATGATACAAGAACACACATGGACCTCTTTGAGTTGATTGGTGGCCTTTGGAATGGCTCAAGAAGCATTGGGATTGCTCAGATCACAAACCCTAAGTGCAGATGACTTAGAAGCTATGCAGTGAATCAAAAATGTACTATGAGATGATATGATGGTGTATATGCTTATGAGATGATCACAAGCCATGTGTGAATGGGTGAGGGCAAATTTGGGGTGCCTACAGGAATAGGTTATAAAAGAAACCCCGTAACCTAGTTTAGAATTAACCCAATCAACCGAAAATGTAAACATTATTAGGGTTGTGTTCTTGTGGCAGCCGTGCGTAACAAGGAACTCTATTGTGGCTGTTTCACCTGTGATTCTCGAAGCTTGTAAGCAAGAGAAGTATTGTACTTAATTGAAGCTGCTAAGCAAGGTTAAGTTGTTGTCATGGAAGTATGGATTCTATTTGTGAATTGTTGTATAGGTATGAAGTCGTCAATATCAGCAACTGAGAGTTGAGAACTGTGAGACATCACTGAGGTGATTGGAAGTGAGGATGAGTTTCTCATATTTAGGAGTTCCTAAGTAGAAATTGCATTGGTAGTGATTAAGTGAGAAGACTATAAACTATAGGTGTTTGCTGAGAAGTCTTTGAATTGATACTACATAGTGGATTTCCTTCCTGGCTTGGTAGCCCCCAGAGTAGATTGATTTGATCGAACTGGGTTAACAATTCTGTTGTGTTCTTTATATCTTTTCTGTTTTATGTTTTATGCAGTACCTGAACTGAATGTCCTATCAGATGTCACAACATCCTGAAGCATGTTTGACTCTGATATATCAAAATTATTTAAGTACTGATATGTATGCCTTACCATGTTTATAAGTAACAGATAAGATGTCTCAACATCATATTCGACATCTGAGTCTGTCATACCAGAATTTCAGTTCTTCACATCACTACGAAGAAGTTTTCTTGTGTTTTCGACAAGAGATATGAAGGCAAGAATCCGACGTAGGAGATGTTGTGACTATATTTGAATTTCAAATGAATTCGACGTAACAAGAAGATACACCGCTTCGCCAGTTAAAGGACAATTTTTAATATTAATAATGGCATCGCTTGAGAAGATACATGGAGGATTCCTAGAGATTAAAAGCATGCAGGACACCAATTGGAGAATTCTTAGGAATTGACCGTTATTCGACGATTATTTTATTTGTATATAAATAGGATAGTTTTGCTTTGTGTAAAGTGTATGAAATTCTGTACAACATTCCTGTGAAAATTACTCTAATACTCGTGTGTAAGAGAAAAGAGAATTGTCTGGAAAATGTACGTGTAACACCATTTATCTTTCAGTTATAAAATTCAAATTTCTTCTATTTCTTGTTCAAAGTTTATGCTTTCAGTTATTTGTTTTCAAGCCATTTACTTTCGAGCAATTTACATTCCATAAATCTTTTATTGCGAAATTTAAGTTCTTTGTTAGTTTCATTTTACAAACATATCCATACTTTAATATAAACAAGAACAATCTTATTAGAGGTTGTTCGACAGAAGTTACAAGAAAACTAGTAAGACTTGTATATTAAGAGACAAACCCTAAGAATTTAGCACATGTGTCCTAGGACTTGTGTGGTTGGTCCTGCAAGTAACCCAGTTCCAAGGAATTGGTAAACCAGAGGTTGTTCGCCAAAAACACAAGCGAACTGGCCACAGAAAGTTATCTAAATTAGTATTTGTGACCTGTGCACATAACCTTTTGTGTAGGCTGGCTGGGGAAATTTATCTAAATTAGTATCCGTAACTCGTGTGCATAACCTCTTGCGTAGGATGGCTGGGAAAGATATCTTAGTAAGCATCCGTGACTTGTATCCATAACTCTTTTGGAGGGTTGGCCTAGAAAAGATGGCTACATTTAAGGATCTATGACTCATATTGATATCTCTTGAAAAAAGGGTGGCCGAGGAAAGATTCCCTGGCATGTTTTACTGGCTTAGTGAGATTGTTAGTTGAACTCGCGAGAATGTTTATAGTGTGAGATGTGTGAACTCAAACTATATCCCATTTCCCTCGACTTGAGTTAGGTTTGATAGAATCTTATAAAGCTGAGAGAATCCA
This sequence comes from Lathyrus aphaca, assembly GCA_963966055.1. NCBI lineage: Eukaryota > Viridiplantae > Streptophyta > Magnoliopsida > Fabales > Fabaceae > Lathyrus > Lathyrus aphaca. The sequence continues at coordinate 9,853,370 of OZ014520.1, read as the reverse complement.
TAAGATAGGGAACTCACTGAGATTTGTTATCTCACCCCACTAATGTTGTTTCTTTACATGTTTCGTTTGCAGGTTTGATTTACAAGTGGAGTTATGCTTGGATGTTTCAAGAGATGCTTAGTTTAGTTTTTCTGTTGTATATTATCTCTTGTACAATGAAGGATATTGTATTTTGATCTTAGTTTTATTGTTTTGGAAAATTTTCATCCCTTTTTCCATAGGTTTTGTTTATGTTTCTAGAACTGTTCAAGTATGTGAATTATGCCAATAGGCACTTAAATGGTTTCAGTACCAAATAACACCTGTATAGTATTATTTTAGCTATATATTATACAAGCGTTACATAAGAACTAGGTTATAAGTATGTCCCGACCACCCATTGATAGCATCTTTCCTTTGCAAGTTGAAAGTCTTGACTTAAAGCAATCCATGACTAGTTTCCAAAAATTATACCTTCCTTGATTACCACCCACCTGCAAGTCGAGGAATTTGAAGGGAATTATTCATTGTCTACATGATGGGAATTGAGCTGCAGCAGACATAAATGCTTCGTCTACTCCCACTCCATAAATACAATTTTCCATAAATTAATGCGCAACCCTGACACTAATTCAAAGCCTATTAAAATGGCTTTAATACCCCATAATTTTTCCAATCAACCTCATATATAAGAATTGCGTCGTCAAGGCTAACATCTTCTTTCTCGTTTAATACGAATCCTCGAAATAACCCTTCAATTCTAGTCCTCCTCACCAAGCAAGCCCAAGCCTCTGCCATGAATCAAAACAAGAAAGGTGACAAGGGGTCACCTTGCCTTATCGCCTAGACCCTTAAAATATTTTGTAGTTCCACCATTCACCATTACATATATGAAGTTTTTTTATAACTCCACCTTTAATCCATAACAACCATTTCTCACTAAAGTTCATAGCCACCAAAACCTTTTCCAAAAATTCTCACTGCACCTAATCGCAAGCTTACGCAAAATCCACCTTAAACATTAAACAACTATGCATCCTTATCTTGGCTAGGTCTATAATCGCATTGTTTACCAGCACTCCATCTAAAATCAACCTACCCTGTATTAGTTCCATTTAACTTTTTGAAATTAACTTGCCAACCACCTTACTTAACCAAGTATCCAAAATGTTGAAGAATACCTTATAGATGCAACAAACAGGACTTATAGGACGATATTCCACTAAAGCTTGGGGATTAAGGTTCTTAGGTATTAAAACAATGAAAGAGGATATAAAAGCTTTTGGAAGTGTCATTGTTTCATGTAACTCATAAATACAATTAGTCACATCCTCCCCAACAATACTCCAACATCTTTTTAAAAAAATCCAGATTGAACCCATCAGGGCCTGGAATTTTGTTACCATCACATCCACAAATCACTTTAAAAATATCTTCAACTGAAAATACATCATGAAGTATCTCTGTATATGCTACTGAAAGCCTATGACAATCAGATAGATCAAGCACCTGCCTCTTACCTCCAACTTTCTAAAACCTTGTAGAAAATGCATCTTTGTTAGTTTGCTTCACCGATGAAACATCCTCAAGAATGCTCGTACCCACCATAACTGACATAACTGACGAAATAAAGTTGTTCCGTTATCTAAATTTCATAACAACATGAAAATTCCTTGAATTAACATCTCCCTCCTTAATTCATTTCGACCTTGACTTATGCTATAACATACTTTCTTAATCATCAAATTGCTACAAATAACATCTATGATTTCACTTCTCAAAGTCAATTGCTCCTCTTGAGTACCACCATTATTTTATATATATATATATATATATATATATATATATATATATATATATATATATATATATATATATATATATATATATATAACTACAAGAAAAAAGGAGATTTACGACACTTGATTTGCGACAGTTATCACAAAACCGTCTTTATTCTTGTATCGTGACGGTTGTCACGACAGTTAGGGTCAACTGTCGCAGATATTTTGCGACAGTTTTCACAAAAATTGTCCTTATTCCTGGACTACGACAGTTTGGGCCAACCGTCGCAAATTGTTTAGGCATATTGTATAAAATAATTGCGACAGTTAACAAAGAACCGTCATCTTTTCACACTCGCGACGGTTAGAGCGAACTGTTGCGACTACTTTTGTCAATCATAATCACAACTTTTTTTTTATTTCTTTACTTTCCCACTTTTTTCTCTTTCATATTTATTTTCCCACCTTTTTAATTTTATTAATCAATTTCAATAATAATAATTATAATATTAGTAATAGTAATTATATTAATAATATTAATAATAATAACAACTAATTATATAAATATTAGAATTATGTATTATTTATTTATAATAATAATAGAATTATGTATTATTTATTTATAATATAATAGAATTATGTATTCTAAAAAACATAGAAATATAATAAAAATACATTAAAAAGAAATGGTCATCGAACAAAAATTGCGACCCTTGTATAAAAACTGTCGTAAATTCCCATTTGCGACAGTTTCCACGACAGTTAACTTTAACTACCTCAACTTTTTTAACATAACTTAATAAATCTTCATACAAAATATCCATATAAAAAGTATTTGCGACATTTAAATTGAACTGCCCTTATTTTATAATAATATAATTTTTAATTCCCTAAAAACAGTCTGAGAACACGAAAATCTTAGGGATAAGATTTTTTTTAGAAGTACCTCATTTCTTCTCAACCTCTCTGCTATGAAATCAAAAAACCAAACCTCGATTCAAACAATTGTTACAGTTCAATGTTCAATCCTTTCTGATTTATAATCCCTATCATCAACTCAAATAGTTGTTAGGGTTCCTTCTTATTTGAGTAGATTTTGCTTCTTGATGCAAAATACTTGCCGACCTTGCTTCGCCTTTTGGAGCTCTTGTTACGACGAAACCCTTTCTCGCTGAAACTCGTGTATTTTCAGAGACAACCACATACGAAGGTGAAGAGGTGGAACACATGTCCAATAACTAGAAATAGAGGAGGATGATAGCCAATCTGAATCGTGTTGCAAATCCGACATCATACCAAGGTTTATTCATTATTATCTTAACCCATTATTTATCGTACGATTTAGTGATCAATCCCTAACAACAACTCTAAGAGTTGTTATAGTTTCTTCATTTTTGAGTGGATTTTAGTTCTTATTGCAAAATCCATGCTAACCTTGCTTCCCATTGTGAAAATCTCTAAATGCGGCACCCTTCTTGTGGCAAATCCCTTTTCACGCTGCAACTCTTGCTCCAACCCTCTTAATCTAGGTCTGTATTGAACCCTATTTTTGAGATTGATCTAAACTTTAGTAAAGATCAACAGAGGTATAGTCTCTGATTAATTCTTACATAGAACTACCAGCCTCACACTGGAATCGGTACCAAGTTGAAAGCTTTGTGTGTGTTATATTATGAATTAGGAATAAAAACGAAGCTTGTAATGGTTCTGCAATTGTTTTTGACCGATTTTTCTTGCTGCTAATGATAATTGTGTTAGTTTCAATATCCAATACCAATTTCTGATTTTTCTCATATAGGTGTCCACAAGCTGATGTTTTCCCCTCCATATGATCCACCGCCTTATATACTTAATGGAGTCTATACTTATTCCTTCCATTATGTTTGTTGATGTTAGTATTAATGTACAGGTCATTCTACCAATTTCACACCTTATGATATTCTTTTTGAAATACCACCAATAGAGTTAGACTCCCTCTAGTAACAGACAGTCTTATATTAAGCACCATGCTTCAGGAATATAAGTTATTAAAGCCCCATGTTTCAGGAGTATAAGTAGAGTCAGGTCCTCTTATTTTTCTTTGTAGTAAACGGTGGCCACAGCTGCCACAATTGCATCATTGTGACGCTTAGTGGAATCCGCACACCACGGAGAATGCTGTTGTGTTGTGTTTTAATGTAGAGGTTGTAACACTTATAAGATAAGTTGGCCGAGGCATTGCATCCAATATTGTTAACATTGCAATTTAAATCTCTCTTTTAACTTATCTGCAAACATCTATATGTAAAATATTCATTAATCGCAACATTTTCTTGTTCCAGGCTCTGATTGCAAAGAATCTGTCAGTAGCCTAAGCTATTAATGGTGATTTCTTCATGCTTTTTACCCATTATTGTTTTTTCTACATTTCTTTCTTGTTTCCCTTTGTTTTCCAGTGACACCTTATTATATTTGATGTTTGCGACATATCTTTGTAGTTATTATCGTGGGTTAGTATTCTCTGTAAGCAATTAGTACCACAATTGCATTAGGAATGTGGAAGGGATTTATATTGCTTCTATTTTTCTACCATGCACTTGAAGCAATGTTCTAAAGACCAGACTAGAGTTTGAACCGGCGATACGATACCTTTGGATCATGGTTCAACTTGTTCAATGATTAATAAAATAATAAAAGTAAATAAGTATTAAAAATTATATATGAAAAAATTGAACCAAATTTAAATCCGGTTTGATCCAGTTTTGTGGGACTGAGAAAGAACTATAGCTGAACCAACCGGCAGACTGGCCGGTTCCGGGTCCAACCATCCGGTCCAGTTCTGACAACACTGAGATGTCATCAACTTACCATTTGGAATACTAATGAGATGCCATCAAATTTATTATATATAGATCATTCTACTATGCAACAAGTTTGGAAATCTAGCTCAAAATTGGCTAAGTGTTCGTTATGTCTCTAGTTAATTGTTGCTCAAACTGATAAATTCCATGTCTATTTTTCCTTTCTATTTTTTGACTATTGGAAACAATTGACTTGTGTTGGAGATGACATTTCTAATGTGTGACTTTTAGCTTCCAAAATAACTAAATATTCATTTCTTTTAAAAGGTTTAGACAAGTCATCAAAAGATCTAGAAGTTCCTAATGATATGGATGACAAACTTGATCAAGAGTGGTCATAAATTTCTCGGATGCACAACAGGTATTTCCGTAACGTTCCAAGTGTTCTATTTTTTGTGCTAGGCATTCATTTTCTCAAGACATAATAGCATTTTAGATTTGTAGATTTTGGTTTACAAGCTTTATCTCTGTGTCAATTATGTTTGGAACTTCTTTAAACAACAACTTTTGTACTTAAGTTTAGCTGCATTTCTATCTTAAGCACGAGCTGTTATTTTTGCATATATGCTTGGCTGATGCTCTCCTTCTTTGTATCTTGCAGTATAGCAACTTTCAGAGACAAGTCTATCAACAAATGGCAGAGGAAGAAACAAGTGACACCCGGTGCTGCTGCAATTAAAGGCAAACATGCTTTTAATCAGGTGAAGTTCTGTGACTGGAATGCGAATTCGACTATGTGATGACACCAATTATTTTACTCCTAAATTTTTGTCCATGTTGCATGATATAAGAAATCAATTTTATGGCTATATGAGTGATCCTAGTAGAATGGTCAAACAGATGCAACTGAGAAAATCAGCTGTTAACGTATTTGGATCCGTAAGTCGGTTTTATCTTTATTTGTTTCCGAACAGTAAGAAACTGATTTATTCGGTACATTTCTAAAAATGAAGTCCTAGATTTAGTCTGTATCTCTCTTATATTTGATATCTTCCTCTTTGTTTTGATCATTTATATTGTACTAATCAATTGATATTTCAATTTTAACTTATAGGAATTGTACATTTTATTTGTTTCCATGCACATCATTAGTTGATTGACATCTAGAGGTATAAGGAGATTGGTGAATAACGAGATTGTTTATTTCAATTTCCCTGCCCCAAATACCTCTTACAAGTTCCAATGGATTGTTCGAGTCTCAACCAAACGTTCTGGAGTGGTAATACAATTGATTGCAATGCCTACTATTTAAAATGTTTTGTTGTGTGTAATCAAAGGTCATACATTTTGGTTATGTTGTTATATTTAATACTTTAGGTTGGGAGGCTGCCAATGGAATGGGCAAAATCTGTCATGCCTCTTGTGTAATCTGGAAATGTTAAGGTTCGAGGCCGATGCATTGCCACACCACACAATTTGGAAATGATGCAAGAAATGATGTTGTTAGTAAGGTATGGATAACTTCTTGGGTCCTTCTTTTAGCTTTAGTTTAAATGTTTCCTTTTTCTCTAGATGTTGTGCTTGTTAACTTGGCTATTTCACTTGTTTATGATGTTGAGTTTATTGGTGGATGAACCTAATTGATTGTTCTATGGACAGTTTTTATGTTCATAAATCTGTATTCTCGGAGTCTGTTGATACCTCTTGGAGGCTAGAGGCTTGTGGCCACATTAACTCTGCTTCTTACCCCCTCCTTACACTGTTAAAAATTCTAGAGATTGAGCCATATAGGATGGTATTGAATCGCTATATTTTTTAATTGCTTTGTTTGTTTATTTGTTTGTTAATGTTGCATTTGTAATGTGCTGATGTTATTTTTAACTAGGCTGATTTCACCCCCGAGGAAATGAAGGCTCGAAAGCGGATTCTTAAAGTATGTTCAACTATTTTCATTCTTTTCCCCTCTTTTATAGCTTTTAGTTTTCATGATTATTGTTTAAATTGAATTGAATGTCATTGTTGTGAATGCATGCTAGAGGCCTAATTCTCCTGTTTATATTACCAGCTTGATTCAGACGAAGCTTCGGTTTTGCCTGTTAATAAGCGAAGAAAAGGCATCAGTGAGCCACTTACAGAGCCAAATGAGAATGAACAAGCTCTTTCAGAGTCAACTTTGAATAAACTTGTTGGAGCTGCTGAATGTCGCTCCCGAAGATTTGCATCCAGGTACAAGCGCGAACGGTCGGCGAAAGGGAACAGTGAGAACACACAGCCGTGAACTCACTGGAGATGAAAAGAGTCGCCAGCTAGGCATTTTTATCCCGGAGGAAAGGCAATGCTGCATAGACCTAGAAAAAGATGGATAAGACGGTTGCGAACCAGAGAGACTGAGAAAGGGGGTTGGTTACAACCTGGGAAGGTATTAGCACCCAGATTGTCCGCCGTACTCGACGGGATCCACGCTTAAAAGATTTGTGTTTTAAAGGGGTAGTGTCAGTGCAATCTGTGTATGAAATAGCTGGAAAAGAATGTACAGGTGTCAGTGTAGGAGAAGTGAAGTGTATAAATGTACAGTGTCGGTGTAAGGACAGGAGTAAGATGCTCATGATAATGAGGCTAAAGAATAAAGCTAGAAAGAGGGGAATGTACAGAGACTTTTGTTCGATAACTGTTAAGTTATGCCTACGTATCCCCTCGTGCAATGAGGAAGTCAGAACACCGTAGTTCGACCCAAAGAGACTGAAAGATAAATTGACTTGTGAACTGCTTGCTTGTCAATGCTCAAGTGTATGACCTGTCTGGCTCAGGTGCAAACTGTCTTGCATTAGACGGAAGAAGCAAGTTCTCGGTTGTGAGTGAAGGTGATGAGAAAAGAATCCCGGAGGAGACGATTATTGTTTGTTTTTGAGTTTTCAGTCTTTTATTGCTTTTTGAAGTTTGTCATAAGTTAATGAGCTTAAGCCTAAACCAATGGGTTAGTAAACTCATCACATCTTCCCTCTGATTAGGGGTAATGAGAGTACCTTAAGTGTGAAGTCAGATTCTCACACTTAATCACCTTTGGTGTAGGATTAAGATCATTAACCTACTTGTGATTATTTAGGTGTTTTTGTTGTTTTTGTTTAGTGTTGAGTAATGAGATTAAGCCATAATCATGGATTAAACAGACCCATTACACCATCCTAAAAGAAGGATGATAGATGAGAATGTTTAAGCTGAGGAAAACTCCTCAACTTAATCCATGATTAGGGATTAAACTCATGACAAAACAAGCCTTTGATTAAGTGGATTTTATTTAATGGTATGATGATGAAGTGAGTTTTATTGTTTGTAAGACAACTTGAGGGGGACTTGTCCATTAACACTAGGGTTAGTCCTTCTTAACCAATTAAGGAAGAATTAGAACCCTAATGCAAGGCCCAAGTTACAAGTGATGTCTTGATGATTATTAAGTGGATTGATTAAGAGATTTAAACACATTAAGGGTTTAACACTTAGGATTAAAGTTATACACTCCATCCTAAGAGAAGGATGCAGGCATAAGCTTGATCACAAAGCCTTAAAGCCTTTAGGGTTTAATCCCTGATTATGAGATGAGAAGAGAAGACTCAAAGAGAGACACAAAGGTAAAACTATGGGGGGAACTAATCAAAACCCTAATTCATTGTCATGCTTGGTTGTTCCTAAGGTTTGTGAGGTTTGCAAGAGAAGTCTTCAGAAGAGCCACCAAGAAGCAGATGAATAAGATCAAGAGAAGCAAAATGACTTGCTTCATTCAAGAAGTCAAGTCACTTGAAGAAAGAAAGTGGGAAGGAGAAGAATGAGCAAGCTCAAACTCAAACACACATAAAAATGCAGCAATGGATGCAAGAGAGATGAAAAGAAAAGTTATGAGAAGTGAAGGCAAATTCACTTCCCAAGTTACTTACCACCTGAAATGTTAGAAAGAAATGCAATGCAATGCTAAATGAAATGAAATGACATGATGCAAAGCAAAACCAGAAGCATGCACATGATGTTAATGATGTTATGAGGTGCTGCAAACATGAGACAAGGCATGGAGATGTTCATACAAGATCATGAATGCAAATGAAGAGCATGAACAAGCATGAAAAGTTATGAATCATACAAGACAAATGACATGGCAAATATGTAATGCAATGGTCAAACATGCTTTCTATATGTCTTAAGATGTCAAATGGATCACAAGAATGCACAAAATGCAAAGACAAGTCAAGTTATGCAAGGAAATGCAAGAAGGATGCAAGAGAGAGCCCAAATTAGGGTTCATGGATCAAACATCAAACAAAAACCCAAAACAGAAGAAAACCTCATGATAAAAAATGGAAAATGGCACCCAAAGAAACCCTAGGCCTATGATGAACCACTGCCCAAAGGGGAGCTCTCAACTCTCAACCAAACTCAAGATATGAATTTTCTAAGTTATTAGGGTTTTTTAGGGTTCTTAACAAAAGAAAAGTCAAACAATTTGAAAATGAGGAAACAAATCATGGCCTTTTTATCCTAGGAACTACATGCAAAACAAAAGACAATGCAAGAAGAATCAATGTCTCAACCTTCACCAATTGGCAGAAATGAATTTTTGAATCCATGATCAAAATAATGCATAAAAAATGATTTAATTCAATGAAAAATTCTTAAAATGCATCAAGATCAAAAAAGAAATTTGGTTTGAAGGTTGTAAAATGTTTCTAAATGTCTTAGAACATTTCATGAATTTTTTTGTAATTTTTAAATACCTAAAAGTATTTTTAATTAATTAATTCCCATTAATCAATTAAAAATAATCTTTTAAATATTTAAAAATATTTTTTAATGATAAAAATAAAATAAAAAATATTTTTGTGTCATAAAAAATAATAAAACCTTAAGGAAAAAGTTTCATAATTTTTATGAATTTTTTGCTATTTTAAAATAATTATACAAGTTAATTGAAAAGAAAATGAATTAAAATTAAATAAAACTGAAGTATGCACAATGAAGGGTTGAGATTCAATCTGGCAAGGGGACCATTGACCACGCGCCAAATCCAGTGGCTCACATTTAAACTGACCTAAACTCAATTAATTAAATAAATTAAAGTGATTAGGGCTTAATGATCAATCTGGGCCGTTTACACGCGCGGCAAGTCAACGTGTTCAACGCATCTGATGGCTCAAATTCAAACTAGCATTAATGACCTGAGATTAGGGCTTAATGACTCAGGCTGCCGGAGAAGACTTCCGGTCGTCTTCTCCGGCGAGCACTTCCCCTGAAAAACTCCCATCTTCCTCAAAACGTATCAAAAGTGAAATCTAAACACATAGAAATGAACCCCATGATCTCCTGAATCAAAACCCTAACCCCAAACAAATTTATTCTTCATCAATCACATGAATCGAAAGCAAACATTTTTAGGGCAAACCAGTTTCAAAGTCAAATTAAATGATCAAATCACAACCATTTTCAAAACCAATGGTACCAGGATGATCAGTGGAACAAATAGAACAAGTTTGTAACAAGAAAAACAACTTCTGGAAAAATAAATTTCAGGCTACCTGAGATTCGAAGCTTTCAGTTTAGGAACTTTCTGGCCACCTCTCCTTGTGCAATCCACTCCACCTGATCCCCAGATGATGTTTGAATGCTCAAATGGAGTTTAAGTTGGCTGGATAGTGAGATTCGACAGCTTCTGCTCAAGCTTGGTCAGAAATGGCAATGGAGATTCTGGCTCTTTCAGGTCATTGTGATGGCTTGTTTGAGGTCCTGAGGATGAATGGAGAAGGTCTGGAGTGTTTGTTGGTGTGTTTGTGAACTAGGATGAGAGTTTCGAATGAAACTGCAAAATGGAGTGAGAAATGGCAGTGAGATGTTTAGGTTGTTTCAGGCTTGGATTCTTGTTGCTGTGTGGTCTATGGAGCAAGGTGAGTTGAATGGTGAAGATGGCTGAAGTGTTTGTATGCTGGACAGAGAGATTCGAAGGCTTATGCAGTTGGGAGTGTTTTTGTGTAAGTGTGGAATGAGATGGTTTCAGCCTTGCTTGCTCTTATGTTTTGCTTGCAAATTGTCCACATAACTCTCTCTCATTGGTCAGTTGATTTGACATGTGCTTTATGGATAGGTGAGTTAACTTTTGCAAAAAGTCAAATAATGTGTAAGAGAAGCATGGCTCATGATCTAGGCAAGTACATGGGCATGGGCTGGCGCAGCAAGGTGAGGTGAGAGGCTAGCAAAGCTCAGCATCCAAGGCTGCAAGTAGGAGGGAGCATGATCATGAGTTTTGCAACTTGTTGTATCTTTGGTTCACATGTGATTCTTTTGCCTAACCAAACATAAACCATAGGCAATCTTGGTTCATTTCTGATTTTTAGGACTTAGAGAATGTTTATGTGTTGGTTTGAAGTGAATTAGAGGCTGCAATATGCATTGGCCCAAGACTTTGCAAAATTTCCATTTGAAGCATGCCTTAGAAATCAATGATTTTTGCCAACTTTGCATGGCCATAACTTTTGATCCAAGAAGAGTTTGATCATGTTCTTGTACTTTTTGAAAAGGGAAAGATGAGATCTACAACTTTCATGACCAAAGTTTTTTCATTTGAAGCCTTTTTGAATCATGAATCAAGGCTTGAAAAATGACCTAAAATGATGCATTCTTGAAAAGTCAACTATGCCCAAAAAGTCAACATTTGCAAAAACCCTAAATTCTTGATCTTTATGAACTTCAACCTTCTTCCATGATCAAATAAAGATCATATACACTCAAAATGATGAAGATCACCCATTGGTTGGGTCATTGGGGGCCTCAGATGCCCTGATTTCACACTGACTTGCTTGAAAAGTCAACTCTTGATCAGATGACTTCCCCATGGAATTTCTTCATGAAAATTGATATGCATACTCCCTATACCATATAGAGACCAATGGAAACAAGAATGACCAAAAAATTTGGAGTTATGGCCTCTGAAACCAAAACCCTAATTTTCAGTCAACTGTGCAGTTCAACTTGGCTCTGCATCCACTCAAACCCTAGCTCTTGTGATTCCTCTGCATTTTTGACTTTGAGGAGATGGAATATGATGTAAGAACACAACATGGGCCCCTTTGAGTTGATTGGTAGCCTTTGGAGTGGCTCAAGAGGCTTTGAGATTGCTCAGATCACAAACCCTCGGTGCAGATGCCTTGAAAGCTATGCAGTGAGTCAAAAATGAGATGTGAGATGATATGATTGTATTTATGCATATGAGGTGATCACAAGCCATAGTGTGAATGGGTGAGGGCAAATTTGGGGTGTTTACAGCTGCCCCTATTCAAGCATGAGTTAGCTGTGCAGGTTGTAAGCGACGGCTTAACAGGCCAAACAAGATAACTTGTGGTTGAATACCAAAGACAGTCCAAAATTTGCACTCACAAAATGAAGAAGAAAAGGGATATAGATTGTATATGAAAAATAAAGTATATTGTAAAGTGTGGGCGACGGAGGACGACCGTCGAGCAGAGGACGACTGCTGGGTAAATAGCAATGACGGGGACGGCCGACATGCTGGAAAAATGTGAAGTAAAGCGATGACGGGGACGGCCGACATGCTGGGGATAAAAGGTAGAGCTAAGACGGGGACGGCCGACTAGCTGGAAAAAGTAAGATATCATGATGGGGACGGCCATCAAGTTCACAAAGCTGTAAAATCCTCTGGGGATTAATGAAACATGACGGGGACGGCCATCAAGTTCATAAAGGTAAAGTAACCAACGATGGGGACGGCCATCGGGTTAAAAGGAAAAAGGGACCACGACGGGGACGGCCATCGGGTTAAAGAATAAATGAAATGAACAGATGATGGGGTACGACCATCAAAGGTGAAGGACGATCACCTAACAGGGGACGGCTGCTCTGTTGGGGATAAAAGGAAATATGATGGGGACGGCCATCAAAGGTGGAGGACGACCACCTGGCAGGGTACGGCTGCCGAAAATATCAACGACGGGGACGGCCATCGGATAGAAAAGGTCAACGATGGGGACGGCCATCGGACGAGCATGATGGAGGACGACCATCAAGAAGTGGAGGACGACCACTCAGCAGGGGACGGCTGCTCTCGAGGTTTGTCATGACATAGGACGAATGCCAGATAACCGAAAATCAACAATGGGGACGGCCATTGGATAAAGTGATGAAGGACGATCATCAAGAGGTGGAGGACGACCACCTAGCAGGGGACGGCTGCTCTCGAGGTTTGTCATGACATAGGACGAATGCCAGATAACCGAAAATCAACAATGGGGACGGCCATTGGATAAAGTGATGAAGGACGATCATCAAGAGGTGGAGGACGACCACCTAGCAGGGGACGGCTGCTAAAAATCAACGATGGGGACGGCCATCGGATGAGCATGATGGAGGACGACCATCAAGAAGTGGAGGACGACCACTCAGCAGGGTACGACTGCTCTCAAAGGTATCATAACACAGGACGAGTGTTAGATAAAAAGAAAATTTGCTTTGTTGGCGATCTACTGGGGATAGTAAACACGGACGAGCGTTTACATCCAAGAAACAAAAGGTATAAGTGTTTGGTATTGTGTATAGATTAAAGATGCGGACGAGCATCCTTAAGACTATGATACGGACGAGTATCATGTAGAAACAAACTGACACATGTTCAGAGATGATGATACGGACGAGTATCAACTGGTTAACAAGGAACACGGACGAGCGTTGCATCTGAAAGGACTCTTCTGGGGAATAGTGGACACAGACGAGTATCTATATCCAAGAAGACATAAGTGTTTGACACGGTGTATGGATTAAAGATGCGGACGAGCATCCTTAAGACTATGATACGGACGAGTATCATGTAGAAACAAACACTAGACGCAATGTTCTGAGATGATGGTACGGACGAGTACCAACTGGTTAACAAAGAACAAGGACTACTGTCGAATCTGTGGGGATATGAGTGATGATGTATACAAGATACGGACGAGTATCTGTATAAGTGTACCATGAGTAGTGAGTATTGTATTAATGAGTGTTTATCTGCTGGGGAGAGTGACACGGACGGGTGTCAAAAGAGAAAAGGTATAATATTAACAAGTATATGAGTTGATGAAAGTGTAAGTGACTGCGCTGGGGATATGACACGGACGGGTGTCAAGCAAAGTTGTATATATGTATATGTGAGTGCAAAGAGGGTGTCTTTGGCTTTCTGCTGGTGATGTGACACGGACGGGTGTCATGAAGTATCTATAATACGGGTGATCTTGTTCGTAAAGAGTGTTCAGGCGACTTTACTGGGGAGTGATGACACGGACGGATGTCAGAAATATATACTGGCGTTTGGTGATTGGAGAGGCAACTGCTTTTGCCGGGGACTCTGGTGGGATTTTTGTATATTGTATTCTGTATAATGACAGGTTGTCAATGTTTACAAGTGTTCAATTCGCAACATGACTTATGATTATGCTATGCCTTTGATTTTTTTGCCGTAATGCTCCGTATTAGACGGAATGCTACGCTCTGAGGGGTGAATATGATGCGAATGCTATGATTATGCAAAGGAGCACAGATCCAGGATTCGGATCTCGTTGCTGCGAAGATCTCTGGATGATCTGTTGGAAATGGACCTCCCAGCTGGGGATGAGATCACTGGTAGATCTAGTGACGTATCTGTTTGGGGATATAGGTCACTGATTGACATATCCTTATAACATGGGACCCAGCTGGGGTTTGTAGAAGCTTTCCGTACTCTGTTGTGATCTCTTCATGCGTCGCTCTTCTGGATAGAGGCTGAAGATTCTGTGGGGAGATGATTCCCTGATCTTTGTACTCGGCTGAGGATGACAACTCGGCTGGGGAGAAAGAGAAATCATTGAGATTTCCCTAGGGATTCTGCTGAAGAGGATTCTTGACTCAGCCGGGGATATAGGTGCCTTCTGTGATGCCTGGCAACTTTGATGGGGGATGCTGTTGGTAACTCAGCTGGGGAGAGCAGTGAGAAACAGCTCAGCTGGGGATAGTAATGAGAGGCAACTCGGCTGGGGGGAAGACATCCTGAGTGTTAAGCCTGTTTGTTGATTTGGCAACTTTGCTGGGGAAATGGGCACTCTCCATTGCCACGTGGAAAATAGACCGAGTTGATAATGATTCGCCAACTTGCTGAGGCGTAACCTGCATGCCCCAGGTTGCGTCCTGGATACCTGTGATCCTGCAAAGATAAGGAAACGTACAAAAGGTCCCGAGGTATCCCTTACTGGATTCCGTCATAGGAGTTAAGTACTTTCGAGAATAATCACATTCCCTGTAAGCATGTGTTTTATTATTATTACTTTTGGGAGAAAATCATCTGTACTTATGCAACTAGTTTTTTAGAGACATCAGACAATTCTTTGCAAAACATAAGTGTAAAAACGAGACATGACTGAAAATCTGATTTTATTAATTCATGTGCCCTGAATTGGCAAGATACAGTCACAGAAACATATCTCCTGAAATGAGGAGATTGTTACAAATTGAGAAATAAAGTGCTGGCGATGCTGACGACGCTTTGAGGGAGCTTCCTCTTCTGCTATGACTCGTATGACAATGACGTTCTTCTCGTCTTGCTTTCTGGAGAGAGTTGATTCTGATTGAAGTCTGATCCTTCGTAGCTTACCAAATTGTAGGTGATACAGACGAATTCAGAATGCAGTTGTTCGCTTATTCCCTTATTTTGCATGGATCGCCCTTTCGGGTTTTCAATCCATCGGGATACCCATTTTTGCCTGAGCTGTCCAATGCGGCTTTTCAACTCAGCGGGTGTACATTTTTATCCATTTTCCCTTACTTTTGCCCGAGTCTTTCATTCTGTTTTTGACTCGCCGGGATGCCCTATTTTTGCCTGGACTTACATTCTGTTTTTATGTCCAGCGGGTCATTTTTATGCGAAGTATTTTTTAACTGCATCTGAATTCACAGGGGATGGGAAGTCTTCACCATCCATGGTGCTGAGCATCAGTGCTCCACCAGAGAAAACTTTCTTTACAACAAATGGTCCTTCATAATTTGGAGTCCATTTGCCCCTGTGGTCTGTATGAGGAGGGAGGATTCTTTTCAGCACAAGATCTCCCACTTGGTACTCTCGGTGCCTGACTTTCTGATCGAAGGCTCTCTTCATTTTCTTCTGATATAACTGCCCATGGCAGATTGCAGCCAATCTTTTCTCTTCGATCAGACTCAGTTGTTCGAATCGGGACCGAACCCATTCTGCTTCACTCAGTTTAACATCCATTAATACCCGTAGGGAGGGTAATTCAACTTCAACAGGTAGGACTGCTTCCATACCATACACAAGCTGATACGGTGTTGCCCCAGTGGACGTTCTGATTGACGTGCGGTACCCATGCAAGGCAAACGGTAGCATTTCATGCCAGTCTTTGTATGTGATTACCATCTTCTGCACAATCTTCTTGATATTCTTATTTGCTGCCTCAACAGCACCGTTCATCTTTGGCCTGTAAGGAGAAGAATTGTGATGTTGGATCTTGAAGTCCCGGCATAGCTCTGCCATCATTTTGTTGTTTAGATTGGAACCATTATCAGTAATGATCCGCTCGGGCACTCCATACCGACAGATGATATCTCTCTTCAGAAATCGGGCTACCACCTGTCTTGTAACATTTGCATATGAGGCTGCTTCAACCCACTTGGTGAAATAATCAATGGCGACCAGGATAAATCTGTGACCATTTGAAGCAGTTGGCTCAATCTTGCCAATCATATCAATGCCCCACATGGCAAAGGGCCACGGTGAAGACATTATGTTCAGAGGATTCGGAGGCACATGCACCTTATCTGCATAGATCTGGCATTTGTGGCATTTTCTGGCGTAAGCACAACAGTCTGCATCCATTGTGATCCAATAATAGCCTGACCTTAACAATTTCTTAGCCATGGCATGCCCTCCAGCATGGGTACCAAAAGAGCCTTCGTGCACTTCATGCATCAATAAATCTGCTTCTGTCTTGTCGACGCATCTGAGGAGTACCATATCAAAGTTCCTTTTGTATAAAGACCCATCAGTGTTCAGAAAGAAACTTCCAGCAAGCCTTCTCAAAGTCTTCTTATCATTGGAAGATGCCCCAGGTGGGTATGTCTGATCCTCCAAGAAGCACTTAATGTCATGGAACCAAGGCTTATCATCCTTGACAACTTCCGCTGCAAATACATATGCTGGTCTATCGAGTCTTGACACTGAAATCTGGGGTACAAAGTTAGCCGTTTGAACTTTGATCATGGATGAAATGGTAGCCAGAGCATCCGCAAACTGATTCTCGTCCCGAGGGATATACTCAAGTTTGACTGTTGTGAAGAAAGTCAATAACCTTCTTGTATAATCCCTGTAAGGTATCAGATGATCTTGGTGGGTGTACCATTTTCCGTTGGTTTGATTGACTACCAGAGCTGAATCTCCGAATACGGTCAATGCCTTGATCCTGAGGTCAATGGCTTCCTCAAGACCCATAATGCAAGCTTCGTATTCAGCTTCGTTGTTAGTGCAGTTGAAAGTGAGTTTTGCCGAGAAAGGCATGTGAACTCCTTTGGGTGTAATGAGTACTGCACCAACACCACGGCCATTCATGTTAACAGCCCCATCAAACATCATAGTCCATTCTTCCTCCGGGTCAGGCCCTTCAGTGTGAATAGGCTCTTCGTGATCTTTTGCTTTAATGAACATGATGTCTTCATCAGGGAAGTCAAACCTCATAGGCTGGTAGTCATCAATGGGTTGCTCAGCAAGATATTCAGATAGTACACTGCCCTTGATGGCTTTCTGAGATGTGTACTGTATGTCGTATTCTGTGAGAATCATCTGCCATCTTGCAACCCGTCCGGTAAGCGCTGGCTTCTCGAAAATGTACTTAACTGGATCCATCTTTGAGATTAATAAGGTAGTGTGGGTCAACATATACTGTCTCAGTCGGCGAGCAGCCCACGCTAAAGCACAGCAAGTTTTCTCGAGCAGTGAATAACGTTGTTCACAGTCGGTAAACTTTTTGCTTAGGTAGTATATTGCATACTCTTTTCGACCGGACTCGTCATGCTGACCTAGTACACACCCCATTGACTCTTCTAATACTGTCAAGTACATGATCAGAGGTCTTCCTTCAACTGGCGGCATAAGGATTGGAGGTTCTTGCAGATATTCCTTGATCTTGTCAAAAGCCTTCTGGCAATCTTCGTTCCACCTGACCGTTTGTTCTTTTCTCAACAACTTGAACAAGGGTTCGCAGGTTGCCGTGAGGTGAGATATGAACCGCGAAATGTAGTTCAATCGACCTAAGAACCCTCGAACTTCTTTCTCAGTTTTCGGTGCAGGCATCTCTTGAATAGCTTTGACTTTATCTGGGTCAACCTCAATCCCCTTCTCGCTTACAATAAAGCCCAGCAGCTTCCCAGATCTCACCCCGAATGTGCATTTGTTGGGGTTCAACTTTAGTTGGTACTTCCTCAGACGCTTGAACAACTTCAGCAGATTCACCAGGTGATCTTCCTCTGTAAGGGACTTGGCGATCATATCATCCACATAACATTCTATTTCCTTGTGGATCATATCATGGAATAATGTCACCATAGCCCGTTGATATGTGGCGCCAGCATTCTTCAGTCCAAATGGCATCACTTTGTAACAGAACGTGCCCCAAGGTGTGATGAATGTTGTCTTCTCCATGTCTTCAGGTGACATCTTGATCTGATTATATCCTGAAAATCCATCCATGAAGGAGAATACCGAGAACTGAGCCGTGTTATCCACCAATACATCAATGTGAGGTAATGGGAAATCATCTTTCGGGCTGGCTCTGTTCAGATCCCGGTAGTCGACACACATCCTTACTTTGCCGTCCTTCTTAGGCACAGGTACTATATTAGCAACCCACGGCGGGTAGCTAGTCACAGCAAGGAACCCGGCGTCCCACTGCTTTTGTACCTCTTCCTTAATTTTCATAGCCATGTCTGGGCGAGTTCGGCGCAACTTCTGTTTGACCGGTGGGCATTCTTCCCTCAAAGGCAGCTTGTGCACAACAATGTCGGTATCCAACCCTGGCATATCTTGATACGACCAAGCAAACACATCAACATACTCTTGAAGCAGATCTATCAGTTGTCTCTTCACTGAGTTTTGCAGGCAGGCCCCGATTCTAACTTCTTTCACGTCTTCCTCTGTACCAAGATTAATCACTTCAACCTCCTCCTGGTGAGGGGTAATAACCTTTTCCTCTTGTCTTAACAACCTGGCTAGCTCTTCAGGAAGCTCATATTCTTCTTCAACCCCTTCATCAGCTTGATTGATTGGATTGTCAAAGTCATACGATGTCATAGCCGTGCTGTTGTCGGTGCTGTCTGGAAGGCACTCTCTGCAAGGGTTAAGTTTGTTCATTTTAGTGATTGATTTTAATCTTGCTTTAGAAAAAAGTGAAATGAAGTTATCATTTTGGAAACACCTCCATTTATTTTTGTACAAAAAGAAAAATGGAAAAACAGTGAGCAGAAAAGAAAAAGACTCGTTTGCAAAAAGATGTCTGATATTTCATTAATTTAATCTTGTTTGCACAAAAGTACAGATGGCCCTGGTTACAAAATGAGTCTTGTCATCTTGGGCAAGATGCAAGACTTTGATGCATGCTATAAAATACAGGAAATAATAATTACTCTGCATGAGTAACTCTTATAATTTCCTGGGAAGACCAGTTCGAGACACTGCTCCCCGGGATCTTTGGACGAATCCAATTCCCCAGATTGCGCTCCTCTTCCAGCTCGTCTTCCAGACAGTTGATAGCATCGGGGGTAAGCATCCCCCCACTGACAAAACCAGGCTCTGCAGCAGCCTTCGCTTGATGTTGAGTTGGTTTGTAACCCAACCCAAATTTGTCTTCTTTCTTCTCCACCGATAGCAGTTTGCCCCAGCCTTGGGCGTTTCCTCCCTCAACAACCTTCCGGGCTTGTTGATAAGATGCCATGGAGATTCCAGATACAGCAGATGCTTCATTGACATTCAAGGCTTCAAAACCTTGGCTCATTGTCTCATGGATCTCTCCATCCATCTCAATGTATTTGTAGGTAGCCAGATGGCTAACGAAAATATCCTCCTCCCCACAGATTGTGACAACTTGTCCTTCCCACTCAAATTTTAACTTTTGGTGAAGGGTAGACGTTATTGCGCCGGCGGCGTGAATCCAGGGTCTACCCAACAAACAGCTGTAGGCGGGCTGAATGTCCATCACATAAAAGATAGTTTTAAAGGTCTGTGGGCCAATTGTCACAGGCAGCTCAATCTCTCCCAGAACCGATCTCTTAGAACCATCAAAGGCTCTTACTACCAGGTTGCTGGGTCTCAATGCCAATCCATCATATTCAAGCTTCACCAGAGCCTTCTTTGGTAAGACATTCAGGGAAGAACCTGTGTCCACCAGCACATGAGAAAGGACAGCTCCTTTGCATTCCATGGTTATGTGCAAGGCTTTGTTGTGATTGCGGCCATCCGCTGTCAAGTCAGAATTGGTAAACCCTAGCCCATTGCTAGCAGTAACATTTCCAACCACGGCTTCCAATTGGTTGACAGTAATCTCCTCAGGCACGTAAGCTGCGTGCAAGACTTTAAGTAGTGCATTCCGATGGGCTTCGGAGCACATAAGCAATGAGAGGATAGAGATTTTGGATGGCGTCTGGTGAAGCTGATCCACAATTTTATAATCACTCTTTTTGATGATTCTCATAAACTCATCAACTTCTTGATCGAACGGAGTTTTCGAGGCTTCTTTAACAGTTTGATTTTCCTGCACAGGGCTCTTTCCTTTTGCCTTGGCAGCAGCTTCTGCTTCGGCAGTAGGTCTTTGAATTGGTGGAGCGAAGAGGCGTCCGCTTCGGGTGAAGCCTCCGCCTCCCCCCACACTATCTACTTGTGGTGCAGGTGTTGATGTTTCAAGAGTGATCCTTTTTCCTTCGCAGTACACGTCAGAGCCGTAGTGCCAAGGGATGGCCCTATTGCTTTCATATGGTACTGGTCCAGACACCGTGACAGTGACTGGACTGATTGCTGCTGCTGAAGGGACTGTAATTGTTTGTGGATCGTAAAAGATTGTAACTGGTGCCCTGGCGGGAGCAGCACCTCCGGAATGGTAGGCGGAATTATTTTCAGGATCGTAGAATATGGTAACAGTAGAGACATCTTCATGATTGATTGCTGGTGTTGTAGGAGGTATTGTTGGAAGGACTGATGTTGTTGTTGCTGGAGATTCGGAATGGAATGAAGCTGAAGTTGTAGCAGGAGGAACTGTTGAAAACTGATCATTTGGGAGGACAGATGAAGTACTTGTTGATGTTGCTGATGAATTATCGGGAACAATAGTTGCTGTATTTGTAGGAGGGTCTGAAACCGTTGTCGACGAAGTTGCCGGATTTGTCGGGAATGATGTAGTGATCTGTAGCAGGCCACTCTGAATGAGGCTGTCAATACCATTCCTCAGGTCCTCACACCCATTCCATGAAATATTGCAATAAGGACATCCTAGTTCACACCCCGGAAATATATCGCTTTCGCGGAGCTGAGCTTTGATTTCCACCAATGGTGTCCTGATCTGATCCACACTAGTTATCAAATAAGACGGTTGGTCTTCTTCAATAGCATTAATTCGGGGACCACCATGGTTTGGCATTGGGTTTTTATTGACATTGGGCGGAGGTGCAAAATTCAGAGCCTTGGAGTCTACCAAGTCTTGTACCTTCATATGCAGAGCCCTGCATTTTTCTGTACTGTGACCAGGTGCGTTGGAATGAAAAGCACACCTAGCATTGGAGTCATAGTTCCTTGGCAGACTGTTGGGATCCGGAGGTGCCAACGTTCTTAGCTCAACCAGGTTGAGTTTCAGAAGTTGTGGCAGCAAGGCAGCATACGGCATTGGGATCGGGTCGATCACTCGGTTAGCTTGGGATGGCCTCTGTTGGAATGGCCTCTGTTGATTGTTGTTGTTGGTGTTGTTGTTGTTGTAGTTTCTTGGAGGGTATTGATTCTGATGATACTGAGGTTGTTGTTGGAAGTTTTGTTGAGGAGGTTGATAGACTGGCTGAGGATGAGCTGGAGCAGGGATAGTGACTGCTGCTATTGACCTCTGAGCATATTGGGGCCTACCCCTGCTGGTGTGAATGGCATTGGTCTCGCCAGTTCTTCTCGGGCCTGCAAAAGGCTTTCTTGTACCACTGGACGAACTAGCACCATTATCCGAAATTTTACCCATTTTCAATAGGCTTTCAATTCTCTCCCCCGCTATGACAACATCTGCAAAGCTGGTGGAGGAGAAGGCAGCTAGCCTATCAATATAGGTTCCCTGAAGGGTATTCATGAACATATCAGCCATTTCTCTTTCAGACATAGGTGGCTGGACAGCAGCAGCAAGCTGTCTCCATCTTTGAGCATATTCTCTGAAGCTCTCCCTTGATGATTGTGACATCCCCATTAGGAGGGTCCTATTGGGTGCCATATCCAGATTATACTGATACTGTCTGATGAAGGCCTCTGCCAGGTCCTTCCAGCATCTTATAGTTGCTCTTGTCAGATGGGAATACCATTCCCTTGACGCTCCAGTCAAGCTATCTTCGAAGTAGAACATCCAAAGTTTCTCATCCATTGTATAGGCCTTCAGCCTTCCCAGAAATGATTGCAAATGAGTCCGGGGGCATGAAGTCCCATTATACTTTTCGAAACAAGGAGGCTTGAACTTATGGGGGATCCTGACCCCTTCTACCAAACCCATGTCCATGACGTCGAAACCCAAAGAATTTTGAGATTCTAAGGACCTCAACTTCTCAGCTATTTCTTCCAATCGTCTATCATAAGTTTCCTCTCCAGCACCCATTACTGTAAATTGGTCCTCCTGAGGATCTTCTTGAAGTACCCTGGCTGCAGTAGCTGTTCCTTGAATGTTTGCAGGAATATTAATCTCAGGATGGAGATGTGGACCAAACACAGGGGGGTTAACATGTGGTTGCACCCTTTCATTGTTACTTGTGCCAGCAGTCCCCACATGGGGCTCCTCTTGATTCCTCCCTTCTACCAAAGCTCTGAGCCTCTCCTGGCTTTGAGCTAAGTTGTTCATCACTTCCATGAACTGGGTTATCTGAGTTCTCATCTCCAACCTTTCGTTGGCCATCTGGTTTCTGACCTCCGTAAGGTCCTGCTGCATCTGATCCATCTGAATTCCCGGAAGGTTGTTTCTAGTTGGGTACCTGTGTGGCCTGTTGAGGGGAAATACCCGGCGGCGAGCAATAATTCCTGAACATCACAACAGAGGTTAGTAGCAATAAAACAAAACCTACAAAACAAACAAAAGGGTTAGCATGCAATGCAGTTATGCTTATTTGCTCTCAAGGTATCCGGTTTGGCCTTCAGTTTTGACCCTTCCAGACCCCTGAAGAAGATGCTGCTGTTGAAGTTGCTTTTGATGTGAACCCAGATAGAAACCAACACAAATATATTACAAAGGGTGAAATAATACAACTTGTTCATTTTACAACACAAGCCCTCAAAGGGGTCAAAATACATCACAAAAAAGCAAAAGTACATGGAATAGGGATAACAACAAGCAAATGATCAAACTCCAAGGCCAAACTCATCCTCACGAACTTCCTTAAGAAGTGCTTCGGTCACAGGATCAGCCGGATGCTCCGTGAGACCTCTGATGAGAAGGTTTCTTGCTGCAACAGCTGCAATCAACTTCTTGTTCTGACTTTGATCTTTGGACTTCTTCACCCCAGCTTTGATCTTTAGTTCTGATATTTCTTCCTGGGCTGCTGCCAGGGCTTTTTCCATCTGCTCCATCTTGTCCTGAACTCTCTTGTCTTCTAGAGTACGGGCCTCAGTGATCCGGACCCATCTGGCCTGACTCTCTTTCAGGTACAAGTCTGTTCTTGCTCTCTGGAACTGGGCTTCTTTACAAGCATTCTTCAGAATCTGCTCACCAGCTTTGGACTTGTTGATATAATCTCCAGACTTTTCAATTTTAGTCAAGTGTTCCACTCTCAACTTCTCCAGTCTCTCAATCTCCCTCACACCTTCACTCCTCTCTCTGAGGGTCTTCTGCAAGGCTTGGGTTAACTTCTCATTTCTTTCCTTCAAGCTCTCAAACTCCTCCAAACTGATAGTGGCAGGGGATGGTGCTGAAGATGACTCAGGCATGTCTTCTATGGTAAAGGGCATTCCAGAGAATTGGGCCCTAGCATGGGACCATTCATAATATTGGGCTGATGCCACATTATTGCACTTCCCCAAAATGGTGATTCCCTTGGTTTGGACATGATCCCAGGCCCAGGCAGCCTGCCTAACAGTTGCCAGACTAATCTTGTTCTCACAGTAGAGGGTCTCTACCAGGTCTTGTTCCCTAGGAGTATGAACCAGTGCATAG
Source organism: Lathyrus aphaca (assembly GCA_963966055.1). Classification (NCBI taxonomy): domain Eukaryota; kingdom Viridiplantae; phylum Streptophyta; class Magnoliopsida; order Fabales; family Fabaceae; genus Lathyrus; species Lathyrus aphaca. Next base: position 9,829,397 of record OZ014520.1, on the reverse strand, counting down.
CCTAATTGCCTCCTGAACAGCAAAGGGTTGTAATTGATACTTCCCTTAACTCCTATCAAAGGCACATTGGGAAAGTGCCCACAGCTGGTGATTATATCTCTGCCCTTGGTGCTTTGAGTACACCATCTGATGTCTGCTGAAGTTAGGACAGTGAGTCTCTTAGCCCAGTTGCTTTGCTGATGAGGATTTAGAAATGCATCCGTCCTGGGTAGATGCCTGAGAAGCCAAGCATGAAATAATGGAGCACAACACCTCACTAGCCTTCCCCTCTGCTTCTCATTCTTCTGATGTACTGAGTAATAGAGATCTCCTAGCAAAGTTGGCACTGGGTTCTTCAGGATGAACAAATGGATTGCATTCTTGCTAATGAATCGAGGCTCATCTGCAAACAACACAATTCCATATACACTTAAGGCCAACAGAGCACAAACAACTTTCCACTCCCCCAAGGAGGCCTTCAGACTAGCTTGGGAAATCAGGAAGTCCAGATGAAGTCCAGGGATCCCAGCTTTAGAGGTCATGTGCTGCTTAATCAAAACAGGCTCCAGGTGCAAAGCTTTTGCCACCTCTCCATTGCTGGGAAAGACCATTTCAGGGTTGAAAGGGATTTCCCTCTTGATAGGCAGACCAATCAATGATGAGTATTCTTCCAGAAGAGGACCCAACTGAAAGTCTTGAAAGGTGAAACATCTCAATGGGGGGTCATAGAACTGAATACAGGTATGGATCAGGCTTCTCTGAGATGGGTCCAGATCCATGACCAAGTCAAGTATATCCCCATAATGCTCCCTGAACAAGGGCATGTGATCTGGAGTGATCAGGGTTTGGATCCTCCTGATGTCTGATAAGTCTGGTTGGAAGAAATGATAAGTGATGTTGCTTTTCTTTGGAGCCATGATGCTGAGGACTGAGTAGGATAAGTGCTGATAAAGATGCTGAGGAGATAGGTCAATGATGCAGATGGGGTCAAAACCAAAACCAGATGAAAATGGATACCCTGAAACACAAATAAGCAAATGTCAATATGATGCAATGATTATGTATGCAAATGATATGCAAGGGTCTGTGACTGAGCTGGATCTGATCAAAATGCCCTGATATAAGTCCATGTGTGTTCAAGAATTCCAGATGGAGGTCTAAAAATCCAGTAACCAAGGTGGGGGACTCAAATAAAGAGCCACATGTCCAGGGTTTCAGAATCACAAGAACTGTTCCAACATGGAGTATTCTTAATCAAGTCAAAGTAACAGGGTATTCTGAGGTCAAGGTACCTGCAAACCTGTAAACAGCCCAACCCCCTCACAGGTGGTGATCTAGAACAAGGATCCTCAGACTTGGATCAGTTATGAGAAGTGTAAACACTTCTAACCCGAAGGTACAGTGTTTACAATAACCATAACAATTCCTCCTCTAATTCACCTCAGTTTCTGACGGTCAATACTAAAAGGTCATCCAGACTTAGCAAGCTTCCCAGATAGCCCTAGCATTGCAGGAAATCTGCAACACAGAGTTCTCAAGAAGAAACCCATATCTGAACTGTGTTTCATATTCCTGCTCCAGACCGAAATGGAATGGGAAAGAATATGATTCACTCTAGCCTAGGTGTCACTCAGGTCCCAGGTATAGGACCTTAACTCTCAATGGAACACCCACCCACCAAAGAAAAACCAGATCCAGCCAGCAGCACAGTATGACAATATGATAAATGAAAAAACAGTAAAGAAAGCAATAAATAAAGCTGTACAGAAAGCAGTAAATAAAGCAAATATACACATACAAATAGCACATAACACCCCCAATAAACACAAATCAATCAAGCGCTAGGAGGAACCCACAAAAAGAACCAGAAGCCCTGGTTGCAGTATAAGGGTCCCCAGCAGAGTCGCCAAGCTGTCGCTCCCGAAGATTTGCATCCAGGTACAAGCGCGAACGGTCGGCGAAAGGGAACAGTGAGAACACACAGCCGTGAACTCACTGGAGATGAAAAGAGTCGCCAGCTAGGCATTTTTATCCCGGAGGAAAGGCAATGCTGCATAGACCTAGAAAAAGATGGATAAGACGGTTGCGAACCAGAGAGACTGAGAAAGGGGGTTGGTTACAACCTGGGAAGGTATTAGCACCCAGATTGTCCGCCGTACTCGACGGGATCCACGCTTAAAAGATTTGTGTTTTAAAGGGGTAGTGTCAGTGCAATCTGTGTATGAAATAGCTGGAAAAGAATGTACAGGTGTCAGTGTAGGAGAAGTGAAGTGTATAAATGTACAATGTCGGTGTAAGGACAGGAGTAAGATGCTCATGATAATGAGGCTAAAGAATAAAGCTAGAAAGAGGGGAATGTACAGAGACTTTTGTTCGATAACTGTTAAGTTATGCCTACGTATCCCCTCGTGCAATGAGGAAGTCAGAACACCGTAGTTCGACCCAAAGAGACTGAAAGATAAATTGACTTGTGAACTGCTTGCTTGTCAATGCTCAAGTGTATGACCTGTCTGGCTCAGGTGCAAACTGTCTTGCATTAGACGGAAGAAGCAAGTTCTCGGTTGTGAGTGAAGGTGATGAGAAAAGAATCCCGGAGGAGACGATTATTGTTTGTTTTTGAGTTTTCAGTCTTTTATTGCTTTTTGAAGTTTGTCATAAGTTAATGAGCTTAAGCCTAAACCAATGGGTTAGTAAACTCATCACATCTTCCTTCTGATTAGGGGTAATGAGAGTACCTTAAGTGTGAAGTCAGATTCTCACACTTAATCACCTTTGGTGTAGGATTAAGATCATTAACCTACTTGTGATTATTTAGGTGTTTTTGTTGTTTTTGTTTAGTGTTGAGTAATGAGATTAAGCCATAATCATAGATTAAACAGACCCATTACACCATCCTAAAAGAAGGATGATAGATGAGAATGTTTAAGCTGAGGAAAACTCCTCAACTTAATCCATGATTAAGGATTAAACTCATGACAAAACAAGCCTTTGATTAAGTGGATTTTATTTAATGGTATGATGATGAAGTGAGTTTTATTGTTTGTAAGACAACTTGAGGGGGACTTGTCCATTAACACTAGGGTTAGTCCTTCTTAACCAATTAAGGAAGAATTAGAACCCTAATGCAAGGCCCAAGTTACAAGTGATGTCTTGATGATTATTAAGTGGATTGATTAAGAGATTTAAACACATTAAGGGTTTAACACTTAGGATTAAAGTTATACACTCCATCCTAAGATAAGGATGCAGGCATAAGCTTGATCACAAAGCCTTAAAGCCTTTAGGGTTTAATCCCTGATTATGAGATGAGAAGAGAAGACTCAAAGAGAGACACAAAGGTAAAACTATGGGGGGAACTAATCAAAACCCTAATTCATTGTCATGCTTGGTTGTTCCTAAGGTTTGTGAGGTTTGCAAGAGAAGTCTTCAGAAGAGCCACCAAGAAGCAGATGAATAAGATCAAGAGAAGCAAAATGACTTGCTTCATTCAAGAAGTCAAGTCACTTGAAGAAAGAAAGTGGGAAGGAGAAGAATGAGCAAGCTCAAACTCAAACACACATAAAAATGCAGCAATGGATGCAAGAGAGATGAAAAGAAAAGTTATGAGAAGTGAAGGCAAATTCACTTCCCAAGTTACTTACCACCTGAAATGTTAGAAAGAAATGCAATGCAATGCTAAATGAAATGAAATGACATGATGCAAAGCAAAACCAGAAGCATGCACATGATGTTAATGATGTTATGAGGTGCTGCAAACATGAGACAAGGCATGGAGATGTTCATACAAGATCATGAATGCAAATGAAGAGCATGAACAAGCATGAAAAGTTATGAATCATACAAGACAAATGACATGGCAAATATGTAATGCAATGGTCAAACATGCTTTCTATATGTCTTAAGATGTCAAATGGATCACAAGAATGCACAAAATGCAAAGACAAGTCAAGTTATGCAAGGAAATGCAAGAAGGATGCAAGAGAGAGCCCAAATTAGGGTTCATGGATCAAACATCAAACAAAAACCCAAAACAGAAGCAAACCTCATGATAAAAAATGGAAAATGGCACCCAAAGAAACCCTAGGCCTATGATGAACCACTGCCCAAAGGGGAGCTCTCAACTCTCAACCAAACTCAAGATATGAATTTTCTAAGTTATTAGGGTTTTTTAGGGTTCTTAACAAAAGAAAAGTCAAACAATTTGAAAATGAGGAAACAAATCATGGCCTTTTTATCCTAGGAACTACATGCAAAACAAAAGACAATGCAAGAAGAATCAATGTCTCAACCTTCACCAATTGGCAGAAATGAATTTTTGAATCCATGATCAAAATAATGCATAAAAAATGATTTAATTCAATGAAAACTTCTTAAAATGCATCAAGATCAAAAAAGAAATTTGGTTTGAAGGTTGGACAATGTTTCTAAATGTCTTAGAACATTTCATGAATTTTTTTGTAATTTTTAAATACCTAAAAGTATTTTTAATTAATTAATTCCCATTAATCAATTAAAAATAATCTTTTAAATATTTAAAAATATTTTTTAATGATAAAAATAAAATAAAAAATATTTTTGTGTCATAAAAAATAATAAAACCTTAAGGAAAAAGTTTCATAATTTTTATGAATTTTTTGCTATTTTAAAATAATTATACAAGTTAATTGAAAAGAAAATGAATTAAAATTAAATAAAACTGAAGTATGCACAATGAAGGGTTGAGATTCAATCTGGCAAGGGGACCATTGACCACGCGCCAAATCCAGTGGCTCACATTTAAACTGACCTAAACTCAATTAATTAAATAAATTAAAGTGATTAGGGCTTAATGATCAATCTGGGCCGTTTACACGCGCGGCAAGTCAACGTGTTCAACGCATCTGATGGCTCAAATTCAAACTAGCATTAATGACCTGAGATTAGGGCTTAATGACTCAGGCTGCCGGAGAAGACTTCCGGTCGTCTTCTCCGGCGAGCACTTCCCCTGAAAAACTCCCATCTTCCTCAAAACGTATCAAAAGTGAAATCTAAACACATAGAAATGAACCCCATGATCTCCTGAATCAAAACCCTAACCCCAAACAAATTTATTCTTCATCAATCACATGAATCGAAAGCAAACATTTTTAGGGCAAACCAGTTTCAAAGTCAAATTAAATGATCAAATCACAACCATTTTCAAAACCAATGGTACCAGGATGATCAGTGGAACAAATAGAACAAGTTTGTAACAAGAAAAACAACTTCTGGAAAAATAAATTTCAGGCTACCTGAGATTCGAAGCTTTCAGTTTAGGAACTTTCTGGCCACCTCTCCTTGTGCAATCCACTCCACCTGATCCCCAGATGATGTTTGAATGCTCAAATGGAGTTTAAGTTGGCTGGATAGTGAGATTTGACAGCTTCTGCTCAAGCTTGGTCAGAAATGGCAATGGAGATTCTGGCTCTTTCAGGTCATTGTGATGGCTTGTTTGAGGTCCTGAGGATGAATGGAGAAGGTCTGGAGTGTTTGTTGGTGTGTTTGTGAACTAGGATGAGAGTTTCGAATGAAACTGCAAAATGGAGTGAGAAATGGCAGTGAGATGTTTAGGTTGTTTCAGGCTTGGATTCTTGTTGCTGTGTGGTCTATGGAGCAAGGTGAGTTGAATGGTGAAGATGGCTGAAGTGTTTGTATGCTGGACAGAGAGATTCGAAGGCTTATGCAGTTGGGAGTGTTTTTGTGTAAGTGTGGAATGAGATGGTTTCAGCCTTGCTTGCTCTTATGTTTTGCTTGCAAATTGTCCACATAACTCTCTCTCATTGGTCAGTTGATTTGACATGTGCTTTATGGATAGGTGAGTTAACTTTTGCAAAAAGTCAAATAATGTGTAAGAGAAGCATGGCTCATGATCTAGGCAAGTACATGGGCATGGGCTGGCGCAGCAAGGTGAGGTGAGAGGCTAGCAAAGCTCAGCATCCAAGGCTGCAAGTAGGAGGGAGCATGATCATGAGTTTTGCAACTTGTTGTATCTTTGGTTCACATGTGATTCTTTTGCCTAACCAAACATAAACCATAGGCAATCTTGGTTCATTTCTGATTTTTAGGACTTAGAGAATGTTTATGTGTTGGTTTGAAGTGAATTAGAGGCTGCAATATGCATTGGCCCAAGACTTTGCAAAATTTCCATTTGAAGCATGCCTTAGAAATCAATGATTTTTGCCAACTTTGCATGGCCATAACTTTTGATCCAAGAAGAGTTTGATCATGTTCTTGTACTTTTTGAAAAGGGAAAGATGAGATCTACAACTTTCATGACCAAAGTTTTTTCATTTGAAGCCTTTTTGAATCATGAATCAAGGCTTGAAAAATGACCTAAAATGATGCATTCTTGAAAAGTCAACTATGCCCAAAAAGTCAACATTTGCAAAAACCCTAAATTCTTGATCTTTATGAACTTCAACCTTCTTCCATGATCAAATAAAGATCATATACACTCAAAATGATGAAGATCACCCATTGGTTGGGTCATTGGGGGCCTCAGATGCCCTGATTTCACACTGACTTGCTTGAAAAGTCAACTCTTGATCAGATGACTTCCCCATGGAATTTCTTCATGAAAATTGATATGCATACTCCCTATACCATATAGAGACCAATGGAAACAAGAATGACCAAAAAATTTGGAGTTATGGCCTCTGAAACCAAAACCCTAATTTTCAGTCAACTGTGCAGTTCAACTTGGCTCTGCATCCACTCAAACCCTAGCTCTTGTGATTCCTCTGCATTTTTGACTTTGAGGAGATGGAATATGATGTAAGAACACAACATGGGCCCCTTTGAGTTGATTGGTAGCCTTTGGAGTGGCTCAAGAGGCTTTGAGATTGCTCAGATCACAAACCCTCGGTGCAGATGCCTTGAAAGCTATGCAGTGAGTCAAAAATGAGATGTGAGATGATATGATTGTATTTATGCATATGAGGTGATCACAAGCCATAGTGTGAATGGGTGAGGGCAAATTTGGGGTGTTTACACTGAAGTCTTTGACTTGCAGGTGTATAGATTGTGTTCCAATTTCAATCGATAGTGTTCAACTTCTCTCTCTTGTGTGTGTCAGTGGCCAACCCATTTATGTCTTATGTATCTTTAGGAGAAGGAAGCACCAAAAACCCTGATGTGTAGTTTAAAGCCTTACTAGAGTCAAGCTCTGTATTGGATGACAGAAATTGAGAAGGGAGCAGATGATGAAAATGCTGATAGAAATCTACATCCTTGCTAGTCAGCCTACAATATATGCAATGGGTAAGTACTAATAGTAAAAGGTTCCTCAAACAAATTGTATTTTTAACCTAAATATCAGTATACAATTTAACCTGACATACTTTTTATCAGGAAGACAATTTATGTGAACATATTTACCGGGGAGGCGGCAAAGAAATTTCCACAAGCAACACAGAGAGCAAGAGGAGGAGTGAGTTTGTTTCAAGCCATCAATTTTGAAACTCCACATGTGACATACACTTTGAACCTTTTGTCTTATTGCAATTTTGTATTTTTTATTGTAGATTCTGTCAGATGCAATGGGACTTGGAAAGACTGTTATGACAATTGCTTTGATTCTAAGTAATCCAGGCAGGGTGAAGTCAGAAGACAGTAATGCAGAGAGCCTATATGACAACATTTTCTCAACTAAGAGAAGGAATATTAACAATGTAGAGGGTGGCACCCTGATTGTTTGTCCCATGGCATTATTGGGTCAGTGGAAGGTGAGATTCCTCTCAAATTAAGTCAATTAAAAAAGCATGATTGTTCTTTTATATATATCTCAATATTTATGTGAAAGGCGATTTACAAGGATTTATTATATTCAGGACGAGCTTGAAACACATTCAAAATCAGGCAACATATCTATATTTGTTCATTATGGTGGGAGTAGAACTGATAATGTTGATTTGTTGTTAGAGTATGACGTTGTCTTGACAACATATGGTGTCCTATCAGCTTCATATAAAAGTGTAAGGAAATGTTTATTTGTGTTTTATTTTCATCAATTTAAATAGTGAACCTTCCTCATTTTAGAATCCCTGATTTTTTGAAACCAGGATGGAGAGAATAACATCTACCACAGGGTCCAATGGTTCAGAGTGGTGCTAGATGAAGCTCACCATATTAAAGCCCATAAAAGTCAGGTTGTGCAAGCTATTATTGCCCTGTCCTCACACTGCCGCTGGTGTCTAACCGGAACACCACTTCTGAATGTTTCTTTTATCAACATTTCAGTATTAATTACTTTATTACTATAATGAGCTTATAGTTATTAATCAAGAGTTTGTTGTAAAGAATCTCTTCCTGAAATTGTCATGTTCTCTGTTCCAGAATAGTTTGGAAGATCTATTCAGTCTCTTGTGTTTCTTGCGTGTTGAACCTTGGTGTAGCTGGCAGTGGTATGTCAAATATTAGGCTATCTTGTAGCTAGTGTAAATTGATCAATGTTTTGGGAAACAATCATTTGAAGACTTGTACTTCATAGTTCTTTGTAGCTATGTGATGAAGATTTCTGATTTTGAGATGAAGTTGATGGACATTGATAGTGAACACCTAGGGATTTTTAGTTTTTTTTTAATTTAAAAAAAATGTAATTAACGGCGGTTCTAACCGTCGCTATCTTTAATGAAATATATATTATATAATTATGGCAGTTCTAACCGTCGTAACTTTTAACTAAATTCAATGTATATTGTACAATTATGGCGGTTCTAACCGTCACAATTTTTAATTAAATTCAATATATATTATATAATTATGGCAGTTACAACCGTCGTAATAATATATTGGAGACAGTTTCAAAACCGTCGTGGAATGTTACGGCAGTTGGAGCGACAGTTTTAAAAACTGTCGTAAAACAGCCTCGCGACGCACGTTTCTACGACAGAAGAGGAACCGTCGTGATTTACAAACTGCGTCGGTTCTAACCGTCGTGATTTGCCAATATTAACCGTCGTAATTTTCCAATTTTCTTGTGGTGTATATATATATATATATATATATATATAAACAATAAAACAAAAGTAGACAATACAAATACAGAAATTCTAAATATCCTTTTTCAGAAGGAAAAAAAATAATAAAAGTTTTTAGATTACTATTCTTTTCTTAAATTTTATTTTTTTATTAATAAAAATAATTTTAAATCTTAAAAAATTAAATTAATGAAGATCAATTATTAGAATTTTTTTAGAATAACGTAGTTTGTTAAAATAATTACTGAAATAACGTAGTGTTTCACAAAATTACGAAAATGATGTAGTTTGAAAGCTAATACACCATATGGATTGGCGAATTAGCACAAAGTTGGATTTTTTTTAAAGACACATGTATTCCCCAATCAGATTGGCTCATGGGTGTTTTTATTTTTTCTTTTTTTTCTTTTGCACTTAGTCACCAATCCAATGCAGGATCATCGACAATTGAGTTCTAAACTAATATGCAATGATATTTTATCAATCGTTGCCGACGACCCGTCGGTAAAGATCAGCACGATAATCACGCACATAGTTCATAAACACAAGTATACTTCGTTGTACAGGAAATCATGAATATCTAGGACGAAGGTTGTTGCTGCCGTATTTGGAAATTGGGAGGAGTAATGCAAAGAACTCCCAAAGTATTTGTTGGCACTTAAGCACTACGCTCTAGGGACTATTGTCATTCTTGAGACCTTGCTGGCGTATACCCCATAAAGTAACCGTGTTAGTGGAAATGGCATATTCCACTGACATTTTAGGGCGTTTGACCTATGTATAAAAGGTTTTACCTTCTCCAAGCCTATAATCCAAATTGATGGAACATGACTATACAACAAATACAAAGGAACCCTACTAATGCAGTGGCCTAGGACGGAAATATCAACATCTTCCCAATTGCTTCGCTCTAGTCGAGGGGGAGACTGCTGAGGGATGTAGTTTTTTTCTAAAAAAATCTCCGACTACACATTGCTCCATAGTCTAACTTATGTTTGATTTTGGACAGACATGCATCAATTGAGAGTACATGGAAGAATGTTGATAACAGATGGCAGGATCCTCCTTCGACACATGTCTATTGCATTAGACACATTACTCAAAATTTCATGAGGGAGATCAAAGACAAGACTTTGCGGAAGAAGGCCGGGAATGCAAGGTATGCATTAACCGAAGCATCATTCAAACACTATCGTGAAGAAATCAGACTGACAAATGCAAATGCATTCAGACGGATCAACCAAATTCCATTGGATAAGTGGACCATGGTATATGACAAAGGACAACGATGGGGTCATATAACCATAAATCTCATGGAATCAATGAACTCAGTTTTCAAAGGCATTCGTAACCTACCGATAACCGCTTTGGTGAGGGCAACCTATTTTAGGCTTGGGGTACTTTTTGATGTCAGACATTCAAAATGGAGTTCTGTCTTACAATCTGGTCAGATGTTCAATGATAGTTCAATGTGGTTCATTAAGGATGAGGCTGTCAAATCTAACACACATGTGGTCACAATGTTTAACCGCAATAAAGGGCATTTAAATGTTGATGAGATAATGGATCACCACGAAAGGAGACCGAGGGGATCCTATCGGGTAGAACTAGATAAAAATTGGTGTGACTGTGGAAAATTTCAAGCCTTTCGTATGCCTTGCTCCCATGTCATAGCGGCATGTTCAAAGGCTCGGCTGAACCGATCAAACTTATTGTCCGATGTTTACCAAGTGAAACATCTTTGCTATGTCTACAACAAAAGCTTTTCGGTGGTTGAAAATGAAGACTACTGGCCTACATACAACGGAGAAATAGTCTGACACAATGAAAATATGCGAAGAAAGAAAAAGGGTTGTCCTAACATCATACATATTCGAACGGAAATGGATACAAAGAATAAAATGGTGAGACTATGCAGTTCATGTCGTCAGCCCGAGCACAATCAAAAGAAATGTCCCAATATTGGACCAAGCACAAGGTCCTGATTTAAATCAATATAACTGCATCTCTTTATAACATAAGCATCGTTCATTTCATTTATATCATTAAATTCTTACAACTGCGTTAAACTTAAAAAACTCAACACACAAATACAACATCTCAACATACATGATGTCTCAACCATTCTCAACAATCAAAAAATAACAACAACATACATAAATAAAACAACTAAAAGCTTCAACTTATCTAGGTTATTACAACCATTAAGACAACATCATCTGGCGACAACATCATCGTAAGGACACCAACACCATTTACCACTTTTCTCCACTTCATCATGCCTGACTCCACAACCCGCTTCTCAATTTTCCTGATATTTTCTTTATTCCCAATTTCTCCTTCTAACCAGCGGTTCAATTCCCTATGGAAATATTTCAAAGTCTGCGTGTTCTAGAGCAACATCTTCAGTGGAGGCTTTGTTGCTGAGAAAAACACCAAAGCATTTTCTTCATAAGTGGAAATTTGGGAAGCAGTTCTTCTGATGTTAATGATGAAGATGGACGGTGATTTACGAGAGCATACATGTTGAGATTTAGATCTATTTGTTAAAGATTTATGAGGAGGACAAAGAAAGAAATATATTGCTGAATAACAAATGAGAGCAAGTGTAATGCCCCGATTCAATTATTTCCCATTTTTGTTGAGTCTTTTATTTAAATTGAGTGATAATTGTTTTAATTATGAAATTGGTGTGTTTATGTGATATGTTGATGTGTTATATCATTTTACCGTTTTGAGAATTTTCGGGTAAAATTAGATTGTAGGGTATTTTAGACATTTGCTAATTAATGTAAAGTTAGAAATTATGTAGAATTATATTTTGTGAGAAAAATGATATTTGGTAGAAAAATAGAAATAGAAATAGATAGAAAGATATAAGAGTAGAAAGAGAAGAAAAAGAGAGATAGAAAGAAATAGAAAGGAAAGAAAAGGAGAAGAAGAGAAAAGAGAAGGAAAAGAGGGAAAGCTTGGAAATTATTCAAGATAGCTCCTAGGAATCGAAACAATCGGGTAAGGGTGTGAAATATTGTTATCTTATCATTGTGTATGATTATGTATGTGTTAGATTGATTGGGTTTTTGTTTTGGAGAAGTTCAGAGAATATGAGGTTTTAGGGTTTTTGATGAAAATCTAAGAAATTGGTAGACTAATCAGTTGAAGCTTGATATAATCGAAGTATGATAGTTAATACATGTTAATGATCATGTTTGTTGAGGTTTGGTGGGGTTTTGGAACCCTTTGGTATGACTGTTGCGCGACTGAGTTGCTGCTAAAATTGCAGTGTTCGCTCAGCGAGCAATTCCTTGCTCAGCGAGCTATCCAGAAACATTTTTGCTCAGCGAGCACGCTCCTCGCTCATTGAGACCTAGAAGTTAGAATTTTGTGTTTTAATTCATAACTTTTGATCCGAGTATCTGTTTTAAACGTTCCACATATCGATTCGAAGCTAAAAACATGTAGAAACTAATGATGCTAAAAGATGTAATTTTTAGCCGACTCTTACCCGACATTTTCGATAAAACGTAATTATATTAGTTAAGGAATTGTGGGATTGATTGTGGTATCGTGGTCGTTTGGAAAATAAATGCATTTCGTGAAGTGAATATGAATGCATGTTGATAGTGAAAACGTTTGTTACCGTTTGGCGTAATTGATGCGAATGTGTATAGTTTGTTTGTGATTGTATGAGATGAATGCATAATTATATTGTGAATATGTATGTATTTTCAAGAATGTTGTGAGTCATTTTGCATGTGAAGCATAATGTATACATTCTTGTATTATGGGATTCTATGTGAATCTGTTGTAACATCGTGTGCCCATGTGGGGTGTGAGCGATGATTACAACATGATTGTGTGCCTGTGTGGGGTGTGAGGAATCGGGTTGTGTGCCCATGTGGGGTGTGAGCAATCCATAAACATTGTATGCCCATGTGGGGTGTGAGCAATGGGTAATTTAATCACGAATGATTGTGTGCCCGTGTGGGGTGTGAGCAATCTGATTGTGTGCCTGTGTGAGGTGTGAGTAATCCATAAACATTGTGTGCCCATGTGGGGTATGAGCAATGGGTAAACATCTTATGTCTGATGGGGAGTTACTTTAGGTAACGATCGATGGTTCCAATAAGTTTCTGAGTGAACTTGAGATAATTGAGTTGGTACCGCATTGCATTTGCATAGAGTCGTGAGTCGGTCTCTATGATTTGCATTTATCATCTATAATTGAAAATTGGTGAATAAACATGAATAATGTATGTTTATGCGGAGTGATAGAAATTGGTGAATAAACATGAATGTATATGTTTATGTAGAATGATGTGAAATGGTGAAATTGTGCATGATGAATATGCTTGGGATGTATATATACATTGTGATGTATATGTGTGATGAGTGATGAATTGTGGTAAGAATATGTATATGTGTATTTTTATGTTAAGATATATAATTATATGCATTGTTATTATGATAATATTTCTCACCCTTCTGCTGTTTTATGATGCTCTATGAGGCATTGCAGAGTAGGTTTGCTGGAGGTCTTTTTGTGAAGCGTGTCTTCATTATTTTGGTCGTCGGCTCTGATATGTAGCACCGGGTAGCTAGGGTTGGCTTGATGCCTTTATGTGATGCATTTTTATATGTATCTTGGTGATGAATGTTTATGTAAACATGAATTATGTGGTGGATCAAACTTGATGATATATATATATATATATATATATATATATATATATATATATATATGTATGTATATATGTTTGATGTTGTTCAATGTTTAGTTTCTTCCGTTGTTATTCTAAAAGATTGAGTTGTGGGTGCAAGTATTTAGCTACTCCACTGTTGCATATCTATTGTTGAGCAAGTGTTGGATGTTTTAATTTCATGTATAATGTGACATACCTCTTTCATACTATGTTTAAATTATACTCTGATGAAATTTTAATATGTGCCTAAATTATTATATGATTATTTGGGGTTATAGAAAGGGGGTGTTACATTAAGTGGTATTAGAGCCAGTGTCGAGTCAGTTGTGTATGGCTTGTTATTGTGATGGTTGAACTGCTATTTACCATTGTTATTGTTTTTGGGAATAATCAGAATATGGCTGGTAGAAATGACAATGTGATGGCTGCTGCTTTGGAAGCAATGGCTAGGGTGGTGCAGGGTGCTCCGAATGTGAATGCTAATGATGAGTTCAGGAAGAATCAACCACCGATCTTCAAAGGAAGATTTTATCCCGATGGTGCTCAAATTTGGTTGAAAGAGATTGAAAGAATCTTCATAGTCATGGAGTGTGCTGAAGAGAGTAAGGTGAGGCTTGGATCTCACATGCTGAAGGAAGAAGTCGGCGATTGGTGGGTCGGTAGAAGTCAAACTCTTGAGGAAGAAGATTAAGAGATAACTTGGGATGTTTTTCGTACTGAGTTCTTGAGGAAGTATTACCTTGAAAGTGTGAAAGGGAAGAAGGAGATGGAGTTCCTTGAACTGAAACAAGGTAGAATTTCCGTTGTGGACTATACTGCTAAGTTTGTGGAGTTGGTTCAATTTCATCCTCACTATGCAGCTACTACTGCTGAGTTCTCGAAGTGTATTAAGTATGAGAATGGATTGCGTCCTAAGATTAAGCAAGTTGTGGGATATCAAAGAATAAGAAGGTTTTCGGATTTGACGGAATGTTGTAGAATTTTCGAGGAGGATAGCAAGGCTCGTTCTACACAATACAAGAGTTTGAATGAGAGGAAAGGAAAGCAACAAGCTAGAAGTGGACCTTATGTGACACCCGTTGATAAGGGAAAGCATAGGGGACACTTTGATAAGAGATATGGAGGAGGAGGTTCTGGTCCCGTTAAGTGTTACAAGTGTGGCGATTTGGGTCATAAGACTTTTGAGTGTGGGAAGAACATAGTGAAATGTTCTAACTATGGAGGCCTTGGGCATGCTACTACTGAGTATGGAAGGAATATTGTGAAGTGTTTCAATTATGGAGAAGTGGGTCACATTAGTACTAAGTGTACTAAGCCGAAGCAAGCTCAAGCGGGCGGAACGGTGTTTACATTAGCAGGGAAGGACACTACTAGTGCAGACCGTTTGATTAAAGGTACATGTTTTATTAATAGTATGCCTATAGTTACTATTATTGATACGGGAGCGACTCATTCGTCCATTTCTCTTGAGTGCGCTAAGCATTTGAATTTGTTTATGTCTTCTTGAGGTGGTGAGATGGTTATTGAGACTCATGCTTCAGGGTCGGTAACTACGTCCTTGGTGTGTGTAAGTTGTTCTTTGACCATGTATGGTACAGATTTTGTTATGGATTTAGTTTGTTTGCCGTTGGAGGGTTTGGACGTAATCTTGGGTATGAACTGGTTGCAATGTAATTGAGTTCATATAGATTGCTATCATAAGTTGGTGAGGTTTCCTTCTTTGGATGATGTTGAAGATGAGAGTTTCCTATCCACTAAAGAGTTGAAGAAACTTTTAGCGGACGAAGCTCAATTGTTAGGTTTGTTTGAATCATTGTCGGGGGAGAGTGAAGTTGAACTCAATGGGTTCCCAGTGGTGTGTGATTTTCCAGAAGTGTTTCCAAAGGGTATTAAGGATGTACCGTCGGAAGGAGAAGTTGAGTTTTCTATTGATCTAGTTTCGGGTCCTAGACCGATTTCGATGGCACCGTATCGTATGTCAACATCAGAGTTGGTAGAGTTGAAGAAACAATTGAATGACTTGTTGGACAAGAGATTTATTAGGCCGAGTGTTTCTCCTTGGGGTGCTCCGATATTGTTGGTAAAGAAGAAGGATGTGAGTATGCGGTTATGTATTGATTATCGATAGTTGAACAAGGTGACAATTAAGAACAAATATCCACTTCCAGGGATCGATGATTTGATGGACCAATTGGTTGACGCGCGTGGTTTTAGTAAGATTGATTTGAGATCAGGATATCACCATATTCATGTGAAAGAAGAGGATATTCAAAAGACGGCTTTTAGGACACAATATGGTCATTACGAATATTTCGTGATGCCATTCGGAGTTTCTAATGCGCCATGTGTGTTTATGGAATACATGAACCGTATTTTTCATGAGAAGTTGGATCATTTTGTGGTTGTGTTCATCGACTATATTTTGATTTATTCTAAGTCTCAAGAGGAGCATAGAGAGCCTTTAAGGATTGTGTTACGGATTTTGAAAGAGAAACAAGTGTATGCTAAGTTGTCGAAATGTGAATTTTGGTTGTCAGAAGTAAGTTTTCTTGGACATGTTATTTCCGATGGTGGTATTAGTGTTGATCCATCCAAGATTGATGCGGTAATGCAATGGGAAGTTCCTAGATCGGTTACGGAGATTCAAAGCTTTTTAGGCTTGGCGGGTTATTATCGGAGGTTTATTGAAAGATTTTCAAAGTTGACACTTCCGTTAACGCAATTGACTTGTAAGGGAAAGGCTTTCATTTGGGATATTCATTGTGAAGAGAGTTTCATTGAGCTTAAGAGAAGGTTGACAACGGCTCCAATCTTGATTTTGCCAAATCCGACGGAACCATTTGTGGTGTATTGTGATGCTTCATTGTTTGGGTTAGGTGGTGTTTTGATGCAAGATGGAAAAGTTATGGCTTATGCTTCAAGACAATTGAGAGTGCATGAAAATAATTATTCTACGCATGACTTGGAATTAGCGGTCGTGGTGTTTGTTTTGAAAATTTAGAGGCATTATCTTTATGGTGGAAGATTCAAAGTTTTTAGTGATCACAAGAGTTTGAAGTATTTATTTGATCAAAAGGAATTCAACATGAGGCAAAAAAGGTGGTTAGAGCTTTTGAAGGATTATGATTTTGGTTTGAATTACCATCCGGGTAAGGCAAATATGGTGGCCGATGCCTTAAGTCGCAAGTTGTTACATATGTCCGCATTGATGATAAGAGAATGAGAACTTTTGGAGGATTTTAGAGACTTGAGTTTGGTTTGTGAAATAACGCCGAGAAGTGTGAGACTTGGTATGCTACATGTTACGAATGATTTTCTTGCAATCTTATGTGAAAATCAAAATTTGGATTTGAAGTTTGTTGATTTGATGATGAATGAGAATGAGGATTTCAAGGTTGATAATTTTGGAGTTTTGAGATTCCGTGGTCGTATTTGTATTCCCGATGATGTGGAGTTGAAAAAGATGATATTGGAAGAGGGACACTGAAGTAATTTAAGTATTCATTCGGGAGCAAATAAAATGTATCAAGATTTGAAGAAGATCTTTTAGTGGTCCGGATTGAAGAGATATGTAGCTCATTTTGTATATGCATGTTTGACTTATCAGAAGTCTAAGGTAGAACATCAGAAGCCTAGTGGTTTGATGCAACCATTGGATATTCCGGAATGGAACTGGGATAGTATATCGATGGATTTTGTTACGGGATTGCCGAATACGCAAAGAGGTCATAATGCTATTTGGGTGATTGTTGATAGCCTTACTAAATCTGCTCACTTTATTCCGGTTGATATTAGTTATCCTTTGGAGAAGTTAGCCGAGATTTATGTTTTTATGGTAGTGAAGTTGCATGGAGTTCCTAAGAGTATTATATCGGATAAAGATCCTAGATTTACTTCAAGGTTTTGGGAGAGTTTGCAAAAGGCTTTGGGTTCTAAGCTAAGATTGAGTTCGGCTTATCATCCACAAACGGAAGGTCAAACCGAGAAGACAATTAAATCGTTGGAGGATTTGTTGCGTGCTTGTGTGCTAGAGCAAGGTGGTGCTTGGGATAGTTATTTGGCGTTGATTAAGTTCACCTACAATAACAATTTTCATTCAAGTATAGGTATGGAACCATTTGAGGCTTTGTATGTTCGGAGATGTCGAACACCTTTGTGTTGGCATGAAACCGGTGAGAGAACGGTAGTTGGACCGGAGATGGTACAACAAACGACGGAGAAGGTGAAATTTATTCAGGAGAAGATGAAAGCTTCTCAAAGTAGACAAAAGAACTATCATGACAAGCGAAGGAAAAATATTGAGTTTCTGGAAGGCGACCATGTGTTTTTGAGAGTTACACCGGTTACGGGTATGGGTCGTACTTTGAAGTCGAAGAAGTTGGCTTCTCGTTTTATTGGACCGTATCAGATTACTACACGAGTTAGTGTTGTGGCTTACCGTGTGTCGTTGCCTCCGAATCTTTCAAATTTGCATGATGTGTTCCATATTTCGCAACTTCGGAAGTATGTTCCGGATCCGTCACATGTAATTCCTATGGACGAGGTTGAAGTGAGAGATAACCTTACGCTGGAAGTTTTACCGATTAGGATTTTGGACCGTGAAGTCAAGTAGCTAAGAGGCAAGGATATTGCGCTTGTGAAAGTAGCGTGGGGAGATGTAACACCCACTTTTCCCACATAAATATTTATATAAATCTTTAATAAATCAGAGTTACTTGTCCAAAGTGAGATGTTACATCATTATCGTTCATCAAAATCGTTAATAAAAGAAAGCACTAGAATCCAAATCTTTAACGTCAATAGCTCAAAGGCTTAACAAATCACACATAATAAGGTTCTTCAATTCAAGTTTAATTATAAAAATAAGTTTTTCTAAACATTAAAAGTAAATATGATCAAAGATCCCCGTTCCCGTTACATATCAGAGCTCCTAGGACACAGACATCACACCAACGTACTTCTCAAGTACCTGAATTGTCTGCACTTTCGAAGAAGCACAGACGCAAAAAAACAAACAGAGGGATGAGAAATAGATTCATAATATAACGACACATACGACATATATGAAGAAGTAATTCACCCCTAATCATACAAAATTATCAATCCTATTATTCAATCAATCATAATGCAATGCGACTCAAATGCACAATGCAAATACGGTACCGACTCACAGTAACCGTTCATTAAATAGAACCCCGAATGCATCGTTAACGTCTCCAACAAGACACAATCATCCATGCAACCACGATTCTCAACGAATCCCGAATAATCACATCCACGACATGATTATTCCATCAAATGTATGTGCATGCAGACACAACAACGCATACCATATCACAATACACATGAACACATCATGCTTTACGATCATCATGATCTCATCAACCAACCATCAGTGCATCTTATTCACACACAGAGCATACACATATCTCATGTTATTCACAATTATAACAATCTACATATTCATATAATTCAATTAAACAATTAGGCTTTCTTATGCCATTAATCATCAATTCCTATATCCACTATTAGAACGTCCTCAAAGTCTTATTTCACTAATATAATCCTACATTAGAAGAATGAGTCAAATCCGCCTTAAAATGGACGAAAAGTCACATTTATAGTGGCCTGACACGGCCTCCCGTGTCCCCTGACACGGCCCGTGTCAGGTGGCCTGGGGACACGCCCCTCCAAATCACCAACAACCCATTTCCCGTAGCCTGACATGGCCACCCGTGTCATGGGACACGGCCCGTGTCAGGGCACCTGACTCCCAAAATTCTGATTTTTTACATTTTTCCCATTTTATTCCTCCTTTCTCACCTGCACGAACTCCAATTATTCTAAGTCGAATTTAACATTCAAAACCAACCAATTCACATGTTTATTATCCATTTACACCTATAACATTAATTAGTTTTATTAATAAACTTTCCTAGATCAAATTAGGGAATATATGAGGTTTAATCCTCTTCTCTATTCATCATATCCCCCATAACCTTCATATGCCATTTCCCCCAATACCAAACACACAACACCAAATATATTTTCAAAACACATCATATAATTATATCCGTCAACAATTTCACAATATTGCATCAATTCAATTATTATTATCATAATCTCTTAAAAATACCTAGGGGAGGAACGAACTCCCAATTACCCTTCTATGTCCTATCACCAATAATAAACCCTTTCTCCCCCTTACCTTAAAATCGAAGCTTTCCTTCATAACTTTTGGTCTTGGTGATCTACGATCCTTGACCTTGTCCTTCTTCTCCTCTTTCTCCAGACCTCTCTGTTCTTCGTCAAAAATACGATGAATAAGGTTTGTTTCTCTATTTCCTCTTTTTATAAAACAACAATTCCACCTTTGCCCCTTAAACCTCTAACCAACTCTTTATTTTATTTTATTTAAATAATAACAACATTATAATAGTATACCTTATATTATTATTATTCTCATAAAATACTTTCTTCATCAATTAATTCAATTATGCCATTAAAATATTAATATTTATTTCACAAAAATAAATATAAAATTAAGGCGTTACAACTCTCCCCCACTTAATTATTTTCGTCCTTGAAAATGTACCTGAATGGAATAACTCTGGATATGATTCCCGTATCTTGCTCTCCAGTTCCCAGGTAACACTTCCACCAGCATCTCCTCCCCAAGCTACTCTCACAAGAGGTATCTATTTGCCTCGTAGTTGCTTCATCTTACGATCTTCAATCCTCAATGGTAAAGTCTCCACCGTAAGATTGTCACAGATTTTCACTTCATCTCTCTGAATTACATGTGACGGATCAGACACATATTTCCTGAGCTGCGATACATGAAACACTTCGTGCAAATTCGAAAGTTCTGGCGGTAATGCCACTCTGTAAGCAACCTTGCCTACTCTCTGCATAATCTGATACGGTCCAATAAACTTAGGATCCAACTTTCTAGACTACAACGCACGCCCAACACCAGTCATTGGGTTGACTCTCAAAAATACATGGTCACCCTCACTGAACTCTAAGTCTATCCTTCTATTATCATGGTAACTTTTCTGCCGACTCTGAGACGCTTTCATTTTCTCTTTGATCATCTGAATAGTTTCAGTAGTCTGCTGAATAATCTCAGGCCCAAGCATAAAATTTTCACCTGTCTCATACCAACATAGAGGTGTTCTACATCTTCTACCATAAAGAGCTTCAAATGGCACCATCCCAATACTTGAATGATAGCTATTATTATAAGTAAATTCAATCAGTGCCAAATGTGTATACCACACACCACCTTTTTCTAGCACACAAGTTCTCAACAAATCTTCTAATGACTGAATAGTCCTCTCGGATTGTCCATTTGTATGTGGGTGGTAAGTCGAACTCAATTTCAACTCAGAACCCAAAGCCTCATGCAAGCTTTTCCAAAACTCAGAAGTAAATCGCGGATCTCTATCTGATACTATACTTGACGGTACACCGTGAAATTTCACAACAACTCAGATATAAATCTCCGCCAACTTAGTTAACGGGTAGCTGATGTTAATCGGAATAAAATGCGCAAACTTAGTCAACCGGTCCACAACTACCTAAATAGTATCAATGCCCCTTGCCGTATTCGGAAAACCAGTCACAAAATCCATAACAATATTATCCCACTTCCACTCTGGGATCTCTAAAGGTTGCATCAGCCCCGAAGGCTTCTGATGTTCCACTTTTGATTTTTGACATACTAAACAAGCATAAACAAATCGTGCAATATCTCGTTTCATACCGTGCCACCAAAATAATTTCTTCAAGTCATGGTACATCTTTGTTGCTCTCGGGTAAATACTTAAGCTACTCCGATGACTCTCTTCCAAAATTGCTTTCTTTAGTTCAACACTATCGGGTATACAAATTCTCTCCCGAAATCTCAAAATACCATTATTATCCAAACTAAAATCACCGCCTTGATCATTTCCTTCGGTAGACATTAAGTCCACCAATTTCACGTCTTGCCGTTGGCCTTCCTTAATTGCATCAAGAAATTCATTATTTATTCATAACATGTCCAACTTAACACTTTCAGGTGTCATCTCACACACCATACTTAAGTCTCTAAATTGCTCAATTAAATCCATCTCTTTCATCATCATAGCCGACATATGAACCGTCTTCCGGCTTAATGAGTCCGCTACTACATTTTCCTTTCCCGGATGGTAACTTATATTAAAATCATAATATTTCAAAAATTCTAACCATCTCCTCTGCCTCATATTAAGCTCCTTCTAATCAAATAAATATTTCAGACTCTTATGGTCACTAAAGACTTCAAATGGACCCATAGAGATAATGCCTCCAAATTTTCAACACAAATACCATTGCAGCCAATTCTAAATCATGAGTAGGACAATTCCTCTCGTGTATCCTCAACTGTCTTGAAGCATAAGCTACTACTTTACCAACCTGCATTAACACACCACCTAAACCCATTTTAGATGCATCACAATACACAACAAAAGCTTCATTCGGATTCGGTAAAATCAATACCGGTGCCGAGGTCAATTTCTTTTTCAATTCTTCAAAGCTTCTCTCACAAGCTACATCCCAAATAAAGGCTTGACTCTTCCTGATCAATTGAGTCAATGGCAACGCCAAATTAGAAAAGCATTCTATAAACCTTCGATAATAACCTGCTAAACCAAGAAAACTTCTAATTTCCGTTACTGTCTTCGAAGGTTCCCACTCAAGCACAACATTGACCTTCGAAGGATCTACTGCTATACCTTCACCAGATATTACATGTCCCAAAAAGCTCACTGTCTTCAACCAGAATTCACGCTTGGAAAATTTAGCAAACAATTTGTTATCTTTCAACACTTGCAGCGCAATTCTCAACTGTTTCTCATGCTCTTCCTCAGACATCGAGTATATCAATATATCATCAATAAATACTACGATGAAATAATCCAAGTAAGGATGGAATATCCGGTTCATATATTCCATAAACATGCCCGACACATTAGACACTCTGAAAGGCATCACTGCATATTCGTAATGACCATATCGAGTTCTAAATGTTGTCTTCTGGATATCTTCCTCTTTCACTCTTATTTGATGATATCCTGACCTCAAATCAATCTTTCTAAAAACACAAGCTCCCACAAGTTGGTCCATCAAGTCATCGATCCTTGGAAGTGGATACTTGTTCTTAATAGTGACCTTATTCAGCTGACGGTAGTCAATGCACAAGCGTATACTACCATCCTTCTTCTTAACCAATAACACTGGAGCACCCCATGGCGATACACTGGGTCGAATGAACTTCTTATCAAGTAAGTCACCAATCTGCGATTTCAATTCAGCTAACACAGTAGCAGACATCCTGTACGGTGCCTTAGAAATAAGCCTGGTACCAGGAATCAAGTCAATAGTAAACTCCACTTCACGCATCAGAGGTAACTCTGTAATATCATTGGGAAATACTTCAAGAAATTCATTCACCACTGGTAACTCTTTAACAACGACCTTTTCTTCCACAGATAACAAAGCAAACACAACAAACATTTTCGCTTAGTCTTCCAATAAGGTCCTCAGCTCTTTAGTAGAAACCTAACTGGCCAAAATTTCCTCTTCTGGAGTTAGGAATAACAATCTCTTCCTAAAGAAGTCAATATAAACTCGGTTGGATTCCAACCAGTTCATACCCAAGATTATATCAAAATTACTGAGTGGTAGACATATAAGATCCACTCTAAACTCTTTATTAGAAATAGACAAAACACAATCACGACATATCAAGGTAGTAGTCACATAACCTATAGATGGTGTATCAATAACCATTCCTCGACTTAACTGAGAAGGTTCCAATCCTAACATTTTCACACATTCTAAAGAAATAAACGAGTGTGTTGCACCCATATCAATAATCAAAAATAAAGGAATATTATTGATAAAGCAAGTACCTTTGACCAATCAATCTTCACTAGTAGGCTGAGCTCCCACTAATGCAAATACTTTCCCATCAGATTTCTGCTTCTTTGGTTTTTAGCAATTAGTGCTAATGTGGCCCTGCTCTCCACAATTATAGCAAATAGGCACATTGCCTCTGCAAATGGCCATCACATGACCCGCTCTTCCACACTTAAAACACTTCTTATCTTCAGTAGGACAATTATTGGCACGATGTCCTGTACCGTGACATCTGTAGCATTTGAGCTCACCGTGAGTACTTCCTCCTCCACTTGGTTTCTTCTCATTACCGGCTTTTTGCTTCCCTTTGTCAGCTTGAGCATTGTAAGGAGTACCACCAAATCTCTGATTCCCTTTCTTATCATTCACAGCTTTGTAGTGCGCAATTCGCGCCCTGCTGTCGTTATCATAAATCCTGCTCCTACTTACCAGCTCTGGATAACTCCTGATCTTCTGGCAGACAATACCCAGCTTAATCTCATGACGCAGTCCATTCTCATAATTCAGGCATTTGGAAGTCATCGCCTCTTCAGTATTGTAGTGATTACAGTATTGCACTAGCTCTTCAAACTTGGCAGCATACTCCGCCATTGTCATATTACCTTTCTTGAGTTCCAAGAACTCAACCTCCTTAGCATTGAGGATGTCTTCTGGGAAGTACTTCTCCAAGAACTCTATGCGAAATACCGCCCAAGTGATAGCCGTACCCACGTCTTCCAACCTTTGGCGACTGTTGTCCCACCAGACTTCAGTTTCATCCTCCAACATGTGAGTACCAAACCTCACCTTTTGATCATCAGAGCATCCCATGGTTCTGAAGATCTTCTCAACCGCTCTCAACCACTTTTGCGCAGCCTCTGGATCTAGAATTCCACCTTCATACGTCGGCGGCTTGTTATTCCATAACTGCTCCAATGCACAAGACTGAGCATTTCCTCCACCCTGAACGACCTGAATAACGTTCTCAACCATATGCGCCATGGCTTGTATAGCCGCAGAAAGAGCAGCATCATTCCTTCCTACCATACAGATACAACAAATAACTCAGGTTAGGAAACACACGACTCTTATTCTAAGGACTGACCCAATCTGGACGGTTGAACCGACCTGCTCTGATACCAATTGTAACACCCACTTTTCCCACAAAAATATTTATATAAATCTTTAATAAAATCAGAGTTACTTGTACAAAGTGATATGTTACATCATCATCGTTCATCAAAATCGTTAATAAAAGAAAGCACTAGAATCCAAATCTTTAACGTCAATAGCTCAAAGGCTTAACAAATCACACATAATAAGGTTCTTCAATTCAAGTTTAATTATAAAAATAAGTTTTTCTAAACATTAAAAGTAAATGTGGACAAAGATCCCCGTTCCCGTTACATATCAGAGCTCCTAGGGCACGGACATCACACCAACGTACTTCTCAAGTACCTGAATTGTCTGCACTTCCGAAGAAGCACAGACGCAACACAACAAACAGAGGGGTGAGAAATAGATTCATAATATAAGGACACATACGACATATATGAAGAAGTAATTCACCCCTAATCATACAAAATTATCAATCATATTATTCAATCAATCATAATGCAATGCGACTCAAATGCACAATGCAAATGCGATATCGACTCACAGTAACCGTTCATTAAATAGAACCCCGAATGCATCGTTAACATCTCCAACAAGACACGATCATCCCTGCAACCACGATTCTCAACGAATCCCGAATAATCACATCCACGACATGATTATTCCATCAAATGTATGTGCATGCAGACACAACAACGCATACAATATCACAATACACATGAACACATCATGCTTTACGATCATCATGATCTCATCAACCAACCATCAGTGCATCTTATTCACACACAGAGCATACACATATCTCATGTTATTCACAATTATAACAATCTACATATTCATATAATTAAATTAAACAATTAGGCTTTCTTATGCCATTAATCGTCAAGTCCTATATCCACTATTAGAATGTCCTCAAAGTCTAATTTCACTAATATAATCCTACATTAGAAGAATGAGTCAAATCCGCCTTAAAACGGACGAAAAGTCACATTTACAGTGGCCTGACACAGCCTCCCGTGTCCCCTGACACGGCCCGTGTCAGGTGGCCTGGGGACACGCCCCTCCAAATCACCAATAACCCATTTCCCGTAGCCTGACACGGCCACCCGTGTCAGGGCACCTGACTCCCAAAATTCTGTTTTTTTTTACATTTTTCCCATTTTCTTCCTCCTTTCTCACCTGCACGAACCCCAATCATTCTAAGTCGAATTTAACACTCAAAACCAACCAATTCACATGTTTATTATCCATTTACACCTATAACATCAACTAGTTTTATTAATAAACTTTCCAGATCAAATTAGGGAATCTATGAGGTTTAATCCTCTTCTCTGTTCATCATATCCCCCATAACCTTCATATGCCATTTCCCCCAATACCAAACACACAACACCAAATATATTTTCAAAACACATCGTATAATCATATTCATCAACAATTTCACAATATTGCATCAATTCAATCATTATTATCATAATCTCTGAAATTCTGGGATCAGGTACGTGATGTCGAATGAGATGTTTAAACACTTGAAGACTTATACAAAACTTAAAGTGCAGGTAAATTAAACAACACAGGAAATTGTTAACCCAGTTTAGTGTATCTCCACACTTACATCTGGGGGCTACCAAGCCAGGAAGGAAATCCAATATAAGTAATATTAATTCTAGACTTAAACCACTCAGTTTAATCTTTCACTTAATATCTACCCAAGGCAATTTCTACCTAAGACACAACTTAGATATGAGTATTAACTCACTCCCCCTTAATCACACAGTGATATGTTACAAGTTTAATAAAATTGAAGTCACACTTCAAACACAACAGCTTGATCTTACTTCACAGTTTCAATTAAGACACAATACACTTTTGCTTAAAAGCTCATAAAGTGTTACACATATAAAACCTGCTATTAAAACACAAACACCTTATTTAGTCTTCTTAATTTCGTACTCTATTCTGAGAGTTTCTGTTGCTTAAATAGATGCTTGGATTTTGGGCTTTCTGTAGGTTATCCAATCCTGATACGCATGCTGTCATCACCTTGAATTAGGGTTTGTTACTTCCTTGATTCTAGGTGAGTCAGTTCTTCTGTTATACTGAAATCATATAACCAATCTCCCTACAGATGTGCCTTCTACTGTTTTATCCATTCACAATTAATTCCAGATAAATTCCCTGAATTTACTCAGTTCTGTTAAGCATTATTTAATTCTGGTAGCAGGTTTGAGATGTCACAACATCTGGTGTGACATCCTGAAATCTGAACTTACTTCATTAACTTATACAATGTCACAACATCTGGTGTGACATCCTGAATTAAGTTCATTAACTTATACTCTGTTTGATAATGTCACAACATCTGGTGTGACATCCTGAACTAAGTTCAACACTTCTTGTTGGTCAAAAATTTTGCCAATTCTAAACATCTACAAACTCCCCCTTTGGCTAATTTTTGGCTAACACAATCTTCTGGTTTTATCAGAGTGCAGCAGAGTTTCATTTATCAGAGTGCAGCAGAGTTCTTTTCTGTTTTAATCATATGAGAGTTTGCTCCCCCTCAAACCTGTATGTATTCTGAATTGTTCAACAGAATTAAAAAACTTAGTTCAGAAGCAGATACTAAACAGACAAACAGCTTGTTCATTAATCATGTAAACTGTAGCAGACATTGTTGCTCTCTGTTCTCTTCTCCCCCTTGTTAGACATAAATTGGGGCCAAATTACATAAGCAGACAGAAATACAAAATCAAAATTACAATGCTGATACAGTACACTTTCCTCACACATTTTCACTCAGAATCTTCATATTCAGTATCTTCCTCTTCTTCAGATTCATCATCAGAGTCAGCAACCTTCTGAGCACTCTCTTCCATTTCCAGCCTTTGAATAATTTCCTCAAGTTTTTGCTTCCTGGCATCCAGCTCTTTGCAGGTGTTCTTCAGCTCTGCAATCAAGGCAGCTTTGGATATGGGAGTCTTTGCTTTTGAAGGTCCAGCAGATGTCCCAGTGGGAGCTTCAACATCAGCAGCATGATGGCTTAAGAACAGCTTGTAGTGGAAGGCCAGAGGACTTTCTCTTTTGCAGATTGAATCCTTCTCAGTGAGGATACCTGGATACTGGCTGAGGATTATACCACATAGCAGAGATGGAAAGGCAATGGGAAGTTTTGTTGCTGATGTTCATGCATGCTTCAGTGTTTGATCAAATATGTAAGCCCCAAAGTCCAGCTTTGTTTGGGTGCCCACAACATAAATGAATATGCCCAATCCAATAGCTATTGAAGAGGTATGATTGGTAGGGACCCAGTTTATAGTACCAATCCTATGCAGCATTGCATACTTCCTTGTTAGCAAGCTAACAGAAAGTTTGCCCTTGACTGGCCAAGGCTTGACCTGATTGGCAGTGATGACCTTGCAAATCTGGTTGTCAGTCTTCCCCAGCTCATTAGGTCCATCAGATTCTCTCCCTAGGTAATGATTGATAACCCTAGGAGAGAATTCCACACATCTCCCTCTTACATAGACTTTTCTGAATTCATCTGACTTACCATCAGCACAGTCCTCTTGAAGGTTGACAATGAACTCCTTGACTAGCAGCTCATAGCAAGGTGAAAAATTTGAAACTGTTTTGAATAAACCAGTAGAAGATATTAGGTCTATTACCTCAGTGCACTCAAGTGCATTGCTGCCCATCTCTCTTTCAAGTGCCACCCTTCTTTGGTATACATATTTCCATCTGCTCACACTTGACACATGATGGAATGAAACATTGTCCAGAGGAGCTTCTGGAACAGCAGAGGTAGACCTTGAAGGTGTTGGTTTCTTCTTTGGTTGGGATGTTGGGACATCCTCTGCAACATCTGAATCTGGTGGAGTTACAGCTTTCCTCTTTTGTGTATTCACCTTGCTTCATTGTTTAGTTGGTCCAAATACCACTTTGGCCTTGTCTTTCTTTGGTGTAGGTTGTTTCTTTTCAGGAGTTGCATGTCCAGCAGTCTTCTTCTCCTTCCTAGTCCTAAGCCTTTTGGCTATGCTAGGGTCCACATATGCAATGATCTCTGTGTCAGAGTCATGATCTATGTCTACAACAGGAGGAGGTTGAGTAGTCTCCTCTTCAGCAGGTGGATCAACAGAAGCTTGGTCATCAGTAACTTCATCATCATCATCAGTTGAGGCCTTGTGCTGGTCCTCAGATGTTTCAACATCTATTGGGACATCCTGTTGAGCAGGAGTGTCCTCTTCAGCCTTATTGCTCTGTTCTTCTTGTGGAGTTGGCATGGTGTTCAGGGGAACAGATGTACCACTCACAACTCTTTGTTCAGATAGAATCCTGTTTACAAGATTCTTAATAGAAGCATCCACATATTCAGAAGCTTTGGGGGGGGTGTTTGATGATGAAGGAACCCCTTTGCTTTTGCTGAACATAGGTTCCTTTGCTCTTCTCACATTTGGAGTTCTAGGATTTTGAGCAAGAGGAACACTTCCTCTGATTTCGTCCATGGGAGTAGTATCCATTGGAACCATGGAGATTGGGGTTGCATGCACCACATCTTCTTGGTTGAGGTTTTCATCAGTGAGGTTAGGGTTTTGATGTTGAGACATTTTCGAAAGTGGTGGAAGAAGAGTTTAGGTTTGATTGATTTTGATGAGCTCTGAAAATCAGCTATAGCATGCAATTTGTTTTGAGAGGATGATGAGAAGATGAATAGCTGAGAGCAAGCTGGAGCTTTTATAAAAGCTGTTACTTGGAGAATTTTAAAGAGTGGAATACACAGAGTTTTTGACCAGACTGGTGTTGCCATCTGGTGATCATGCCACACGATGTCATAGGACATGTTGGCACTTCTCCATAACTGCTATATTTCACATAAGCAGATTCCCAATTTACCCCTTAGGTTTTCAAATTGGGTAGCATCCAAAGCTTTAGTAAATATATCAGCCAATTGCAGATCTGTGGCTACATGTTCTAATGAAATCACCTTCTCTTCCACAAGATCTCTGATGAAATGATGCCTGATATCAATGTGCTTGGTCCTACTGTGTTGGATATGATTCTTTGATATGTTAATAGCACTTAAATTGTCACAGTACAATGTCATGACATCTTGTGGGACATTGTATTCTGTGAGCATTTGCTTCATCCAAACCAACTGTGAACAACTGCTACCAGCTGCAATATATTCAGCTTCAGCAGTGGATAAGGATACACAATTTTGTTTCTTACTGAACCAAGAAATCAAATTGTTTCCTAGAAAGAAGCATCCTCCTGATGTGCTCTTTCTATCATCAGCACTTCCAGCCCAATCAGCATCACAAAAGCCAGTGAGAATTGGTTCACATCCATGGGAGTACATTATGCCATAGTCACAAGTACCATTGACATATTTCAGAATTCTCTTAACCTGGTTTAGATGGCTAACTTTTGGATCAGCTTGATATCTTGCACATACACCTACTGCAAAGGCTATATCTGGTCTGCTAGCAGTCAGATATAATAAGCTTCCAATCATGCTTCTGTATAGACTTTGGTCCACCTTCTCACCCTTGTCATCCTTTGTCAGCTTTAAATGAGTGGGGGCAGGTGTTCTTTTATGACTTGCACTGTCCATCCCAAACTTCTTGACAGTGTTCTTTGCATACTTGCTTTGAGATATGAACATGGAGTCTTCCATCTGCTTGATTTGCAGTCCAAGAAAGTAGGTTAGTTCTCCTACTAGGCTCATCTCAAATTCAGATTCCATTTGAGTGACAAAATGTTTAACCATCCTGTCTGACATCCCACCAAAGACTATGTCATCTACATATATTTGAGCAATCATGACATTTCCTTCTTCATCCTTCACAAACAAGGTTTTGTCTATTCCACCTTTCCTGTATCCTTATTTTGTGAGAAAAGTAGTCAGCCTTTCATACCATGCTCTTGGAGCTTGCTTCAGACCATAAAAAGCCTTCCTTAGTTTGTATACATGATCTGGACAGTTTGGATCAACAAATCCCTTAGGCTGCTCCACATATACCTCCTCATTAAGATATCCATTTAGAAAGGCACTTTTCACATCCATTTGAAATAGCTTGAACTTCAGGATACAAGCAATTCCTAAAAGTAGTCTGATTGATTCAAGCCTTGCTATTGGTGCAAAGGTTTCATCAAAGTCTACTCCCTCAATTTGTGTGTATCCTTGAGCTACAAGTCTAGCCTTGTTCTTTGTAACAACTCCCTGCTCATTTGACTTGTTCTTATACACCCATTTAGTGTCAATCACATTTATGTCATCAGGTCTAGGAACAAGATCCCACACTTCATTCCTTGTGAACTGACCTAATTCTTCTTGCATAGCACAAATCCAGTACTCATCATTTAGAGCTTCCTTGATGTTTTTAGGTTCTATTTTTGAAACAAAACAAGAACCTGAAATCACCTCTCTTGATCTAGTGCTTACACCATTGTTGGGATCACCAATTATCAAATCTTTGGGATGATCCTTCTGGATTCTGATGGAGGGAGGTTTGCTGGATTGTTCTGTCCTTGCCTCAGTTTGAGTGAAGTCAGGATGATCACTCTTTATTTCAGCTTCAGTCTGACTGTCAGCAGATGTTCCAACATCATCTGCAACATCTGCAGGGGCATCATCAATTATCACATTTATGGACTCCATTATAACCTTGGTTCTGGAGTTAAATACTCTATAGGCTCTTCTATTTATGGAGTATCCAAGGAAAATCCCTTCATCACTTTTAGGATCCATCTTTCTTCTTTGCTCCCTATCAGCCAGAATGTAACAATTACTTCCAAACACATGAAAGTACTTAACTGTAGGTTTTCTACCCTTCCAGACTTCATAGATGGTGGACAAGGTTCCTTTCCTTAGAGTGACTCTATTATGAATGTAACAAGCTGTGTTCATAGCTTCAGCCCAGAAGTACAATGGTAACTTTTTAGCATGAATCATAGCTCTTGCTGATTCTTGGATAGTTCTGTTCTTCCTCTCAACAATCCCATTCTGTTGAGGGGTGATAGGAGAAGAATACTCATAATTGATTCCCTCTGAAGAACAAAAATTTGAGAATTTTTTATTCTCAAATTCCTTTCCATGGTCACTCCTTATTCTGACTACACAGCTTGCTTTTTCTCTTTGTATTCTTTGACACAAATCTTTGAATACATCAAACACATCAGACTTTTCTTTGATAAAATTTATCCATGTATATCTTGAAAAGTCATCAACAACTACATAGGCATACCTTTTTCCCCCAAGGCTCTCAACCTGCATTGGTCCCATAAGATCCATATGCAATAATTCCAAAACTTTGAAAGTTGTCAGATGTTGGAGCTTTGGATGGGACATCTTGGTTTGCTTGCCTATTTGACATTCACCACATACTTTGCCTTCATCAATCTTCAGTTTTGGAATACCTCTTACAGCTTCCATAGATATGATTTTCTTTATTCCTCTGAGATGAAGGTGACCCAGTCTTTGGTGCCATAGCTTCACTTCTTCTTCTTTGGCTAAGGAGCAATTTGAAGTGAGACTAAAATCTTAAGGTTCCCACATATAACAGTTGTCTTTAGATCTGGATCCTCTCATGACAACCTTCTGTTCTTTATTAGACACTATGCATTCAGTTTTGGTAAAGTTTACACTGTAACCTTGATCACATAATTGACTTATGCTGATCAAGTTAGCAGTCAATCCTTTTACCAGCAGCACATCATCTAGTCTTGGTACATCTGGACAGTCCAAGGTCCCAACTTCCTTGATTTCTCCTTTAGCTCCATCTCCAAAGGTTACATATCTGGATGAATGTGACTTTAAGTCTACCAGCAGATTCTTCAATCCAGTCATGTGCCTTGAGCATCCACTGTCAAAGTACCAGTCTTCTTTAGCTGATACTCTTAGAGATGTATGAGCTATATATGCAACACTCTTCTTTGACCATTTTTGCTTGTAGTGAGGTTTCCTTTGATGCCTCTGCCCTGTGTAGTGTCCATTTTAGAGCTCCAAGGTTGTTTGTTGAACTTGTTCTTGGGCATGTAGCTTTGATCAGCATGAAAACTAGCTTTAGGTACCCATAATTTCTTGATGACCTTTGTCTTCTGCTTAGGGGGTTGCTGATATCTTTGATTTTGATGTCCATGCAGCACTTTCTTGGTAATCTCTATCTTCTGCTTAGGGAGTTGCTGATACATCTGATTTGGATATCCATGCAACTTGTAGCAATGAGGTTTGATGTGACCAAACCTTCCACAATGATGACATCTCCATCTTTGATACTTCTTTTTCATCATGTTCTTTTCATGATGTTGGGACATCTGTTGGGACATCTTGTTTGACTTTATGGGATTTGAAGTAGTTTTGTTGGTGCTAGCCTCAACCTTTTGAGCTTTGTTAAATCCCAGTCCAGTTCTATCCCCTGAATGCTTATTGTTGTTGAGAATGACATCCAGTGTGTTTGTGCTACTATTCAGCATTCTAACAGATTTGGACATATGTTCCAATTTGGAGTTGAGAAGACTTACTTCACTTTTCAAAGTGTCAAGGATTTCTAGATTACTTGTCTTTTCAACCTATAATGCCTCAATCTGCTTCTTCTTCTTTATATTCTCCATGCATATTTCAGTGCTCCTTTTACACAGCTCTTTGTATGATTCTTCAAGCTCTTCAAAAGTCAGCTCCTCATCACTGGATCCACTTTCAGATTCACGTACTCCAGCTAGAGCAGTGATGTGCTTTGCTGATTCTTCTTCTGAATCATATCCTGAGTCTTCATCAGACCAGGTCACAGAGAGACCTTTCTTCTGCTTCTTTAGATATGTAAGGCATTCATTTCTGATGTGTCCATATCCTTCACATCCATGACATTTAATCCCTTTTTCTTGATTGGTCTTTTCATCATAATTTGACCTTCTATTAGCATCATAAGGTCTTTTATTCTCAGAAGAGTTTGAGTTTCTTCCACTTGGTCTGGACCTGCCATCCATTCTTCTGAGAATCTTGTTGAATTGTCTTCTAAGCATAGCAATTGTTTCTGATAAATTTTCTTCAAGTTCTGCTTCATTATTTTCTTCTTCTTTATCAGTATTTGACACCAAGGCTATGCTTTTGTTCTTCTTTACAATTGTGTCATTCATTCCCATCTCAAATGTTTGAAGGGAACCAATGAGCTCTTCAACCTTCATTGTGCATATGTCTTGAGCTTCTTCTATTGCTGTAACCTTCATGTCAAATCTTTTTGGTAAAGATCTGAGAATCTTTCTTACCAGCTTTTCATCACTCATCTTCTCTCCCAAAGCACCAGAAGTAATAGCTATTTCCAAGATGTTCATGTAAAACTCATGAATTGTCTCCTCTTCCTTCATTCTCAAGTTTTCAAACTTGGTGGTGAGAAGTTGAAGTCTTGACATCTTCACCTTTGATGTTCCTTCATGAGTGGTTTTGAGAGTGTCCCAAACATCTTTAGCCAGCTCACAGTGATGCACAAGTCTGAATATGTTCCTATCAATGCCATTGAATAAGGCATTTAAGGCCTTGGAATTTCCAAGTGCTGAATCTTCTTCCTCCTTGCTCCATTCTTCTTCAGGTTTCAACACTTTTGCCCCATCCTTGTTGTCTTGGACAGGGTGCTCCCATCCTTTGTTGACTGCTTTCCAAGCCCTATTATCAAGTGATTTTAAGAATACTACCATTCTTGGCTTCCAGTAGTCATAGTTTTATCCATCCAATATAGGTGGTCTATTCACAGATCCTACATCTCTGTCCATGTTCCCAAAATTTGTAGTCCCTAGATCTCACCCAGTTAAACAGGCAGGGTGCCTGCTCTGATGCCAATTGAAATTCTGGGATCAGGTACGTGATGTCGAATGAGATGTTTAAACACTTGAAGACTTACACAAAACTTAAAGTGCAGGTAAATTAAACAACACAGGAAATTGTTAACCCAGTTTAGTGTATCTCCACACTTACATCTGGGGGCTACCAAGCCAGGAAGGAAATCTAATATAAGTAATATTAATTCTAGATTTAAACCACTCAGTTTAATCTTTCACTTAATATCTACCCAAGGCAATTTCTACCTAAGACACAACTTAGATATGAGTATTACCTCACTCCCCCTTAATCACACAGTGATATGTTACAAGTTTAATAAAATTGAAGTCACACTTCAAACACAACAGCTTGATCTTACTTCACAGTTTCAATTAAGACACAATACACTTTTGCTTAAAAGCTCATAAAGTGTTACACATATAAAACCTGCTATTAAAACACAAACACCTTATTTAGTCTTCTTAATTTCGTACTCTATTCTGAGAGTTTCTGTTGCTTAAATAGATGCTTGGATTTTGGGCTTTCTGTAGGTTATCCAATCCTGATACGCATGTTGTCATCACCTTGAATTAGGGTTTGTTACTTCCTTGATTCTAGGTGAGTCAGTTCTTCTGTTATACTGAAATCATATAACCAATCTCCCTACAGATGCGCCTTCTACTGTTTTATCCATTCACAATTAATTCCAGATAAATTCCCTGAATTTACTCAGTTCTGTTAAGCATTATTTAATTCTGGTAGCAGGTTTGAGATGTCACAACATCTGGTGTGACATCCTGAAATCTGAACTTACTTCATTAACTTATACAATGTCACAACATCTGGTGTGACATCCTGAATTAAGTTCATTAACTTATACTCTGTTTGATAATGTCACAACATCTGGTGTGACATCCTGAACTAAGTTCAACACTTCTTGTTGGTCAAAAATTCTGCCAATTCTAAACATCTACAATCTCTTAAAAATACCCAGGGGAGGAAGGAACTCCCAATTACCCTTCTATGTCCTATCACCAATCATAAACCCTTTCTCCCCCCTTACCTTAAAATCTAAGCTTTCCTTCACAACTTTTGGTCTTGGTGATCTACGATCCTTGACCTTGTCCTTCTTCTCCTCTTTCTCCAGACCTCTCTATTCTTCATCAAAAATACGATGAATAAGGTTTGTTTCTCTATTTCCTCTTTTTATAAAACAACAATTCCACCTTTGCCCCTTAAACCTCTAACCAACTCTTTATTTTATTTTATTTAAATAATTACAACATTATAATAGTATACCTTATATTATTATTATCATTCTCATAAAATACTTTCTTCATCAATTAATTCAAATATGCCATTAAAATATTAATATTTATTTCACAAAAATAAATATAAAATTAAGGCGTTACAACTCTCCCCCACTTAATTATTTTCGTCCTTGAAAATGTACCTGAATGGAATAACTCTGGATATGATTCCCGTATCTTGCTCTCTAGCTCCCAGATAACACTTCCACCAGGAGCTCCTCCCCAAGCTACTCTCACAAGAGGTATCTCTTTGCCTCGTAGTTGCTTCATCTTACGATCTTCAATCCTCAACGGTAAAGTCTCCACCGTAAGATTGTCACAAATTGGCACTTCATCTCTCTGAATTACATGTGACGGATCAGACACATATTTCCTGAGCTGCGATACATGAAACACTTCGTGCAAATTCGAAAGTTCTGGCGGTAATGCCACTCTGTAAGCAACCTTGCCTACTCTCTGCATAATCTGACACGGTCCAATAAACTTAGGATCCAAATTCCTAGACTTCAACGCACGCCCAACATCAGTCATTGGGTTGACTCTCAAAAATACATGGTCACCCTCACTGAACTCTAAGTCTTTCCTTCTATTATCATGGTAACTTTTCTGCCGACTCTGAGACGCTTTCATTTTCTCTTTGATCATCTGAATAGTTTCAGTAGTCTACTGAATAATCTCAGGCCCAAGCATAACATTTTCACCTGTCTCATACCAACACAGAGGTGTTCTACATCTTCTACCATAAAGAGCTTCAAACGGCACCATCCCAATACTTGAATGATAGCTATTATTATACGTAAATTCAATCAGTGCCAAATGTGTATCCCACGCACCACTTTTTTCTAGCACACAAGTTCTCAACAAATCTTCTAATGACTGAATAGTCCTCTCGGATTGTCCATTTGTTTGTGGGTGGTAAGTCGAACTCAATTTCAACTTAGAACCCAAAGCCTCATGCAAGTTTTTCCAAAACTCAGAAGTAAATCGCGGATCTCTATCTGATAGTATACTTGACGGTACACCGTGCAATTCAAAACAACTCGGATATAAATCTCCGCCAACTTAGTTGACAGGTAGCTGATGTTAATCGGAATAAAATGCGCAGACTTAGTCAACCGGTCAACAACTACCCAAATAGTATCAATGCCCCTTTCCGTATTTGGCAAACCTGTCACAAAATCCATAATAATACTATCCCACTTCCACTCTGGGATCTCTAAAGGTTGCATCAACCCCGAAGGCTTCTGATGTTCCACTTTTGATTTTTGACATACTAAACAAGCATAAACAAATCGTGCAATATCTCGTTTCATACCGTGCCACCAAAATAATTTCTTCAAGTCATGGTACATCTCCGTAGCTCTCGGGTGAATACTTAAGCTACTCCGATGACTCTCTTCCAGAATTGCTTTCTTTAGTTCAACACTGTCGGGTATACATATTCTCTCCCGAAATCTCAAAATACCATTATTATCTAAACTAAAATCACCGCCTTGATCATTTCCTTCGGTAGACATTAAGTCCACCAATTTCACGTCTTGCCGTTGGCCTTCCTTAATTGCATCAAAAAATTCATTATTTATTCGTAACATGCCCAACTTAACACTTTCAGGTGTCATCTCACACACCATACTTAAGTCTCTAAATTGCTCAATTAAATCCATCTCTTTCATCATCATAGCCGACATATGAACCGTCTTCTGGCTTAATGCGTCCGCTACTACATTTTCTTTTCCGGATGGTAACTTAAATTAAAATCATAATCTTTCAAAAATTCTAACCATCTCCTCTGCCTCATATTAAGCTCCTTCTAATCAAATAAATATTTCAGACTCTTAAGGTCACTAAAGACTTCAAATCGCGACCCATAGAGATAATGCCTCCAAATTTTCAACACAAATACCACTGCAGCCAATTCTAAATCATGAGTAGGATAATTCCTCTCGTGTATCCTCAACTGTCTTGAAGCATAAGCTACTATTTTACCAACCTGCATTAACACACCACCTAAAACCATTTTAGATGCATCACAATACACAACAAAAGCTTCATTCGGATTCGGTAAAATCAATACCGGTGCCGAGGTCAATTTCATTTTCAATTCTTCAAAGCTTCTCTCACAAGCTACATCCCAAATAAAGGCTTGACTCTTCCTGGTCAATTGAGTCAATGGCAAAGCCAAATTAGAAAATCATTCTATAAACCTTCGATAATAACCTGCTAAACCAAGACAACTTCTAATTTCCGTTACCGTCTTCGGAGGTTCCCACTCAAGCACAACATTGACCTTCGAAGGATCTACTATTATACCTTCACCAGATATTACATGTCCCAAAAATCTCACTATCTTCAACCAGAATTCACACTTGGAAAATTTAGCAAACAATTTGTTATCTTTCAACACTTGCAGCGCAATTCTCAACTGTTTCTCATGCTCTTCCTCAGACTTCGAGTATATCAATATATGATCAATAAATACTACGATGAACTGATCCAAGTAAGGATGGAATATCCAGTTCATATATTCCATAAACACGCCCGACGCATTAGACACTCCGAAAGGCATCACTACATATTCGTAATGACCATATCGAGTTCTAAATGCCGTCTTCTGGATATCTTCCTCTTTCACTCTTATTTGATGATATCCTGACCTCAAATCAATCTTGCTAAAAACACAAGCTCCCACAAGTTGGTCCATCAAGTCATCGATCCTTGGAAGTGGATACTTGTTCTTAATAGTGACCTTATTCAACTGACGGTAGTCAATGCACAAGCGCATACTACCATCCTTCTTCTTAACCAATAACACTAGAGCACCCCATGGCGATACACTGGGTCGAATTAACTTCTTATCAAGTAAGTCACCAATCTGCGATTTCAATTCAGCTAGCTCAGTAGCAGACATCCTGTAAGGTGCCTTAGAAATAGGCCTGGTACCAGGAATCAAGTCAATAGTAAACTCCACTTCACGCGTCGGAGGTAACTCTGTAATATCATTGGGAAATACTTCAAGAAATTCATTCAATAACGGTTCATTAAATAGAACCCCGAATGCATCGTTAACGTCTCCAACAAGACACGATCATCCCTGCAACCATGATTCTCAACGAATCCCGAATAATCACATCCACGGCATGATTATTCCATCAAATGTATGCGCATGCAGACACAACAACGCATAACATATAACAATACACATGAACGCATCATGCTTTACGATCATCATGATCTCATTAACGAACCATCAGTGCATCTTATTCACACACAGAGCATACACATATCTCATGTTATTCACAATTATAATAATCTACATATTCATATAATTCAATTAAAAACTTAAGCTTTCTTATGCCATTAATCGTCAAGTCCTATATCCACTATTAGAACATCCTCAAAGTCTTATTTCACTAATTTATCCTACATTAGAAGAATGAGTCAAATCCGCCTTAAAACGGACGAAAAGTCACTTTTACAGTGGCCTGACACGGCCTCCCGTGTCCCTTGACACGACCCGTGTCAGGTGGCCTGGGGACACGCCCCTCCAAATCACCAAAAACTCATTTCCCGTAGCCTGACACGGCCGCCCGTGTCATGGGACACGGCCCGTGTCAGGGCACCTGACTCCCAAAATTCTGATTTTTTACATTTTCCCCATTTTCTTCCTCCTTTCTCACCTGCACGAACCCCAATCATTCTAAGTCGAATTTAACACTCAAAACCAACCAATTCACATGTTTATCCATTTACACCTATAACATCAACTAGTTTTATTAATAAACTTTCCTAGATCAAATTAGGGAATCTATGAGGTTTAATCCTCTTCTCTGTTCATCATATCCCCCATAACCTTCATATGTCATTTCCCCCAATACCAAACACATAACACCAAATATATTTTCAAAACACATCATATAATCATATTCATCAACAATTTTACAATATTGCATCAATTCAATCATTATTATCATAATCTCTTAAAAATACCTAGGGGAGGAAGGAACTCCCAATTACCCTTCTATGTCCTATCACCAATCATAAACCCTTTCTCCCCCTTTACCTTAAAATCGAAGCTTTCCTTCACAACTTTTGGTCTTGGTGATCTACTATCCTTGACCTTGTCCTTTTCTCCTCTTTCTCCAGACCTCTCTGTTCTTCGTCAAAAATACGATGAATAAGATATGTTTCTCTATTTCCTCTCTTTATAAAACAACAATTCCACCTTTGCCCCTTAAATCTCTAACCAACTCTTTATTTTATTTAAATAATAACAACATTATAATAGTATACCTTATGTTATTATTATTATTCTCATAAAATACTTTCTTCATCAATTAATTCAATTATACCATTAAAATATTAATATTTATTTCACAAAAATAAATATAAAATTAAGGCGTTACAGGAGACGCCTTAGAAGGCAATATGACTTGGGAATTAGAGAGTGGGATGCGAGATTCGTATCTGGAGTTGTTTGAATCAGGTAATATTTTCGAGGTCGAAAATTTCTAAAGTGGGGAAGAGTTGTAACGCCCCGATTCGATTATTTCCCATTTTTGTTGAGTCTTTTATTTAAATTGAGTGATAATTGTTTTAATTATGAAATTGATGTGTTTATGTGATATGTTGATATGTTATATTATTTTACTGTTTTTAGAATTTTCGGGTAAAATTAGATTGGAGGGTATTTTAGACATTTGCTAATTAATGTTAAGTTTGAAATTATGTAGAATTATATTTTGTGAGAAAAATGATATTTGGTAGAAAAATAGAAATAGAAATAGATAGAAAGATATAAGAGTAGAAAGAGAAGAAAAAGAGAGATAGAAAGAAATAGAAAGGAAAGAAAAGGAGAAGAGAGAAGAGAAGGAAAAGAGGGAAAGTTTGGAAATTCTTCAAGAAAGCTCCTAGGAATCGAAACAATCGGGTAAGTGTGTGAAATATTATTATCTTATCATTTTGTATGATTATGTATGTGTTAGATTGATTGGGTTTTTCTTTTTGAGAAGTTTAGAGAATAGGAGGTTTTAGGGTTTTTGATGAAAATCTAAGAAATTGGTAGATTAATCGGTTGAAACTTGATATAGTAGAATTATGATAGTTAATACATGTTAATGATCATGTTTGTTGAGGTTTGGTGGGGTTTTGAAACCCTTTGGTATGACTGTTGCGTGACTGAGCTGCTGCTGAAATCGCAGTGTTCGCTCAATGTGTGTTTCCTCGCTCAGCAAGCTATCCAGAAATATTTTCGCTCAGCGAGCACGCTCCTCGCTCAGCGAGACATGGAAGTTGGAATTTTGTGTTTTAATTCATAACTTTTGATCCGAGTATCTGTTTTAAACGTTCCACATATCGATTCGAAGCTAAAAACATGTAGAAACTAATGATGCTAAAAGATGTAATTTTTAGCTGACTTTTAGCCGACTTTTCCGATAAAACATAATTATGTTAGTTAAGGAATTGTGAGATTGATTGTGGTATAATGGTTGTTTGGCAAATAAATGCATTTCGTGAAGTGAATTTGAATGCATGTTGATAGTGAAAGAGTTTGTTGCCGTTTGGCGTAATTGATGCGAATGTGTATAGTTTGTTTGTGATTGTATGAGATGAATGCACAATTATATTGTGAATATGTATGCATTTTCAAGAAAGTTGTGAGTCATTTTGCATGTGAAGCATAATGTATGCATTCTTGTATTGTGGAATTCTATGTGAATCCATTGTAACATCGTGTGCCCATGTGGGGTGTGAGCGATGATTACAACATGATTGTGTGCCCGTGTGGGGTGTGAGCAATCGGATTGTGTGCCCGTGTGGGGTGTGAGCAATCCATAAACATTGTGTACCCACGTGGGATGTGAGCAATGGGTGATTTAATCACGAATGATTGTGTACCCGTGTGGGGTGTGAGCAATCAGATTGTGTGCCCATGTGGGGTGTGAGCAATCCATAAACATTGTGTGCCCATGTGGGGTGTGAGAAATGGGTGAACATCGTATGTCCGACGGGAAGTTACTTTAGGTAACGAGCGATGGTTCTAATAAGTTCTTGAGTGAACTTGAGATGATTGAATCGGTACCGCATTGCATTTGCATATAGTCGTGAGTCGGTCTCTATGGTTTGCATTTATCATCTATAATTGAAAATTGGTGAATAAACATGAATAATGTATGTTTATGCGGAGTGATAGAAATTGGTGAATAAACATGAATGTATATGTTTATGTAGAATGATGTGAAATGGTGAAATTGTGCATGATGAATATGCTTGGGTTGTATATATACATTGTGATGTATATGTGTGATGAGTGATGAATTGTGGTGAGAATATGTATATGTGTATTTTTATGTTAAGATATATAATTATATGCATTGTTATTATGATAATATTTCTCACCCTTCTGCTGTTTTATGATGCTCTATGAGGCATTGTAGAGTATGTTTGCTGGAGGTCTTTTTGTGAAGCGTGTCTTCATTCTTTTGGTCGGTCGGCTCTAATATGTAGCACCAGGTAGCTAGGGTTGGCTTGATGCCTTTATGTGATGCATTTGTATATGTATCTTGGTGATGAATGTTTATGTAAACATGAATTATTTGGTGGATCAAACTTGATGATATATATATATATATATATATATATATATATATATATATATATATATATATATATATATATATATATATATATATATATATATATATATATATATATATATATATATATATATATATATATATATGTTTGATGTTATTCAATGTTTAGTTTCTTCTGCTGTTATTCTAAAAGATTGAGTTGTGGGTGCAAGTATTTAGCTACTCCACTATTGCATATCTATTGTTGAGCTGAATGTTTTAAATTCATGTATAATGTGACATATCTCTTTCATACTATGTTTAAATTATACTCTGATGAAATTTTAATATGTGCCTAAATGATTATATGATTATTTGAGGGTATAGAAAGGGGGTGTTACAGCAAACGCACGGTATTTATAGGCAAATTTATCACTTTAAACATATACTCCATTTCAAGGCGAATAAGTAAAAAAGAAAAGAAAAGAAAAGAACCCAAGCCAAACCAAATGCCGCATGGGTGCATGAGGAAACAAAAAATTAAAACAAATACGCCAATAAGATTGGCGAATACGTGAAAATGAAAAAAAAATTAAAAACAATCCATTAGCCAAACCAAATGGCGCATGGGTGTATGTTTAAAAAAAATTCAAATTTATACTTATATGTCAATCCATATGACGTATAAAGTACAAAACTACGTCACTTTCGTAATTTCGTTAAACACTATATTATTTTAATAATTTTTTTTTAATAAACTACATTATTCTTAAAAAGAATTCCATTTATTACTATAATTAAAATTTTATAAAGAAAATTTGCTAAAATATTATAATATTAAGGAGTCAAAGTAGCACATAGTCTAAATTGTAATTGCCAAAAAAATAAAATAATGGACAACTGATGTTAATGACCATTGTTCTACAAAAATAAATTACGAGAAAGATCTATATCTATTTATTTGTATAGTGTTAAGAAAATAAATGACCTACAAAGTGGACAAGAGAATTGATTTCGTTGTAACCATTGCTCAATACAATTAAGATGAAACACATGCTTACATCTCCTCAACTGGCTCACTGCATCTTTTCCCTCAAACTCAACCAAGCATATGGAACAAGTTTTCTTTTCATCTTCATCTTTATCTCCATCTCCTTCCAAATCCTTGAACTGCACCACAGGTAAAGATGGAGTTTTCAAACACATCATCTCTTTGCTTTTACTAGAGAAGAAAAATTTGAGTATTGGGCCAAATATGATTGCAAGTATACCCTCGAGTTGCATCAATGGAATGAAAACACATATATACAACAAAATTGCCAATATCCACCACCTATGTTGAATAATCCTAAGGCAATTCATCCTTAACTAGAACTTCAATACTTAAATCCTCTATTCCTTCTAGATTTGTGTCTCTGATATGAAGTTGGCCTACTAGTATATATATATATCCTATATTTGTGTCTA
Organism: Lathyrus aphaca; assembly: GCA_963966055.1. Taxonomy (NCBI): domain Eukaryota; kingdom Viridiplantae; phylum Streptophyta; class Magnoliopsida; order Fabales; family Fabaceae; genus Lathyrus; species Lathyrus aphaca. The sequence continues at coordinate 9,785,519 of OZ014520.1, read as the reverse complement.
TGATATGAAGTTGGCCTACTAGTATATATATATATATATATATATATATATATATATATATATATATATATATATATATATATATATATATATATATATATATATATATATATATATATATATATATATATATATATATATATATATATATAACTTTTTATTTATTTTTGACACGTATAATAATAATACAATTCATGTATCCTAAAATTTTATTTACTTATTTATTATAAACAATAAAACTTGATGTATATTATATGACTCATATTTAGAGGTCACATGATGAACTTAATATATATTTTTTAAACATAGGATGCAAATGCATCCGTAATATTATAAAGGAAAATCAGATTATAAAGGATCTTTAGGAAAATCAGATTATAAAGGATTAAAAGAGAGAAACTAAGTTTATTTTTATAGAAAGGATCTATAATCTCTTTAAGAATAATCCCACCAAGTGAGGCTTTTTACAAGAAGACCCAAATTTGTATGAGTGTCTGCATAACAATTTCCTTTCTGAAAAATGTGAGTTGTTATAAACCGCATAAAACTAGTAATATAAATGCAATTATTCCATCTGACTCTCATATGCCAGGGCACCATAACTTGATTTTTTTAATGCCAATAGGACAAACATGAAATCAATTTCTAACCAGTCTAGTCCAGTTTTTAACAGAAGCTTTCTTAATAACAATTACGACTCATGTCAGTTGAGCAATGAACACATCCCTATTACCAATCCTAAAAGCAACACTTTCAATGTGGTGCCATTTGTCATTTCTAAATATGCTTCTATAGCTCATAGTGCCAAGAACTCCTAAAAATGCTCCATCAGTATTGCATTTTGTTCAATTTTACACGGGGTAGACCGCAATACCTCCTTAATGACGGGCACCTTGGGAGAACGAATGGTGACTTGTAAAACTTTTAAGGATCGAAAAGTCAGCCATAGATAATCTAGATGCTTGGTTGGAATTATTACTCGTCCAACAAAAATCATAGATTATGGTTGCAATACATTATTTTCAATGAACTTGCTTGTTATTGAGTCTACCTTGGTTCCTAACAAACCAAATTGAACTGACAAAATTAATGATGACAAAAAGAATACAAATCTTACATTGAGGCACCCATGATCTGTCAGTAATACTCCATAAGTCCTCCATGGAATTCATAAATAGACTCAAATTCAACACACTTGTTATCCATTTCAAAATTCTAGTCGCAAAAGTGCATTAAAAAAAGAGATGTTAAGTTGTTTCCACCTGTTTGAAACACAAGTTACACATTAAAGGGAGATGAAAATCTCTTCTCAAAAGTGAGCTATCAGTTGACATCTTAGAATGAGTGAGTCTCCAAAACAGGAAAGAGCTTGAGGGAGGGATAACCAAGTTCAAAATGTGTGATCCCCATTTGAAGCCCGGGGAAGATGGGGCTTCAAAACAATATGCTTCTTTTAGGGATAAAATAATTAATTGAAATTTTCACTAATAAATAAAGTTATTAGTTGTCCCATTAAGATGTTCAGTTGGTAGCTGTGAAAAATATTAGATGTAGAAACGAGAGTTCGAGTCTGTGACATCCCACTTCTCCACCTTTAAAGGATAAAATTATACCCACTAAACTATTTGACAAAAAGAATAAAATAAAGTTATTAGTATTTTTGTTCCGGACTGGCCCAATGAATAGGCATGGCCCAATCAACTCCTGCATCCAGGATGACCCAATTACCCAATGCCAAAGGGACCCACTGGTTTTATGCCCCTCACCTAAGGAGGAATTGTCGACCAAGGTTACCCATGGTCGCACGCCTCTGCTCTTTTCAGGCTTCTTCCCGACATATAGGGGAAGTCACTTAGGTTCAACCAAGGATGACTCTTGCTCAGTTCACCTCCTACCCGACATGCATCACATCCGAGCAGATTGCTCGTCCCAACGGCTAATTTTTGGGAGTTACCTATTTTCGGGGGATGCTCAATCCAGGCCCAAAATAGGGACCAATAGCCAAGCGCTGAGACCTCTAGATAAACCCTCTCACTTGAGAGGGTCAGGTATCCAATATTCACTCTCATAACTCACTTTCTCGTACTTGCCAATTCTTCTGCTCTGTGTTACTTTGGCATCAGAGTGTCTTGCAGGTACACCTTCCTTCTCTCCTCGACGACTGATCATCATCACCAATGTCTGTGGCTCACCTCAGATTCTGATCTCCAAGAGCGATCAGTGCCTTCGTCCGAAGGAATATTGTTTCCTCGTCTTTCATCCTCGGATCATGAAGACTAAAACACTTCAATTCAAACTCTCTTTATGGCTAACCGTGAAGACTCAGTTGATGCCCTAATTGTTGCCAGCATCCCCGTCAAACAACGGGAAAAGACGGAACCAATCCCCTACTTAGGGAGCCTAACTATTTCCATCAAGACAGACTCACCACCTCCTCGACACCTGAACCAATCGTCGAACCAGAGATCACTCATGCTGATCTTTCTCTCATTCCCATCCCTGATGGAATCAATCCGACCCTTGCTGCACTGGTTGAGACTATGAATCAAACCAACCTTCTGATCTTGCGCCATGGCGAAAGAATATAAGCTCTGTATGATGCTTGACATCTCATATCTACCTCCCATGCAAGAAGGCCATACAGGTCTTGTAGCCGTTCATTTGGACGAAGAAAGAATTACCAACGTCCATAGGAATCTAGGTCAATCAAGAAACAGGTTCGTTCGTCTCCTCGACGACACAAGTCCTCAGAACTTAGGAAGACGAGGGGGACACTCTAGACCGAGACCAGACCATCCCACGAAGGTGCAAGAAACCGATCAAAATCGCCATCCCCTCGACGTCATAAAGACAACCACTCCCGCTCCGTCTCCAACGACTCCAATGACAAAGATGAACCCCGAGGACCCCTCTCCCAGGAGATCATGTCCACGAGGCTGTTGAAGGGATTGGAGAAGCATCCTCCTCTGGGATCATATGATAGAACTATAGATCTAGACGAGCATATAGAGAACATTGATGCCCTCATCGACTATCGAGGAATCCGGGGAGCCATCAAATGTCTACTGTTTGCAATAACCCTAAGAAGGGGAGCAATGGTTTGGTACAAGAGCCTCCCCTACGAGTCCATTACCTCATGGAGAGAACTCGGGAGGACATTCTCCCGACATTTCACCACCTCTCATTTACATTCCAAAACAGAAACCTCTCTTGAGGCAATAATCCAGGGCAAGGATGAATCCTTACGGGCGTATATTGAAAGGTTCAACCAAGAGGTCGTTCAAGTCTCGACCACCGACGACATGAAGAAGTACCTTCTCGAACGCGAGCTTCGTCCCCGTAGTGATTTCACCAAGGCCGTGGGCATTAAAAAATTGCCACACTTGATGCTTTTCTCCTCAAAGCCCAGACGTATATATAATACGAGGAAAATGAGGCAGCCAATACTGCTCGTGACACTCGGCATCAGGAGGATGCCAAACCCTCAAAAAATGAAGACTCCTCGACATCACGTCGGGGAGGTGACAAAAGAAAGGATGATCGCTCCTGCAAACCACGGGAGAATAAAGGACATGCATGGTGCTTCCATGAGTACACTCCCCTGACCATGTAGAAGGAAAAGATCCTCTCTGAGTGTGCCAACTCAGAATTCCTCCAGGCTGGCGTTCGGTTTCCTAAGCAGTTACCAGCCAAGGCCAATACGGACAAAACAAAGTACTGTCGTTTCCACAAATCGTACGGGCATAATACTGATGATTGCATTCACCTAAAAGATGCCATCGAGATACTCATCAGAGATGGTCACTTGAAGCAGTTTACAAAAGGGAAGAAGGCTCCCCGACAGGAGGTACAAGAGTATCGGAAGGTCGAAGAAGCATCTCCCCCGGACGCAGATGCTAGCCTTCTAGTCGCTCTTAGTATCACCATACTGAAGGACTTTTATGTCCCCGAACCGTTCAACGGCCTGACCTACTTCGCTTCTTATAGTCCATACGAGTTATTTCCATTGACAATGGTGATCTTAGGGGGGGGGGGGCTACAACAAAGTCACTGTTGGCTAAGTGAAGTGCAGGTTCGACCAGCTAATCAAGTAAAGTTCTAACCACAACTCCACACTTGATCCTCCTCGGGGAGGGTCTACTCCCATCTCCTTCAACAAGGAATAACTCTTCGATGGAGCGCCTAATGCCAGCTGTTGCACCCCAAAATTTTCCCTCCCACAATCAAGACAACCTCTCAAGACTTCTAGATGATCATAAGATCTTCAAGACTCCCAATTGATCAAGAAGTGTAGAAGTTTCCCTAGACAATGCCTCTTCCTAAGCAAAGTGTCCAAAACTAGGGTTTGGAGTTTCCTCAAGTTAAAATGGTTTTCAAGGCCTCAAGTGAGCTCCATAACATCCCACATGTATTCAAGAATCCCCATGTCAAGTTTCAAGGCTTTCCCAATAAGTTTGACCAGTCAGATGATCAGATATGCAAAAATCAGTCAAATCAGTTAAAAAGTCAGCTGAACTTTGACCATCCATAACTTTCACATGCTTCATCAAAAATTTCCCATCCAAAGCTAATTTTGAAGGAAATTGAATTCTCTACAACTTTTTGTCTCACAATCCCAGCCTAAAAATGCTTCATTTAGAAGGTATGAGCTAAAAAAATTATAGGTCATTTCAAAAGTCAACAAAAAGTCAACATCTTCCAAAGGGCATAATTTGAAAATGGTAAAAGATATGGATATGATACCAAAGAGGTTGGTTAGAGGACTCTTTAAGCTTTCCAAAATGACCGAGAACACCTTCATAGCCTTAAAATTGAAGGTTATGTGCTTTGTCAAAGTTGGGAGATTTTTGAAGGGTGTATGAAGAAAATAAGGCCTTAAAGCCAAATTTTTCCAAATGGGCTTGCAATTTTGTAATCCAATCCTTACAATGACCTCAAGCACGACCCAAAACCAAAAAGTTATGATTTTTATTATTTATTTATTATTTATTTTGATTTTATTCATTAAAATACAATTAAAATATAAATTAAATATGAAAAATCAAATATCGGACAAGATATGTGATTGGAAATCATTTAAATCATATTTGGAATGATTGAAAGTCAATTGAAATCAGATTGGATCAAAATTGGAAAGGATATATGAGATTTTTTGAATATTTGAAAGTGAGAAAACTTCATGATAAAGTTATCTCATAAGCCCACAAATCCATAAGTTTTTTACCTAAAAATCAATCCTTATAAGTTCATGAACTCAGCACAAGCAAAGGACACGAATTTTGCAGCCAAGAACACCAAGAACAAAGTCAAGATTTTTAAGGAAAAAGTGGCAATCAGATTTTCACTTAGAGGCCATCTAAAAGCAATTTGAAGGTTTAAACATGATACTTGAACATCCTTGATGTTATCCCAACCCTCATTTGCATCCAAATCATGATAAAATCCATGAATTGATTCTCTCTTGTTCTTACTTTTGCAATTTTCGATTCTTACGATTTATGCATCATACACTAACTTTAATTGTTGTTTTGGGTTTAGAATGAAGTATACAAGCTTTCTGGATAATTTTCATGATGAACCATAGCCTAAAACGCAAACGGCCATTATTAGGGTTCATACCTCCCAATTAGGGTTTTCTAGTTTAATGGATATAAATGAATTCTAAGACCATAATTGAATTAAACAAACTGTATAGATCATGTTGGCATGATCAATTTGGTGAATTCGTACGTTTTTGTGGAAGTATTTGTTTGGCAGGTTTTGTTCGCATGAAAAATTGCAGGAAACTTCGCAGGAAAATTCGCAGGTAAACCTACGAATTATATACTGTTCTAATCTTTGATTTAATATTTTATTGTATTATTTCTAATTTATTTCAACAAACACTGGTTGACCCAATGGTCAGAGCATACGCGTGTGGATAGAAGGTCCTGGGTTCAAACCTGGGTGAGGCCATTCCTTTTATTCACTATTTTCAATATGCAACATGTTTATTATATAATTATTTGTTGCTGTTTACTAGCAGACACGTCCCATGTGGCTTATTGGCAAGGCATTTGGTTTGTGAGAATGAGGATGCATGTTCGAATCTGGCTGGGACCAATTTTTTGGTTTTTTCTATTTTCCCAAACAAGCTTCATATATTATTTACCAAGGTGATTCCATTGACACACGTGCGTTGTAGCTCAGATGGTTGGTATGCTTCTTGTGGAGTATGGAAGCCTGGGTTTGACCCCAGGCTCCAGCAGGTAAGTTATTGTTGGTTTTTTTTATTTTACACAATTTTAATATATTTTCTTAATTATTATTATTAATATTAACTAAAACTTTTTTTAAATAAATAAAAAAATTCAACTATTTTCTCTATATAAATTATAATCCAAAATTTATTTTTTATATACTGTTCTAAAATATTTTGTAAATAAGTATTAACTATTTTTATTTTAACACTTATATGTTTAATTTTGTAAATATCTAATTAAAATCCTAATTATTTTCTAACCCTAATTTTTTTCACTAACCCTAAAAATTTAACCTAATTTTCTTTAACCCTAAATACTTTTTTTTTATAATAATGTTTTTTTTTATTTTGTATAAATTTTTAATACATTATCCTTTTATTATTATTATTAAATCATTTAAATTTATATTATTTTTCTAATAATCTCTAAAGATTTAACTTATTTAACTTAAAATATTTTCTTTTAAAATTCTAATTTTTCTTTATTTCTTCATTATTATTTCCTTTTTAAAATTCTAATATTTATTATTATTGCTTATTTATATTTGTTGTATTATTCTTATTATTTATTTTTATCCGATTATATTGTATCTATCCCAAAGCCTTGTAATAGCTTAGAGATTTATTTTTCCGTCTTTATTTTCTTATGAGTATTTAACTGCTTGGTTAGTAAATAGGGTGTGGAAATTTATTTGTAATTAAAATTAAATTAGATAATTAAATTTAAAAAAAGATAAAATATCTGAAAATAAACACTCACACACGTAAGTCGATCTTTGATCGCCACTTGCACTTCCTAAGGTATTCCTCTTGGTTGCCTTATTTAAAATGGTCAAGTCCCTCGAATATAGGGGTGTCTTAAGCAAAGTCCCTTCACTTATAAAATCATCAAGTCCCTACAGATTTAAAAGATCAAGTCCCTTCGAGGTTGCCTGCGGAATAATGATCTTGTCCCTTCGAATAAATGATGATAGTCCCTACGAATTGCTAAAGACACCCCTTAAGTTGCCTTCATTGACTATACGATGACCTTACGCCTGTCCCTTAATAAATCCAAGGTAATGACTACCTATTCCTTAATAATAGGGATAGTCTTACCCTCGAAAGGACATATAAGAACATGAACGACTTAGTTTAGGGTAGGTACCTCCTAGTTACTTGCTCACATCTTAAAATTACTTTTTACACATAATTTTTCTCAAACATTTTTCAAACAAGGCTTTGTATACATCCATACGAGGATCATTACAAAGTACTTAGAAAATTTCTAATCACACACTACACTTTCCAAAAACAATTGAAGTGAGCTAAGTAACTAAGAGCCCATGGATAACCATGGATATAAAGGGTGCTAACACCTTCCCTTTATATAACCTACCCCCCGAACTCAAGTCTTTTAAGATAGGTTTTTCCTGTTCTTTTATGTCCTTTCCATTTGGATAAAATAAAAGTCGGTGGCGACTCTTGCTATCCGCAACATAACTAAAAGTCAGTTCTCCCACCGTGTTACACCAGCATTCCCCTGTTCATCAGGGCACATATGTCTAACTTTGATGTCCGACGAATTCGCGTCGACCAAGGAAGCTTCGTGGACATCATGTATTCTTAGGTCTCAGTTGTAACACCCTTCAACCCCAAAACAAAATATTTAGAGTAATATCAGAGTAACCACAAGAAGGGTATCACATATCTATCGAAAACATCAAACATACATTGTCCTGTCCCGTAACACGAGTTAAACAACATCATGAAACCATATATATTCATTTCGCAGCGGAATAAAATTTCATCATTCAAACATCATTAATTTACTTAATAAACATAACATTATCCATCAAGAATTTAACATCATAAAATAAAGGAAAATATCCTCAAATAAAATATACTGAAGCAAGTTTAACAACTAAAACCCCATCCCGGTGTTACATGACACAAAGCAGGACACAAAGACTCCAGACAACTCATAAGTAAATAAGGTACGCTCCGAGACCCATGAAAAACTCCTCTTGCAGCGGAAGGCTATTCTTTATCATCTGCAAGTTACCCACAAAGGAGGTAACATTTCCAAGCAGGCAGGGTGAGTAATCATAATTCATTATAAATATACGATAATATGGAATATAAATAAATTAGCATAAGCATGTCATAATATCAACACCAATAAATATTCAGCAACAACAACACAATCATGAACACATTCCAATAATGCAAATCCAACTATTATGATATGAAATTATGCATGTGGTACCAATTTCATCGTGAGATGGATACATGACCATCAACCCTCCACAAGGGAGAACACCGTAGTCACCGAATCAATTCAATCCACACAATGGGATTGAAGCTATCAAATAGGCTGAAGCCCCCATCGATAATGTCATGAAATGCAATGATGCGTTACACTGTAAAAATTCATCGAGAAATCAAATGCGCATCATTCATTTCATATCCAACAGTTCAAACATCAAATAATCATATAATTTCATCTCAATAACACATCAAAACCTCCCCTCATTAACATCTTCAACTCATCAAGACATAACCCGATCCCAGTAAAATTATAAGGTAATTCTAATCGTTTTTCTAAAAAATAAGTTAGAAATTATTTCATTTTTCTCATTTTCATTCATCAAAATAAATTTAATTTTATGCTCTTTCTGAAGCTTCAAACAGAATGCAAATCGGACCTACGATTTAAAAGATATGAATTTTTAAAGAATTGAAAATTGCCTCCAATACAATGTTAACCGGTTAACCCATAGCGTTAACCGGTTAACGCATGTACATTTTCAGAAAATACGCTGTTTTTGCAATGGTTAACCTATAGCGTTAACCGGTTAACGCACGGTTTCCAGCAATTCTCTGCTACTTTATGCAGATTGCACCAAAAACCCCAAAATTCCCCTACGGGTTCCATACCAAATCACTCCAAAATTCCTTCAATTCATCAATCAATTACACACAGCAACATAACAACAAATCATACATCGATATTATGATTCTAACACATTTTAACTACTCCAATTCATCAAATTATACCCCTAATCTCAACCTAAGTTAAAATCCCCAAAATTCACAAAACTCATACAAATCTAATCTACTCATACACCAATTCCTATATAATTACAATAGATTATGAAAATTCCCCATACCTTAGAGAATTTCGCCGATTGACACTCTTCCCCAAGGTTCTTCAAGCTTCATAACTTTGAGCTTCCTCTCCGTCCTTTTCTTCAGAGCTCTTCATCAAAACACGATAGAAATCAGAATACGATTGTGTAACTCCTTTTTACAAAAACTATCCCAGTTTATGCTTTTCCCAACTTAACCTCATATTTTTCATATAAAGACCACCTTACCCTTTTCTTTAAAATATTTTTAATAATAATACAAAATAACATAATAATACATTATTTATCCTTATTATATAAAAATACACTTTTCTCCAAAATTCTCCATTTTAATCCAAATACTTCTAAATTAATTAAATAAATGAATAAATAATTAAATTTATATTTTTGGGGCTTTACAAATCTCCCCTACTTAAAGAATTTTCGTCCTCGAAAATTACCTGAAGTAAACAGAGTCGGATACGACTCCTTCATCTGATCTTCCCGCTCCCAGGTCCAACTTTCTCCAGCTGGTCCACCCCACAATACCTTCACTAAGGCAATTTCTTTAGCTCGCAGTTGCTTCAATTCTCTGACATCCATTCTTACCGGTAAAGCTTCAATTGTCATAGTATCCCTCACTTGAACATTATCTACCTATATCACATGCGAAAGCTCCAAAATGTACTTCCTCAACTACGATACATGGAACACATCATGCAAATTCGCAAGTGACGGCGGTAAAGCCACTCGATAGGCAACTTCTCCTATCCTCTACATAATCTGATACGGACCGACGAAACGTGGAGTGAGTTTTCTAGACTTTAAAGCTCTTCCCACACCAGTCATAGGAGTAACCCTTAAGAACACGTGATCTCCCTCTTGGAACTCAAGTGTTTTTCTTCTCTTATCATGATAACTCTTATGACGACTCTGAGACATCTTCATCCTTTCCTTAATCATATTTATCTTCTCAGTTTTTTCTTGGACAATCTCAGGTCCAAGTACCAAACTCTCTCTTGACTCATACCAACACAATGGAGTACGACAACGTCTACCATACAACGCTTCATACGGAGCCATTCCAATACTAGCATGAAAACTGTTGTTGTATGTAAACTCGACCAACAAAAAAGGACTATCCCAAGATCCTCCTTGGTCCAATACACAAGCTATCAGCAAATCTTCTAAAAATAGGATCGTTCTTTCCATCGGACCATTCGTTTGTGGGTGATAAGCAGAACTCATCCTCAACTTAGTACCCAAGGCATCCTGCAAAATCTTCCAAAACCTTGACGTAAACCGCTGATCTCTATCCGACACAATACTTGAAGGTACACCATGCAACTTCACAATTTCATCAATATAAATCTCAACTAACCTTTGCATGGAATAATTAATCTTCATCGGTAAGAAATGTGCCAACTTAGTTAACCGATCAATAATCACCCAAATCGAATAATTACCTCTTGAAGTCTTAGGTAATCCAGTCACAAAATCCATGGAAATACTATCCCATTTCCACTCAGGAACATTCAAGGGTTGCATCATACCTGAAGGCTTTTGATGTTCAATCTTTGACTTCTGACATGTCAAACAAGCATATACAAATTCAATAATATCTCTTTTCATACCCGGCCACCAAAACAACCTGCGTAAATCCTGATACATCTTCGTACTGCCAGGATGAATACTCAATCGACTCTTATGTCCTTCTAAAATACTCTTTTTAATTCTTGGAATATCCAGAACACATACTTTATCCCGGAACCTCAAAACTCCATCTTCATCAATTTGGAAGTCACCTTCATTACCTTGATCAACCCACATCAATTGATCAACTAATTTCAAATCAGATTTCTGACCCACACGAATCTCTTCCAAAATCTCACTGGTCAGCTTTAACATACCCAATTTCACACTATAAGTAGTAGTCTCGCACAACAAGCTCATGTCTCTAAATTGCTCAATCATTTCCAGATCTCTCACCATAAGCATCGAAATATGCAACGACTTCTTACTAAAAGCACCAGCCACAACATTTGCCTTACCAGGATGGTAATTCAAATAAAAATAAAAATATTTCAATAATTCAAGCTACCGCCTCTTCCTCATATTTACCTCTTTCTGATCAAACAAGTACTTTAAACTTTTGTGATCACTGAATACTTCAAAATTCGAACCAAACAAATAGTGCCTCCAAATCTTAAGCACAAATACCACAACCTCCAACTTTAATTCGTGAGTAGGATAGTTCCTCTCATGAACTCTTAACTGTCTAGAAGCATAAGCAATCACTTTATTATCTTGCATCAAAACTCCACCAAGACCCATCTTAGAAGCATCACAATAAACAATGAAGGACTCATCCGGATTCGGTAAGGCCAACATTGGTGCGGTCGTTAACCTCTTCTTCAGTTCTACACAACTTTCTTCGCAAGAGACATCCCACACATACGCCTGACCCTTCCTGGTCAATTGCGTCAACGGTAAAGCTATCTTAGAAAAACCTTCAATGAACTTACGATAGTAACCAGCCAATCCAAGAAAACAACGAATTTCCGTAACCGACTTCAGAGTCTCCCACTGCAATACCGCTTAAATCTTTGAAGGATCTACATAAATTTCACCACTTGAAATTACATGGCCGAGGAAAATCACTTCCTTTAACCAGAACTCGCACTTGGATAATTTAGCATACATTTTCTTTTCCCTCAATACTTGCAACACAACCTTCAAATGCTCGACATATTCCTCTTCTGATTTAGAATATTCCAAGATATCATCTATGAAAACCACCACAAATTTATCAAGATATTCATGAAAGATCTTGTTCATATATTCCATAAACACACCAGGCGCATTAGAAACCCCAAACGACATCACAATATACTCGTAATGCCCATATCTCGTCCTGAAAGCCATCTTCGGAATATCATCAGCTTTAACTCGAATCTGATGATAACCAGACCTCAGATCAATCTTACTGAATACATAAGCACCTACTAGTTGATCCACCAAATCATCAATCCTTGGAAGTGGATACTTATTCTTGATTGTTTCTTTATTCAGCTGTCGATAATCAACACACAACCTCATACTACCATCCTTCTTCTTAACAAGCAACACCGGAGCACCCCAAGGAGAAACATTGGGTCTAATGAACTTCTTCTCTAACAATTCTTCCAATTTTTTCTTCAACTCATTAAAATCTGAAGCAAACATTCTATAAGGAGCCATCGAGACATGACTCGTACCCGGTACTAAGTCCACAGAAAAATCAATTTCACGTTCGGGAGGTAAGTCACTTATATCATCAGGAAACACATCTTGAAATTCACAAACCACATGCAACTCTTCACTGACGGTCTTATCATCAACTTGCAATGATACAAACACCTCAAAAATCAAGGCTTCATCTAGTAAAAGTTCATCCACTTGCTTAGCAGATAAGAACATCAACTCGCCATTCTCGCTCAATTCAGGGAACCTCACAGTTTTACTATAATAGTTAATATGAACATAATTGAATTCCAACCAGTTGATACCAAGAATAACATCGATTTGGTGCAAGGGTAGGCACACCAAATCCATCACAAAATTCTTCTCAAAAATTGTCAGAGGACACTTCAAACAAACAAGCATGGTAGTCATATAACCATTAGCAGGGGTCTCTATTATCCTACTACCATTCATATTAGACAGCTTTAAACCCAATCTATTAACACACTCAAGAGATATAAATGAATGTGTAGCTCCAGTGTCAATAATAGCAATCAACTCAGTATTATTAATAAAACAGGCACCTCTAATCAAGTTGTCCTTCTTCGGAGCTTCTGAACCAGCTAAGGCAAAAACTCTCCCAGCATTCTCAGTAGTAGCAACAGTCTTCTTTAGTTTCTGGCATTGGGCACTGATATGCCCCTGTTCCCCATAATTGTACCAGGTTGGACCCTCATTCGGATAATCACTCAGCTTATGCCCAAGCTTACAACAATGATAACATTTCAGAACTCTGGCGGTACACACATCAGCCTTATGACATGCCTCTCCATATTTGTAACACTTAACAGGTACATTAACAGCTCCCCTACTTTTCTTCTTCTCATCTGATGCCTTTTGTTTCCCTTTATCACCGGTAGTCACATAAGGTTTTCATCTAAATTGAACCTTGTCTTTCTTCTCACTCAGCTGCTTGTAGTGAGTAGAGCGAGCTCGACTATCCTCATCATAAATACGACTCTTATCCACCAACTCTGCATATATGTGAATCTGTTGGCATCCAATTCCCTACTTGATTTCAAGTCTCAGTCCATTCTCGAACTTAAGGCACTTGGAAAGTTCAACATCTTCCCTGTTGTAGCGAGGACAAAACTTCACCAGCCTTTCAAATTTGGCAGCATACTCTGCCACTATCATGTTCCCTTATTTCAGTTAAAGGAAATCTACCTCTAACTTACCATGAGCATCTTCAGGAAAATACTTCTTAAGGAACTCTGCCTTAAACACAATCCAAGTCACCACAACACCCTCATCCTCCAGACGCTGACGGGTATTATCCCACCAGTCTTCAGCTTCCTCAGACAAGATATGAGTTCCGAATTGCACTTTCTGCGCGTCACCATATGACATCACTCTGAAAATCTTTTCAATCTCATTGAGCCACTTCTACGTGCTCGCCGGGTCATGAGTTCCTTCAAACACAGGTGGATTATTCCTCTTAAATTTCTCCAAGGCACAAAACTCATCCTGCACATTATTCCGAGCAATAGTCTGAGAAAAAGCTGCAATAGCGTCAGCAAGAGCATGCGTGTTGTTTCCAGCCATTCTGCACAACACTCACCACATCAGAAAAAGAATAATCGTTAATAAATAACGACCTGACAACAGACTGGCAATAATAAGACTTGGCCAGACAAACCGACCTGCTTTGATACCACTAATGTAACACCCTTCTACCCCAAAACAAAATATTTAGAGTAATATCAGAGTAACCACAAGAAGGGTATCACATATCTATCAAAAACATCAAACATACAGTGTCCTGTCCCATGACATGAGTTAAACAACATCATGAAACCATATATATTCATTTTATAGCGGAATAAAACTTCATTGTTCAAGCATCATTAATTTACTTCATAAACATAACATTATCCATCCAGAATTTAACATCATAAAATAAAGGAAAATATCCTCAAATAAAATATATTGAAACAAGTTTAACAACTAAAATCCCATCCTATTTTTACATGACACATAGTAGGACACAAAGACAACAGACCACTCCAAAGTAAATAAGGTACGCTCCGAGACCCATGAAAAACTCCTCTTGCAGCGCAAGGCAATTCTTTATCATCTGCAAGTTACCCACAAAGGAGGTAACATTTCCAAGAAGGCGGGGTGAGTAATCATAATTCATTATAAATATACGAGAGTATGGAATATAAATAAATTAGCATAAGCATGTCATAACATCAACAACAATAAAAATTCAGCAACAACAACACAATCATGAACACATTCCAATAATGCAATTCCAACTATCATGATATGCAATTATGCATGTGGTACCAATTTCATCGTGAGATAGATACATGACCATCAACCCTCCACAAGGGAGCACACCATAATCACCGAATCAACCCCCCATAAGGGAGCACACCATAATCGCCGAATCACTTCAATCCACACAATGGGATTGAAGCTACCAAATAGGCCGAAGCCCCATTGTCGCGGTGAGAATCGGATACCAAGCTATTAAGTGAGCTTGAATCGCAAAACATTTATGTTCACCACCGACTTTAATTTAATCCAAAGGGAAAAGGGAAAAAGATCGTAAAAACCCTAAATGAGGAGAAACTAGGTTCGGGGGTTGATTATACCTAGGGAAGGTGTTAGCATCCTAAGCATCCGTAGTATCCTACGGGAACCTCTTGTTGATATTTGTGTTTTTGTTATTTATTGCTTGCTAAAACTAAGGGAACCTAAGGTTTTTATTTCTAATGGCGCTCGCACAACATCGCATCGATGCCTACGTATCGGGTATAGAATCAGAGCACTCGTAGTTCTCCTAAGGATTAACGAACACTTGGTTACGCTCAAGGTTCGCGGGGGAAGGTAAGTGTTATGGCAAACACTCACGTGACTTTTAAGGAAGTCACAAAAGTTGTAAAATAAAAGCTAAGGACCTAATGGCTAAGGACCTAAGGATGAGGGACCTAATTACTAAGGTCAAAATGGAACTGGGGATTGCTAAACTTCCTATGACATTGAGTCAACTGCAGGAGTCTTTCCCTTTTGGATTGATAAGCATAAACAAAAATAAATAAGAGAGGGTGCAAGCTCCTAAGACTAGGCAAAGGTTGCTACTTGCAAATAAATAAATCGAATAAAGTAAATGGAAAATGCAAAGACAAAGGCTCAGTAACTGGCTATGGCTCGATATATGGATCGAGAATGCTGAGGTGGAAAACAAGCGCAGTGCGACAATTTGCTTAAGTTGAAAAGTTGTGCAGTGTAAGGAACTGTGCAGATGGCGATCGTAAACGACCGACTTACGTGTGTGAGTGTATGTGAAGTGAACTTGGCGTTGGACCAAGGAATTTATTATTTTTGAAATGAAATTAATATAGTGTAAATGCGCGAGAAATAAATAATAAATAATAAAGTGAATTAAATTATGAAAATAGAATGAAACGGATTAAATAAATTAAAATAAAAAATAATGAATTAAATGGAAAGAAAATAAATAAATATATGAAATAGAAATAAAATGCAATGGCCTCATATGGGTCACGATTAATCGGAAACGATTTATCGTGACCTTCGTCATATCATCGGCCCCGAAAATAAAAATAAATTGTATATACATTTTAATTACTTATAATGATAGAAGCGAAAGTTCTAAAATTAAAATATATATTTTTTATTTTTATGTATGTAGATTTTTTACAACTAAACATAATGATAGAAAAGAGAAATAAACGAATGCTTTTTATTTATTTTATATGTACTTAAATTTATTAACTAAATATAATTAAAAAATAAAATGTTATATTTATGAAAATAATTAATTCACTAAATATTAAACTAATCTAAATAGTTACAAATAAAAAGAAATTTTTTAGATTTTTTTTTTGAAAAGAAAAGGTTAGAGGCTAAAGAAGAAACAGGAGGTTTGGATAGAAGCAAAAAGGCCCAATGGGGCGAGGAGAGGCAAGGAGGGCGGATGGGTCACCCGACCCGGTTTGTTTTATGAAAAAAAACACAGAAAGAAAAAAAAGGAACCCTAGGTGTGGTGCGGCACAATTCTCCCCTCTCTCACGAATCTCTCTCTCGTCTCTCACTCCCAATCGCTGCTGTCTTTCTCTCAACGCGTTTCTCTCTCACTCTCGCTCATGAATGTTCACGGTGGGACGATGGCGTTTTCCGGACGGTGGTTTTGTGAAAGGAGGGTTCGAAGGGGAAGGCGGCTCGGTGAAAGGGTTTTGGTGTTTTAAAGTGAGTTCGTCGGATTAAGGTGGCGGCTTGTGTGAAAGTGGTTCGGATTTAGGTCGCGGATTCACGGTGGGTTCACAGTTTTTTCACGGTTTTGTTTTGGATTGAAACAGGTTTGGGAGTGGTTTGTTCAGACGCGGTGGGTGGATGGTGGTTAGGTTTAAGCTGAAGCTATGGTGGTCGGCGCGGTGGCTGTTTCAGGTGACGGTATCAGCATCTCTCAAGCTTTGTTTTTTGGTCGGTTCTGATGTGGGTTTCGTGACGGTGGTTGTGGATAATTGTTGCTTCGGCTGGTTTTTTTTTGAAGGCGGTGGTTTGACGGGAGGGAGGTTTCGCGGATGGATTTCCGGCTCAGATTTTTTGTGTTTATTGGGTTTGCTTCAGAAAATGGTGAAATGGTGATGGAGTTTGTGAACTGAGTTTTCGCAGGTTTCAGATTTGCTTGATTTCTCTTCTTCTTTTTCGTTTTTCTGGTTTTATTTGCTGTGATGTTTGTGATAGGATTGGTTTAAAGGTGGAAGCTGGCGGTGGATTTTGATGAGCTAGCAACAGGTCTGGCCGGAATGGTTTGGTGGCGATTGAGACAGTGCAAGGGATTTTGAGTGGCCAGCTGCGTTTGTTATTTTTGTTCAGCTGCAAATAGGTGTGCTTGGTTTCGGTTCGGTTTGCGTGAGGTGGTGAATGGGTGAGTTTGGATTCAGGTTTGATTTTCTGGTTTTGATGGTGGTTGTGTTTTGGTTGTTTGATGCAGGGGGACGGTGAACTCTCTGTGTTGGTCTCGGTGTTCTCACAGTGGTATGTTTGTGATGGAAACGAAAAGGATAGTTGGGAGGTCACGGCGGATTGTTCTGGATTTCGTGAGTAAATCAGGTTTGAGATTTCTCAGCTTTATTTTTTCTCTCTTTTTTTTGAAAGTTTTTTTCTCATAATCTTTTCTCGTTGTTTCTGAAGGTAAATGGAGGAGGTGGTCGATGGTGACATTGTTGTTGGTTGAGGAAGGATGAAGGGTAGGGTATGGTTTCGTTTTTTTAGAAGATGGTGGTGGAGTTTTAGCTCAGATTCGGAGGATTTGAGGGTTTTGACAGGTTGCGGTTGAAGTCGGGTAAAGGAGGCGGAAAGTAAAGTTTTACGGAAGTGTCTTGAGGGTTGAGATGGAGGGGTGTACGGTGAGGTTCTTCTGGTTTTTTTGACGGAGGGACTGAGTGATTCGGGGAAGATTTCACAGTATGGTGAAGCTGGTTCACTTGCGGACTGATTCGGTGGTGTTCGGGTCTGATGAAAGAGAGTCAGAATGGGTGTTTGTTGTTGGTTTCATGGCTGAAGACGGAGGGGTGATTGGTGAAAGGGGGATGGGTGAGTAAGGGTTCTGGGAATATTTTTGTATTTGTTTTGTTTCTGTTTTCACTTTATTTACAAGTATCGTAGTTGATTTTTTTTTTAAAAAGTTGTAAGTATTTTGGGGTTTTCATATGGAGTTTGTTTTGTATGCAGGTTTGAAGAAAAGAAACTATGAACAAAAGCTGGGAAAAAAAAGGGAAAGAAAAAAAATATTACCGGCCCGAATGTTATCGGGGTGAAGAATCCGCGGTTGTAAGTCTACTATTCCTTGCTGCTCCTGAATCTTTCTTGTCCTCTCCTTTCTTTTTTTTGAAGTTTTTGGTGTGTGTTTGTAGCCGTAACTTTGGTGTTTTTGTGATGCTTTATGGGGCTATAGCAGGGGTTTATGGGGCTGTTATATGGGACTCCTTTTCTGTGTGTTTGTGCTGAATTTTGTAGTATGCTTAGTAGCTGTTTGTAGTGTAATGTAACAGTGGTTAGGCCTTCTTGTTGTTGCTGAGTTTTGATGAAAAAATAGCAGTTTATATATGACAGGTTTAGGGTTTGGTATGATTTGAATTTTGAAAACTTGTTGAGGAAGTGTTGGGGGACAACATCTGAATTGTTGTTGTAGAATGGTAGTGGAGCAGAGGTTGTTTGTGTGTTGTTTGTACTATTTTTCTGCTGTTCTTGTGGCTGGTTTATTTGTTTGCTAGTGAGCCATGTCTTGCTGATTTTTGTATTAAGTTTCTTGAGATTTTGTTATGAAAAAAAAGAACTTACAATATGTAAAAAAAGAATTAACATGAAGGCTGAATTTTTTTGTAGGGGACTTAAAGATTGAAGTTGATATTGAAGCATGGAGCAATGGCATAAAGAAAAGAAACTTGACATGAAAAATTGTATTCTTGCTAGACTTAGAATTTTTACCTCATAAATTAGTTCTTGTATCAATTGAGCTATGAATGTAAATGAAAGAATCATGTATGAATCAATGCTTGAATGTAATGAACAAAATGTGTTGAATATGAATGTAGTGAATGAATGAAGGTTATGAAATTCTATTTTTTAAAAGCTATTGTAACATGGATGAATGTAAAGAAATTCTATCTATTTTTTTTTAAGATTTTATTGTAACATGGATGTGGAATCAAATTTTGGAATAAAATGAGAAACAATAAAAATAAATAAAAAACTTAGAATTAAAATTTAAATTGAATTAAAATAAATAATAAAAAGAAATTGGAATTAAATTAAAAAATGAAATCTTAAAAGAAAAGTAAATTAAAAATAAGTTAGAAATTGAAATTAAATTAGAGTAACCTAAAAAATAAATTGGAAATTGAAATTAAATTAGAAATAGAAACTTGAAAAATGAGTTGAAAAAGATAAAAAAAATAAAATTGGAGATTAAGAGCAAATTAAAAAATGGAGATTAGAAAAAAAATGAATAAAGAATAAAAGTTAAAATTACATTAGGAAGTAAAAACTTGAAAAATTGAAAATAGAAATAAAAATTACATTTAAAAACTTAAAAATTGGGAATAAGATTATATTATTTTTTTTTAGTCAAAACTTTGAGAAAAAATAAAAATTAAATTTTAAAAGTTAGAAATTAAATAAAAGTTGGAAATGAGGAATAGAAATTAGATTTAGGATGGAAACTTAGAAGTGAAGAGAAATTAAGAATCAAAAATATAAATAGCTAGAAAAATGAGAAAAAGCAACGGAAAATAAATCGGGAAAAAAAATCCCTGCCAAATGCGATGAATATGATTATGATATGAGCGATTAGGGGTAAAATTTGGGGTGTGACAGTTGCCCCTATTTAAATAACTTTACCAGATGGTGTGAATGACGATAGGCACTCATGAGATCATGGTGAAAGGTATTTAAATACAGAAATAACCGGAAATTTTGCCCCTAAACGCAATGTTATGCTGGACTACAAAACTATCTAACTCTGCAACTCTTATGCAATGAAATGATGATTATGGTATGAATGACCAGAAAGAGAATGTCGACGACCACAAGCCAAGACTCACTGGGGATGACAAACATTGGGGGCGACAGACACTGGGGATAAATAAACGAAAACGGGAAATATTCAAAGTGATAAAACAACAGGTTCAAGTGTAACTGTCGACACTAAGAATAACAAAAGACGGGAACAAAAGGAAATCCAAATCGTTGGATCAACGAACACAGATAAAACAAAATAAAATTCAAAGTGACTGCACAGCGGCCCGGTGCGACCAACTGACACTGAGAATAAAACAAGACAAGGGAATAAATCGAAGTGGTTGACCAATGGCTCTATGCGACCAAATGACTTTGAGAAAATAAAGCAGCAACATATTCAAAGTGAATGCGCAGCGGCTCGATGCGACCAACTGACACTAAGAATACAAACAAGACAAGGAAAATGCAGTGGCTCAGTGCGACCACTGATACTAAAAATAGAAACATAATATCCAAAGTGAATGCGCAGCGGCTCGATGCGACCAACTGACACTAAGAATACAAACAAGACAAGGAAAATGCAGTGGCTCAGTGCGACCACTGATACTAAAAATAGAAACATAATATCCAAAGTGAATGCGCAGCGGCTCGATGCGACCAACTGACACTAAGAATACAACAAATTAACATCCAAATAGAATGTGCAACGGCTCGATGCGACCAACTGTCACTGGAAATAAAAAAATCATAATATTCAAAGTGAATGCGCAGCGGCTCGATGCGACCAACTGACACTAAGAAATAAAACGTAATATTCAAAGTGAATGCGCAGCGGCTCGATGCGACCAACTGACACTATGAATAACAAAATAAACGGTCAAAGGGAAAGTGCAGCGGCTCAATGCGACCAACTGTCACTGGAAACGATAAACGTAATATTCAAAGTGAATGTGCAGCGGCTCGATGCGACCAACTGACACTATGAATAACAAAAGGCTTATTCAAGGTGAAAAAGCAGCGGCTCGATGCGACCACTGATACTAAAAAGAAAAGACACGATATTCAAAGTGAATGCGCAGCGGCTCGATGCGACCAACTGACACTAAGAATAATCAACAAAAATATCCAAATAGAATGTGCAGCGGCTCGATGCGACCAACTGTCACTGGAAATAAAAATCATAATATTCAAAGTGAATGCGCAGTGGCTCAATGCGACCAACTGACACCATGAATAACAACAAAAATACTCGAAGTGGAAGCACAATAGGTTCAAAACCTATTGACACTACAAAAGAAAGCCAAGGTACACTCAGAGTGAATGCGCAACAAG
Organism: Lathyrus aphaca; assembly: GCA_963966055.1. NCBI lineage: Eukaryota > Viridiplantae > Streptophyta > Magnoliopsida > Fabales > Fabaceae > Lathyrus > Lathyrus aphaca. Next base: position 9,764,057 of record OZ014520.1, on the reverse strand, counting down.
TTAAAAAAACCGGTTGACACTAAGAATGATAGAGACAAAGTAGTCAAAGTATTCAAAACGGTAAATTAGCAGGTTCAAATGTAACTGCTGACACTGAGGATAAGGAAGCAAATCACATTGACTTAATACTGGCTCTATGAGACCAGCTAGCATTGGGGATAGAATGCAGATCACCCAAAGATAGAACAACGGCTCTAAGCGACCGGCTAACGCAAAGAAATAACAGCAAAATATGTTGGAGTATTCAAATAAGATGAAACAACATCCAACCTCTGGAAATTCCTTCAGGAACCATCAGGAGAAAGGGTACAAACATGTACAAAATCGAATTGACTTAGATTTTAAGCAAAAGGTTTCAGGACCTGCTTAAAAGACTTGTGCCAATGACAATTGGACTTCAAGGAGACGTTGGTGGTTATAAAGACAAATACCAACCACAATTAGAATTCCACGGGGGACACCAGCAATTACTGGGGACAAAACAAATGGTAGACCACTTCGGGTACCAACAACAATGAATTTTCAAATTGAACACTAATGATATCTGGACTTGGAGTTAGACATACGCCAACTGGGGAAAGACAAATGCTAATGTCAAATGCGCATGATTGAGCATGATGCGAATGATCATGATATGCAAATGTTGACTCTAAAGAGACAAAGAAATGACAAGACTCAAAAAGGAGTAGGCTCTCAACACCAATACTCAAATGAGCAATATGAAAAACACTGAGGAGATGTCTTCGAACTTGGAAATCATGCTTGGTCCAAGGATCCATCCAAGAGTTTTATCAGTTTTGAACTTCTATGGGGATTTCTGTAATAATAGCATAATGGTGTTGTTGCAAACCAGGACTTCTTGGGGAAGCAGAAGTTTTTTTCAATTTTCCAAAGTCAAAGAAACTTAAAAGTTTTCCAGTGTGTTTTCAAAAACATTTCCTTAGAAAAAAAACTTGTCATTTTCAAAGTTAAATTGTAATCAAGTGATGGCATTTTGCATAACAAAAGAAAATAAGAGTTTGAACAACAAAATTCATAGGCAAAGTTTGTATTTTATTCAAGAATGGTAGCTTGCCAATGGCAAAAACTCCATGGAAAATTACAATTTGAAAATGGCAATGGGGAAGGGTCTACATTGAATCCAACGACCACTACAATCCCTAATAACTAAGACTGCCCGACACCTTGCTTCCGACGAGAGCAAATGGATCGATCTTTCAGTATGATTCTTCAGTAATGGTAAACACCATCTGACACAGTCAAATGCCTTTGTCCCTAACTTTTGCCTGGACCGCCCTTTCGGGTTTTCAATCCACCGGGACGCTCTTTTTTGCCTAAGCCGCCCTTTCGGGTTTTCAACTTAGCGAGCTCTTATTTTTCATTTTTATCCCTAACTTTTGCCTGGATCTCCTTCATAGGTTTTGATCCACCGGGATACCCATTTTTGCCTAGGTCGCCATTTCTGGTTTTCGACCTATCGGGTTTTATTTAGGCATAATATTTTTTGACTGCATCAGAATTCACCGGGTGCTTCAGTTGTTCACCATCCATAGTTGTAAGGATTAAGGAACCTCCGGAGAATGCCACCTTCACAACATATGGACCTTCATAGTTAGGACTCCATTTTCCACGCATGTCTTTGTGGACTGGCAAGATTTTCTTGAGTACAAGATCTCCTTCCTTGAATTCTCGGATGCGGACTTTCTTGTCAAATGCTCTCTTGATGCGCTTCTGGTACAACTGGCCATGGCACATGGCGGTCATTCTCTTCTCATCAATGAGGTTCAGTTGGTCATATCTGCTCTGGACCCACTCAGCTTCCTCCAGTTTGGTTTCCATCAAGATCCTCAAAGAGGGTATCTCTACTTCAATAGGGAGAACTGCATCCATCCCATACACCAGAGAGAAAGGGGTTGCCCCTGTTGAAGTGCGAACTGATGTTCTGTATCCATGTAAAGCATATGGCAACATCTCATGCCAATCTTTGTAAGTTTTTACCATCTTCTGCAGAATCTTTTTGATGTTCTTGTTTGCAGCTTCAACAGCTCCATTCATCTTCGGTCGATACGGAGAAGAGTTATGATGTTCAATCTTGAATGTCTCACACAGCTCTTTCATTGTTTTGTTGTTCAAATTGGTCCCATTATCTGTGATGATTCGGCTTGGGATTCCATAACGGCAGATAATTTGATTCTTGATGAAACGGGCAACCACTTGCTTTGTCACATTGGCGTAGGAAGCTGCTTCTACCCATTTAGTGAAATAGTCGATTGCGACCAAGATAAACCGATGACCATTGGAAGCTTTAGGCTCAATTGCCCCTATCATGTCGATGCCCCACATTGAGAAAGGCCAAGGTGATGACAGAACATTCAGAAGTGTTGGAGGTACGTGCACCTTGTCGGCATAGATCTGACATTTATGACACTTCCTGGCATACTTGAAACAATCTGATTCCATGGTCAACCAGAAGTAACCAGCTCTCAAGATCTTCCTGGACATGGCATGTCCATTGGCATGTGTTCCAAATGATCCTTCGTGGATTTCCCTGATCAGTAAGTCTGCTTCGCGCTTGTCCACACATCTGAGCAGAACCATATCATGATTTCTCTTGTAGAGCACATTGTTGCTGAGGAAGAACTTGGACGCCAATCTTCTCAGAGTCTTCTTATCCAGATTTGTTGCATCAACTGGGTACTCTTGATTCTGCAAATAGTTCTTGATGTCATAGAACCACGGTTTCTCATCAGTTTCTTCTTCGACTAGTAGACAGTAAGCTGGTGCAGTTCTTCGTTCGATTGTAATGAGTGGAGCTTCATTAAGAAATCTGACTTGAAACATAGAGGCCAACATAGCCAAGGCGTCTGCAATTTGATTCTCTGCCCTTGGAACATGATGGAAAGTGACTTCATCAAAGTATTTGATCAATTCCACAATGTGGGCACGGTATGGGATCAACTTCTCGTCACGGGTCTCCCATTCACCTTTGACTTGGTAAATCACTAAAGCTGAGTCTCCATATACATCAAGGATCTTGATTCTAGTATCGATTGCAGCTTCGATACCCAAAATACATGCTTCGTACTCTGCGATGTTGTTTGTACATTCGAAACATAATCTGGCTGTGAAGGGAGTATAACCGCCATCGGGGTTCATCAAGACAACCCCCACACCATGCCCCATGTAGTTAGAGGAACCATCAAACATCATCTTCCAACGGGACCCTGGCTCGGGACCTTCATCTGGATCTGGAACTTTGCAGTCCTTTATCAGCATAATATCTTCGTCCGGGAAATCGAATTTCAAAGGTTCATAATCTTCGACAGGATGATCAGCAAGGTATTCAGATAAAACACTGCCCTTGATAGACTTCTGGGTTACATACTGGATATCATACTCGGATAACAACATGTGCCAACGGGCGAGTCTTCCAGTCAAAGCAGGCTTCTCAAAGATGTACTTTATTGGATCCATTTTCGAAATCAACAAAGTAGTGTGACAAATCATGTATTGCCTGAGGCGTCTGGCCGCCCATGCCAAAGCACAGCAAGTCTTCTCTAAAAGTGAGTATCTGCTCTCACAGTCTGTGAACTTCTTGCTTAGGTAATAAATGGCGTGCTCCTTACGACCAGTTTCGTCCTGTTGGCCTAATACGCAACCCATAGATCCCTCGAGCACAGTCAGATACATGAAAAGAGGCTTCCCAGGAGTAGGTGGGATTAAGATAGGAGGTTCTTGTAGATAAACCTTAATCTTCTCAAAAGCTAGTTGACAATCGGGACTCCACTCAATTGCTTGATTCTTCCGGAGTAACTTGAATAAAGGCTCACAAGTAGCAGTCATGTTGGAAATGAATCTGGAGATGTAGTTCAATCTTCCAAGGAAACCTCTGACTTGCTTTTCTGTCTTGGGAGCTGGCATCTCTTGAATTGCTCTGACCTTATCTGGATCTACTTCAATACCTTGCTGACTAACAATAAAACCAAGTAACTTTCCTGATCGGACACCAAAAGTACACTTAGCTGGATTCAGTCGCAGTTGGAACTTTCTGAGACGCTCAAATAACTTCAAGAGATGATTCAAATGATCCTCCTCACTCTGTGATTTGGCAATCATATCATCTACATAAACTTCTATCTCTTTATGCATCATATCATGAAAAAGGGTGACCATTGCCCTTTGATAAGTGGCTCCTGCATTTCTGAGACCGAATGGCATGACCTTGTAACAATAAGTGCCCCATGGTGTGATGAATGTAGTCTTTTCCATATCGTCAGGATCCATCTTGATCTGGTTGTACCCTGAAAACCCATCCATGAAGGAGAAAACAGCAAATTTAGCAGTGTTGTCAACCAAAGTATCAATATGCGGGAGAGGGAAATCGTCCTTCGGACTGGCTTTGTTCAAATCCCTATAGTCCACACACATTCTGACTTTGCCATCCTTTTTAGGGACTGGCACAATATTAGCTACCCATTCAGGATACTTTGCAACTGCAAGGAATCCAGCATCAAACTGCCTTTTGACCTCTTCTCGAATCTTCAGAGCCATGTCTGGTCTTGTTCTTCGAAGCTTTTGCTTTACAGGAGGACACTCTGGCCGAAGAGGTAACTTGTGGACCACTATGTCTGTGTCTAAACCGGGCATATCTTGATATGACCATGCAAACACATCTACATACTCTCGGAGAAGCTTGACCAATCTTTCTCTGATGTCTGCCCCAAGTGTTGTACCAATCTTGACTTCCTTCTCATCTTCATCAGTGCCAAGGTTGATGGTCTCAACCTGCTCCTTATGTGGCTGAAGATCTGTGTGCTCATACTCAACTAATCTTGCCAGTTCTTCAGGAATGTCACAATCTTCCTCACTTTCATCTTCCGCTTGGTAGATGGGCGAATCAAAGTTAGGAGAGAATGTAGAGTCATTGGATTCAACAGGGTTTTCGTTTATTCTGCATATGATAATGATTTGCTTTTATTAAAAGTGGAAAAATAGAGAAATGCAAGAGAAAAGCTTTTTATTGGTTTTGAAAGATTGCCATTTTCTTTTAAAAGTGAAAAGAGAGAAAAACTGTAAATGATCAAAATAAGAGTTCAACAAAATGCCTTCATTGATAATAACTTTAAAAAAATGAGAAGGGGCCCTACAAAATACTCCCATAGCCTTGGGCAGAGCTAGGGAACTTTGAAAACACTTTAAAAAAACAATAAATTACTTTGACAATGGAAAAAACTCTGGGATCTCGACTGCCTCCCAATTGTCCAATGCTTCTTCACACCGATACACCAAATGGTTCACATCTTCATCTTCAGAAACTCCATCAACTGCATTGACCTGATAACCAGCACTGGAGAACACTTCTTGAATGGTCTTCAGACGTCCTTTAACGGAGGTTGACGCTCCTTCCTTCACATGAGTTGGTTTGTAACCCAACCCGCAACGATCTATCTTCTGCTTGACTTCGATGACATCACCCCAACCTTCATAGCTTCTTTCTTCAATGGTGGAAATGGTACTCTTTAGCGACGCAAAAGATGGGATACCCTTCCCTTTTGGTTCCTCTACTTCCAGAAGGACAGCATTAGCTATCTCAAGAGCTTGGAAAGAAGTTTCCAAAGCATCTTCATCAGCCTCAATATAGCTAAAGGATGAAAGGTTGCTAACCATGAGATCTTCTTCCCCAGACACGGTCACCAGCTTGTTATTGACCACAAACTTCATCTTCTGATGCAGGGTAGAAGTGACTGCCCCAGCAGCATGGATCCAAGGTCTTCCTAGCAAGCAACTGTAGTTAGGATTGATGTCCATAACCTGGAAAGTGATTTTGAAGACCTGTGGCCCAATCAAGATTGGTAAGTCTACTTCTCCAATAACAGTCCTTCTTGAACCATCAAAAGCTTTTACAATCAGTGCACTGGGCCTCATCTCTGCCCCTTGATAAGATAACTTTGCCAGTGTTCTTTTCGGCAAAACATTCAATGAAGATCCTGTATCCACAAGAACTCTTGCTAAAGTATCCTCTTGACATTTCACTGATATGTGGAGCGCACGGTTGTGGTCCAAGCCCTCCTTTGGAAGATCCTCCATACTGAAACTGAGGTTGTTACACGCAGTGATATTGGCAATGACTCCATCAAACTGATTCACTGTTATATCATGCGTAACATGGGCTTGAGCTAACAACTTCTGAAGCGCACTTCGATGAGCCGGAGAATGCATAAGAAGTGATAGGATAGATATTTTGGAAGGCGTTTGATGTAGCTGATCAATAACCTTATAATCACTCTTCTTTATGATTCTGAGGAACTCTGCATCCTCTTCTCCCAAGACTACCTCTTTATCTTTGTTGGCAACAGCTGGAATGACTTCTTTAGGCGGAGCCGTATTGGCTTGCTGGGTATAAACACGACCACTGCGAGTCAAACGACCTGCACCCGCTATATCAGTACTTGCAACTTTTGAACCTTCCTTCTGATTAGCTTTATCAATCTTCTGATGAACTTTCCCTGTATCATACTTCCAAGGAACTGCTTTAGTGTCTTCATAACGGAAAGAGTTACTCCTTTGTTCAAATCTTGGCTCAGGTATGTTGAAAATTGGCACCACAGATTCTGGCGTATTGAAGATAGGTTGAGCTCCTGAAGATTCAGGCAGGTTGAACACTGGTACCCAGGTAGAATCAGATTCAGGCAAGTTGAAAATGGGCTCAATCACTGCCACCTCATTCCTCTTCGTATGACCGCTTACCTGTAAGACACCTTCATCAATCAAATCTTGAACATCTTTCAGGACCAATTCGCATCCCCTTGGACTATCAACACAACCTTCACAATTCTCATGACAGCTTTTCAGTATACCCGCCTCTACTAACTTCGCATGGAAGTCTCTAAGCGGGGTCTTGATCTCGGTGGCATTGAAAATCAAACCTTCTTCGGACTCATCAACAACAGCATTTATAGACCCATGCTTGGGTAAAGGATTATCTTTGACATTCGGACCAGTATTCCCAAATGACAGAATGTTCTTCTCCATCAAATCTTTCACTATATACTTCAAAGCATAACAACCCTCCAAATCGTGCCCCGGGGCACCTTCATGGAATAAACAGTGAGCATTTGGGTTGTAATTTGGTGGGAGAGGATTTGGTGGAGGACCCAGAGGCCTTGGAGTAACCAAACCTCTCTTCAGCAGTGAAGGATATAATTCAGTATAAGTTATAGGGATTCGAGGATTAGGAGGCCTTCCTCCTGGTCTTCTATTCTGAAAATTGGGATTTGGATGAGGAGCTGGAGTCCTCTGCTGGTAGGCTGAAGCATTGGGTGCTTGTTGATAGCCTGGATTGTTGAGCATTGGTTGATAAGGTTGAATCATTGGAGCCGCTTGTTGATACATCGGTACTGCTTGAGCTGGCCGATACATGGGGACTTGTGGATTAAATGATGGTTGAACCGCCGCTACATAAGGATGTTGGGCATACTGTTGTTGATGAGCATACTGCTGTTGACGAGCATACTGCTGTTGAGCCATAGGTGAAGGTCTCTGCCAAAGCGGATTTCTTCTTTGACCTGTCATTATGGCATTCGTCTCACCCTCTTTCTTCTTGTGGAAGTTATTGGTAAATTTCTTGCCAATATTTCCACTACCTGTGCTAGAACTGCCAGATGCACCACTCATCTTTCCACTTTTCAAACCGAGTTCTACCTTGATTCCCACAGCCACTAAATCAGAGAAACTAGCAGTTATACTCCCCACCATTCTCTCATAGAATTCTGGTCGCACAGTGTCAACAAACCAGTCAGCTAATTCTTTTTCAGTCAATGGGGGCTCTACTTGAGAAGCGGTCCCTCTCCACCTCTGAGCATACTCTTTAAAGGATTCAGACTCTTTCTGGGACATGCTTAGCAATTTCCTCCTATCAGGAGCAAGGTCCATGTTGTATTTGTATTGTTGGATGAAAGCATCTGCCAAGTCTTGGAAACTGCGAATCTTTGACTGGTCAAGCGTCAGATACCATTTAGAGGAGATTCCCTTCAGACTGTCCTGGAAGCAGTGGATCATTAATTTGTCATTATCCACCTGCGCAGCCATTCTTCGATAGTACATCAAGAGATGGTTCTTGGGACAAGTTGCACCCTCATACATATCAAAAGTGGGTATCTTGAACTTTGGAGGTATTACCAATCCAGACACCAGACACATCTCTCTGGCAGCAGCCCCAAAGATCTGGTCACCTTCAATTGCTCTTAACCTTTTTTCAAGGGTATCAAAATTCTCTTGCATTTTCACATGTTTCTCATCTCCGTTTTCAGACATATCTGGCGCTTCATACCCCTGATGGTCATTAAAGTACGGTTGAGCACGGGTGTGCACAATGTCTTGTGTAAAATTAGCAACTGCATGATTCTCTTCATTAGTCACAGGAACAGTTTGTTGAGCAGCAAACCCTTGAGGAGGAGGCACAAAACCTTGGAAAGGAAAAGCCATGCCCTGAGAAGGAGGTGCGAAACTTTGAGAAGCTAAACCTTGGGACGGAGGGAAGAAACCCTGAGCAGCAAGTCCTTGGGAAGAAGGAATAAAACTCTGAGTAGCAAAACCTTGAGAAGGAGGGAAGAAACCCTGAGCAGCAAGTCCTTGGGAAGGAGGAATAAAACTTTGAGTAGCAAACCCTTGTGAAGGAGGTATAAAACTCTGAGCAGTAAGTCCTTGGGAAGGAGGAATAAAACTTTGAGTAGCAAACCCTGAAGAAGAAGGAATAAAACTTTGAGAAGCAAAACCATGAGGAGGAGGGACGAATCCATGAGGAAGTCCAAAAGGAGGCCAGGTCACAGGGGTAATGACTGATGATGTAGGCTCGGTCGTTGCAGTGACAACTTCAGTCGTTGCAGTAACAATTTCTGACACCACAGTCCGTTGGGTATCCATCTTCGCTCGAATGACTTGCAACATTTCCATCATCTGACCCATATCTCCACGAATATCAGAAAGCTCTTCGTTAACTCTGTCCATCTCTAGATCTCTTTCAGCCATCCTCTTTCTGGCTTGAGCTCGAGTGTAGTACTTGCGTGAGAGCCTCAGTGTGAAAGCTGAATTGAGAGCAGATGACGGGAATGAGTTTCATGAAAAAAATGCAAATGCAATGCCAAATGTATGAGTGCAATGCAAAAAAAAATTTTATTCAAGGAACTTAAGAAACAAATTTGCAAATACCAAGGAAAACATAATAATCAAAAGGATATGATTTCATTAAATTCAAAAAGTGATACAAAATCTTGAGTACACTTTCAAAAATCCCAAACAAAGCTTAATAAAACGAAGACATAGTCCTAAGGAGATTCTCCTAAAAGCCTCAAGTTGAGCTTCTCGATTTGTGCCTTCATCTGAGCCCTTTCAAGCATAAGCTGATCCACGATCGACTTCCAAGAAGTGTCCTCTTGAGTGCTGGAGGAAAATAAATCCTCTTGCGCTTTCCTTTTCTTGTTGGAGAGCTCTTCTTCTTCCTTCATCTTCAGTTGTCTTCTAAGTTCCTCATTCTCACTACTGATGATCTGATGACGATTCTTCCATGCATTCTTCTCTCGAATCTCTTTCTCCAAATCAATCTTCAGCTTCTCTGCATCGTCCATAAAGACCAGAATGGGTTTCCTGAAGGTCATAGGATCCTGGCGAGGGTAAGGCATCTTCAGACTGATTGCCCTATCTCGTACCCATTGGAGATAGGGTTCCATAGAAACACAATTCAGCTTTCCCAAGCTACTCCTCCCCTTCCTATGGATGTACTTCCAAGCTTGCATAATCTGTTTCTTGAGCTCTGGTTCTTCGTCATCCTTAAAGAAAATTCCTTCCACTTCAACACTCTTAGGTTTGTCCTTCAACGGGTACCCGAGTTGACGGCGAGCCAAAACCGGATTATAGCTGATTCCTCCCTTAGTGCCAAGAAGAGGCACATTAGTAAAATCACCACAGCTATCAATAATCAATACTCCATCATAAGCACGATTGTACCAGCTAATGTCAGAGTGGGTAAGAGACATGATCCTTTGTGACCACCACAAACCATCCTTAAGGTTCCAAAATGAAGATGACTTAGGCAAGTGCGAAATAAACCACTCATATAGCAATGATGCACAACAAGTAATCATCCCTCCCTTATGGTGATTCCTCAGATGGATGGAATGATAAGTGTCTCCGAGCAAAGTAGGGACCGGGTTCTTCTTCAGAAAGATCTTGATGGCGTTCAGGTCGACAAAGTCTTCAAAGCTTGGGAAAAGCAGCACTCCATATATCAGCAGAATAAAAGTCGCCTCAAAAGCTTTCATATCCTTCACATCAACAAAATTCTTGGCCTTTTCTATCAGAAACTTTGTAAGGAATCCAAAAACCTTTCCTTTGTAGGTCATATTTGCCTTAACCTCCGGAACACTCAAATATGTTGCCTTTGCAATCTCTGCTTCTTCAGGGTCCTTCTCTAGAACAGGGAATGGAAACTCATCCTTAACACGTGATCCCACCAAAACTGAATACTCCTCCAAAGTAGGTGCCAATTGGTAATCAGGGAACGTAAAACAGTGGTAGAGAGGATCATAAAACTGGAGCATCACAGAGAGCAACCTTCCATCCCAATCAGTCTTAAGTAAGGCTAAAAGTCTCCTATGCTTTTCCATGAAGGCTTCTTGATCCAAAACCAAATCTCTTAATTTCCTTAGGTCTTCGAGTTTGGGAGTTTTGAATGTGTACTTGACAGTCTTTCTTCTTCCAAAATCCATGATGATACCTATGATATTTGCAAAGATAGAGTTTCTGAGTTCCTTGAATAAATTGGTAAAAATGATGCTTCATGATGCATGAATGCAATGAATACACAAACACAAACAAGGCTTAGGTTCAAAGCTTGCATGAGGTCGAAGGTTCAACCCTCCCAAAAAGGTATGTACTATGAGTTTATTTGTACCTGTACAACGGGTTCTATAAGTTCCCAGAATCACTGTCCCATCTTTCGGATATTACCGACTTCCCAACTCGACTTGGTAATCAGTAATATTCTCAAGAGAGTCTCATCCGAGTGCAGTATCGCGTATCAACTATTTTGGATTTGCACCCTCATAGTCATCGCACTACATCCCTAAAAGGCCAAGTGGGGGTAAATGTTCTACGGTCCTCAGCATTAATGGCTCTCAGGTCGAATATAGTAATGTTTTCACGACTGAACTCGATCAACAAAATTACATCCGAGGAGGCCTCCGCTGAGTGGTGGTGTCTCAAGTCAACTTGGTCGGGACTCAACTCCCTACAAGCCTTCTTGAATATACCACCGTCCTATCTTATTTTGCACTCAAGTCCGGGTTAGGACTTATCTCACCACACATGGAACACCCAACAAAAACCCCAAATAATAACAAGCAATACAACAACAAATATACAAATATACAAGGTGGGCTTAACCCTCAAAAATAGTATCCCCAGTGAAGTCGCCATTTCTGTCGCGGTGAGAATCGGATACCAAGCTATTAAGTGAGCTTGAATCGCAAAACATTTATGTTCACCACCGACTTTAATTTAATCCAAAGGGAAAAGGGAAAAAGATCGTAAAAACCCTAAATGAGGAGAAACTAGGTTCGGGGGTTGATTATACCTAGGGAAGGTGTTAGCATCCTAAGCATCCGTAGTATCCTACGGGAACCTCTTGTTGATATTTGTGTTTTTGTTATTTATTGCTTGCTAAAACTAAGGGAACCTAAGGTTTTTATTTCTAATGGCGCTCGCACAACATCGCATCGATGCCTACGTATCGGGTATAGAATCAGAGCACTCGTAGTTCTCCTAAGGATTAACGAACACTTGGTTACGCTCAAGGTTCGCGGGGGAAGGTAAGTGTTATGGCAAACACTCACGTGACTTTTAAGGAAGTCACAAAAGTTGTAAAATAAAAGCTAAGGACCTAATGGCTAAGGACCTAAGGATGAGGGACCTAATTACTAAGGTCAAAATGGAACTGGGGATTGCTAAACTTCCTATGACATTGAGTCAACTGCAGGAGTCTTTCCCTTTTGGATTGATAAGCATAAACAAAAATAAATAAGAGAGGGTGCAAGCTCCTAAGACTAGGCAAAGGTTGCTACTTGCAAATAAATAAATCGAATAAAGTAAATGGAAAATGCAAAGACAAAGGCTCAGTAACTGGCTATGGCTCGATATATGGATCGAGAATGCTGAGGTGGAAAACAAGCGCAGTGCGACAATTTGCTTAAGTTGAAAAGTTGTGCAGTGTAAGGAACTGTGCAGATGGCGATCGTAAACGACCGACTTACGTGTGTGAGTGTATGTGAAGTGAACTTGGCGTTGGACCAAGGAATTTATTATTTTTGAAATGAAATTAATATAGTGTAAATGCGCGAGAAATAAATAATAAATAATAAAGTGAATTAAATTATGAAAATAGAATGAAACGGATTAAATAAATTAAAATAAAAAATAATGAATTAAATGGAAAGAAAATAAATAAATATATGAAATAGAAATAAAATGCAATGGCCTCATATGGGTCACGATTAATCGGAAACGATTTATCGTGACCTTCGTCATATCATCGGCCCCGAAAATAAAAATAAATTGTATATACATTTTAATTACTTATAATGATAGAAGCGAAAGTTCTAAAATTAAAATATATATTTTTTATTTTTATGTATGTAGATTTTTTACAACTAAACATAATGATAGAAAAGAGAAATAAACGAATGCTTTTTATTTATTTTATATGTACTTAAATTTATTAACTAAATATAATTAAAAAATAAAATGTTATATTTATGAAAATAATTAATTCACTAAATATTAAACTAATCTAAATAGTTACAAATAAAAAGAAATTTTTTAGATTTTTTTTTTGAAAAGAAAAGGTTAGAGGCTAAAGAAGAAACAGGAGGTTTGGATAGAAGCAAAAAGGCCCAATGGGGCGAGGAGAGGCAAGGAGGGCGGATGGGTCACCCGACCCGGTTTGTTTTATGAAAAAAAACACAGAAAGAAAAAAAAGGAACCCTAGGTGTGGTGCGGCACAATTCTCCCCTCTCTCACGAATCTCTCTCTCGTCTCTCACTCCCAATCGCTGCTGTCTTTCTCTCAACGCGTTTCTCTCTCACTCTCGCTCATGAATGTTCACGGTGGGACGATGGCGTTTTCCGGACGGTGGTTTTGTGAAAGGAGGGTTCGAAGGGGAAGGCGGCTCGGTGAAAGGGTTTTGGTGTTTTAAGGTGAGTTCGTCGGATTAAGGTGGCGGCTTGTGTGAAAGTGGTTCGGATTTAGGTCGCGGATTCACGGTGGGTTCACAGTTTTTTCACGGTTTTGTTTTGGATTGAAACAGGTTTGGGAGTGGTTTGTTCAGACGCGGTGGGTGGATGGTGGTTAGGTTTAAGCTGAAGCTATGGTGGCCGGCGCGGTGGCTGTTTCAGGTGACGGTATCAGCATTTCTCAAGCTTTGTTTTTTGGTCGGTTCTGATGTGGGTTTCGTGACGGTGGTTGTGGATAATTGTTGCTTCGGCTGGTTTTTTTTGAAGGCGGTGGTTTGACGGGAGGGAGGTTTCGCGGATGGATTTCCGGCTCAGATTTTTTGTGTTTATTGGGTTTGCTTCAGAAAATGGTGAAATGGTGATGGAGTTTGTGAACTGAGTTTTCGCAGGTTTCAGATTTGCTTGATTTCTCTTCTTCTTTTTCGTTTTTCTGGTTTTATTTGCTGTGATGTTTGTGATAGGATTGGTTTAAAGGTGGAAGCTGGCGGTGGATTTTGATGAGCTAGCAACAGGTCTGGCCGGAATGGTTTGGTGGCGATTGAGACAGTGCAAGGGATTTTGAGTGGCCAGCTGCGTTTGTTATTTTTGTTCAGCTGCAAATAGGTGTGCTTGGTTTCGGTTCGGTTTGCGTGAGGTGGTGAATGGGTGAGTTTGGATTCAGGTTTGATTTTCTGGTTTTGATGGTGGTTGTGTTTTGGTTGTTTGATGCAGGGGGACGGTGAACTCTCTGTGTTGGTCTCGGTGTTCTCACAGTGGTATGTTTGTGATGGAAACGAAAAGGATAGTTGGGAGGTCACGGCGGATTGTTCTGGATTTCGTGAGTAAAACAGGTTTGAGATTTCTCAGCTTTATTTTTTCTCTCTTTTTTTTGAAAGTTTTTTTCTCATAATCTTTTCTCGTTGTTTCTGAAGGTAAATGGAGGAGGTGGTCGATGGTGACATTGTTGTTGGTTGAGGAAGGATGAAGGGTAGGGTATGGTTTCGTTTTTTTAGAAGATGGTGGTGGAGTTTTAGCTCAGATTCGGAGGATTTGAGGGTTTTGACAGGTTGCGGTTGAAGTCGGGTAAAGGAGGCGGAAAGTAAAGTTTTACGGAAGTGTCTTGAGGGTTGAGATGGAGGGGTGTACGGTGAGGTTCTTCTGGTTTTTTTGACGGAGGGACTGAGTGATTCGGGGAAGATTTCACAGCATGGTGAAGCTGGTTCACTTGCGGACTGATTCGGTGGTGTTCGGGTCTGATGAAAGAGAGTCAGAATGGGTGTTTGTTGTTGGTTTCATGGCTGAAGACGGAGGGGTGATTGGTGAAAGGGGGGTGGGTGAGTAAGGGTTCTGGGAATATTTTTGTATTTGTTTTGTTTCTGTTTTCACTTTATTTACAAGTATCGTAGTTGATTTTTTTTTTAAAAAGTTGTAAGTATTTTGGGGTTTTCATATGGAGTTTGTTTTGTATGCAGGTTTGAAGAAAAGAAACTATGAACAAAAGCTGGAAAAAAAAAGGGAAAGAAAAAAAATATTACCGGCCCGAATGTTATCGGGGTGAAGAATCCGCGGTTGTAAGTCTACTATTCCTTGCTGCTCCTGAATCTTTCTTGTCCTCTCCTTTCTTTTTTTTGAAGTTTTTGGTGTGTGTTTGTAGCCGTAACTTTGGTGTTTTTGTGATGCTTTATGGGGCTATAGCAGGGGTTTATGGGGCTGTTATATGGGACTCCTTTTCTGTGTGTTTGTGCTGAATTTTGTAGTATGCTTAGTAGCTGTTTGTAGTGTAATGTAACAGTGGTTAGGCCTTCTTGTTGTTGCTGAGTTTTGATGAAAAAATAGCAGTTTATATATGACAGGTTTAGGGTTTGGTATGATTTGAATTTTGAAAACTTGTTGAGGAAGTGTTGGGGGACAACATCTGAATTGTTGTTGTAGAATGGTAGTGGAGCAGAGGCTGTTTGTGTGCTGTTTGTACTATTTTTCTGCTGTTCTTGTGGCTGGTTTATTTGTTTGCTAGTGAGCCATGTCTTGCTGATTTTTGTATTAAGTTTCTTGACATTTTGTTATGAAAAAAAAGAACTTACAATATGTAAAAAAAGAATTAACATGAAGGCTGAATTTTTTTGTAGGGGACTTAAAGATTGAAGTTGATATTGAAGCATGGAGCAATGGCATAAAGAAAAGAAACTTGACATGAAAAATTGTATTCTTGCTAGACTTAGAATTTTTACCTCATAAATTAGTTCTTGTATCAATTGAGCTATGAATGTAAATGAAAGAATCATGTATGAATCAATGCTTGAATGTAATGAACAAAATGTGTTGAATATGAATGTAGTGAATGAATGAAGGTTATGAAATTCTATTTTTTAAAAGCTATTGTAACATGGATGAATGTAAAGAAATTCTATCTATTTTTTTTTAAGATTTTATTGTAACATGGATGTGGAATCAATTTTTGGAATAAAATGAGAAACAATAAAAATAAATAAAAAACTTAGAATTAAAATTTAAATTGAATTAAAATAAATAATAAAAAGAAATTGGAATTAAATTAAAAAATGAAATCTTAAAAGAAAAGTAAATTAAAAATAAGTTAGAAATTGAAATTAAATTAGAGTAACCTAAAAAATAAATTGGAAATTGAAATTAAATTAGAAATAGAAACTTGAAAAATGAGTTGAAAAAGATAAAAAAAAATAAAATTGGAGATTAAGAGCAAATTAAAAAATGGAGATTAGAAAAAAAATGAATAAAGAATAAAAGTTAAAATTACATTAGGAAGTAAAAACTTGAAAAATTGAAAATAGAAATAAAAATTACATTTAAAAACTTAAAAATTGGGAATAAGATTATATTATTTTTTTTAGTCAAAACTTTGAGAAAAAATAAAAATTAAATTTTAAAAGTTAGAAATTAAATAAAAGTTGGAAATGAGGAATAGAAATTAGATTTAGGATGGAAACTTAGAAGTGAAGAGAAATTAAGAATCAAAAATATAAATAGCTAGAAAAATGAGAAAAAGCAACGGAAAATAAATCGGGAAAAAAAATCCCTGCCAAATGCGATGAATATGATTATGATATGAGCGATTAGGGGTAAAATTTGGGGTGTGACACCCATCGAGAATGTCATGAAATGCAATGATCCGTTACACCGTAAAAATTAATCGAGAAATCAAACGTGCGTCATTCATATCATATATAGCAGTTCAAACATCAAATAATCATATAATTTCATCTCAAAAACACATAAAAACCTCCCCTCATTAAAAACTTCAACTCATCAAGACATAACCCGATCCCAGTAAAATTATAAGGTAATTCTAATCGTTTTTCTAAAAACACAGTTCAGAAATTATTTCATTTTTCTCATATTCATACATCAATATTATGATTATAACACATTTTAACTACTCCAATTCATCAAATTATACCCCTAAACTCAACCTAAGTCAATATCCCCAAAATTCACAAAACTCATACAAATCTAATCTACTCATACACCAATTCCTATATAATTACAATAGATTATGAAAACTCCTCATACCTTAGAGAATTTCGCCGATTGACACTCTTCCCCAAATTTCTTCAAGCTTCCTGACTTTGAGCTTCATCTCCTTCCTTTTCTTCAGAGCTCTTCACCAAAACACGATAGAAATCAAAATTTCATCGTGTAACTCCTTTTTACAAAAACTATCCCAGTTTATGCTTTTCCCAACTTAACCTCATATTTTTCATATAAAGACCACCTTACCATTTTCTTTAAAATATTTTTAATAATAATACACTATTTATCCTTATTATATAAAAATACACTTTTCTCCAAAATTCTCCATTTTAATCCAAATCCTCCAATCATTCTAAATTAATTAAATAAACGAATAAATAATTAAATTTAGATTTTTGGGGTGTTACATCCGCCCCCCTACAACTCAATGAGACACACCTGACACCTTATGTAGGATCTGACCTACAAGGTTTCAATGGATTAATGTCCAAACCCTAAGGATATGTAGATATGATCATGACTTTTGGAGCAGGAGAAATGGCGAGTGCAGTCAAAGTCTAGTTCCTCGTCATAGATTGCCCATCCTTGTACCAATGCATCTTGGGACGCCCGAAATTAGCCGAGCTCATCGTTGTACCATCCATAGTACACTTGAAGATGAAGTATTACACTTCACCAAGGCAGGTGGCTACTCTACATGGGGAAATTGAGGCTACTCGTTGGTGCTTTAAAGTTGCGTCCAAAGGACTCAATGCCATCATCACCAAATCAAAGACAACAGTCAAATCTGCTCTATTCAATAACTCTGAGGAGCCAAAACCACTTCCTCGAGTCGATTCGATTGGTCGCAAGCAGTTCCTCATCGACATACCTAGTGTCCAACGGTGACTTCGAGTTGATTGTGCTCGGTTAAGACCCTAGCAAAGAGGTAAATATTGGAGTTGACCTCCTCAATCTAGCGAGGAAGCAATTGAAGGCGTGCCTCCTAGAGGATAATTTTGTAACTGAGGCCAGGTACACAACCTAGCTCTCAAATATTATATTAGTGAAGAAAAATAATGGAAAGAGGGGTATGTACATGGACTACACCGATCTCAACCGAGATTGCCCGAAAGATGTTTATCCTTTACCTAACATAGATAGATTGGTATATAATTCAACAGGTTTTAATTTACTATCATTCCTCGATGCCTATTCTTGGTATAATCAAATACCCATGGCTGTGACCGACACGAAATACACTGCCTTCATGACCAAATCGGGAAACTATTAGTACAATGTAATGCCTTTCGGACTGAAAAACGCAAGCGCAACCTACTAACACATGATGAACAAAGTCTTTCGAGCCAAAATTAAGGACATGCTCGAGGTCTACATGGAAGGCATGATCGTTAAATCCAACGAGGAAACCGATCATGCTCTCCATTTAAAGAAAATTTTCGACCAAGCGCGGAAATGTAAAATGCGGTTTAATCCAGAAAATGTACTTTCGGGGTTCGTGAGGGAAAATTCCTCGGTTTCTATCTAACCGAAAGAGGAATCGAAGCCAACCCCGAAAAATGTCGGGCATTCGCTGAAACACCCACGCCAAATTATAAGAAATCCATTCAATCACTAAATAGAGTCCTTACTTCGTTATCCCACTTTGTGGCGAGATTCACCTAACATGCTCTCCCCCTCTTCAAGCTCCTCCACAAAGAAGCTGCTTTCGAGTGGACGAAAGAGTACGAGCAAGCCTTGACCCATCTCAAGAAAGATCTCTCTGAACCCCCGGTCCTTTCCCGACCAGAGTCTGGTGAAACCTTGCTTCTATACCTAATCGTTGCTAACGAGGTTGTGAATGCTGCCCTAGTCCGAGAGACACATGAGCGGAAGAAACTGATCTACTTCACGATAAAGGCCCTCTAGGGACCTGAGCTCAGGTACCAGCAGATCGAAAAGGCCGCGCTGGCTCTCCTAAACACAACGAGGAGACTCATACACTATTTTCTATCACACACAATCGTCGTTTGAATCAATCATCCCATTCGACAACTTCTTGGTCGACTAGACATGGACAGAAGGATGCTCAAATCGTCCTTATAACTATTTGAATTCGACATTAGGTACAAAAGCAGGAAAACCCTCAAAGCACAAGCCCTAGACGATTTCGTGGCCTAAATTACTACCCAAGAAAGCGTAGCTTGCGCGTCTAGGAAGTGGACCATTTTTGTGGACGTAACGTCAAGCTCGACTGGAAGTGGGGTAGGGATTATTTTGGAAAACAAGGAACGCATACTGATATAGGTATCACTTTCCCTCTTGTTTCCAACGTCCAATAACCAGACGGAGTATGAAGCCTTACTCGTCGGTGTAAGGCTAGCCGACGACCTAGGAGCCAAGGAAGTCATCATTTGCACGGATTCTCAGCTCGTAGCCCTCCAATTCAAGGGAGAATACCAAGTCAAAGACGACAATCTGTCCAAATACTTGGCCTTGGTCAAAGATAAAATGATAGAATTTTTAACCGTAGAAGTAAAGCATGTTCCCCGCGAACACAACATTCGAGCAGACATACTATAAAAACTCACAAGCATGAAGAAAAAAGGTGGAAACAAATTTGTCATATAAGAGGTACTTCCCTGACCAAGTATCAAAAAAGTGTCCTCGAAGATAGACGTAAACTTCTTTGGCGACACCAACTAATGGATGACCCCGATCTACAACTAATTGACAGAAGACGAACTGCCTCCCGATCCCAAGGAAGCCAGTGTAGTCTGACAAAGAGCTAGCTCGTATGTTTTGGTCGAAGGTAAACTCTATCGACGAGGATTCTCCATCCCCCTCCTCAGGTGCGTCGAGGAATAATTGGTCCCACACATCCTATGAGATCCATGAAGGTATCAATGCCCAACACTTGTGCAGGAGATCGCTAGCAAGGAAGGCCTTGCGAGCAGGATACTACTGGCTGACAATGCAGAGCGATGCCAAGGAACACGTGAAAAAATTCAACAAATGCCAACAACACAGGGATATGCACCTAGCACCCCCAAATGAGTTCAAGACAATGTCTTCCCCGTGGCCATTCGCATGGTAGGGCCTGGATATCCTCGGTCCCTTTGTCATCGGCTCAAACCAAAACAAGTACTTGATCATTGGTGTAGATTATTTCACAAAGTGGATAGAGGCTGAAGCCTTATCCAAAATTATAACACTCAACATATTGTGCTTCTTAAAACGAAACATCCTTGCTCGGTTTGGTGTGCCTCAAGCTATAGTCACCGATAATGGGACACAATTCACAGACAACAATTTCCAAGAATTTGTTGCCAACCTAGGAACCAAGCAACATTTTGCTTCAGTCGAACACCCAAAAACTAATGGGCAAGCAGAAACAACGAACAAAGTAATCCTATGAGGACTCAAGCAAAGACGAGACAAAATAAAGAAACGTTGGGCCGAAGAGCTACATAGTGTCTTGTGGGCATACCGGACTACGCCTCATTCCATGATCGGGGAAACCCCTTTCCGACTAGCATACAGAACAAAGGTTGTCATTCCCATCGAAATGCATATATCGTCCAGACAGACAAAAGCCCATATGGACGAGGATACCAATTTCGAAGCATTACGCGAGGAGCTCGATCTAGTCGAAGAAGTTTGGTCAGGGGAAGCTCTACGTGAGGAATCACTTAAATAAGAAATTGCTATCAGACATGGCTCTAAGGTCATAAAGCAAACATTCGAAGTCGACAGTCTTGTCCTTAGGAGAAACCACAAGGATTCCGAAGAAGGAAAACTGGCCACAAATTGGGAAGGCCCTTACCATGTCCGAGCAAAAACCGTAAATGGAGCTTATTACTTAGCAAATTTGAACAGGGAAAAACTCTCTCATCCTCGGAACACTGAGAAACTGAAACAATTCTATAGTTAATGGGTCTGTCGGATTGCTCAAATCCCAGCGAAGGAGCATAATCACTGACCTAACATGCATGCCTAGGTACAAGCATTGCATACCGATATTTCTAACCAACGGGGTCTACCTCATGAACGAGGAAGACCACCGTCACACGACTAGATCCTTAACAGAGTTTGTCTTCGTCTTTGTACCACAAACATGCAGAACATCAGCTCGCGATGGGACGTTCACGCCCCAGAGCGCGAGCCATGAACATGACTCGAGCATCGTTCCTGGACCAGAGCTACTCTGGCACTCTGCCCGGTTCCCCAAACCGTCAGACACATATATATACCGAGCAAAATTTCCCCAAACAATCAAGCATACTTCAAGGCCCTCAGAGGGCACACGTAAAGAACATCACACGAATATTTAATCAAAAATCTAAACGGTCTAGTACCACATAAACACTTAGTAAAAATAAATAAAATAAATTGTGCCTTCCCATGAACACACACACACACACATACCTACAAAATGCAAGGCAAAATGAAATAATGGCGACCACCAAGGTCAGAAACATATTACAAAATGAGACCACAAGGTCCAACTTGTTCTGGTGTTACAGAAAAGGGAGAACATCCCCCCTGAGCGAATAAACGATACAGGCATGCAAGCCGACCATCAAACTTACAAACAATTCAACAAAAAATATCAAACATTCTCTTTCGCAGTAGCCTTGACAGTAGGCTAATCCTCGGTAGGGGTCCCTTGGGCATGATTTTCTCCTTTAATGGCCACGTGTGCCTGGTCCCCCTCACCAAGGAAACTGGGCACGTAGATCTTCCCATCCATTACCTTGTACATGCAGTTCGTCCCTTCCTCGGTGAATTCGACCCCGGGGTTAACGACCCTCAGTTGGGCCATAACATTTGCAAAGGCCACCACTACCATCCGCTCAAGGTCCTCATCCCCCTGGTCTATCCTAGCAATCAGATCAGCTCGGGTTAGCAGTAGCTTTTGGTCATCAGCCTCGTTCTCTGAGGGAGCCATGGCCATCTTCAGTCGGGAATTTTCCTCCTCCGCTGTCTTTTTCTCCTGCTCAGCAGTGGCCAAGGACTCCTTCATATCTTTGTTTTTCTTGAGCACATCCTTTTCCACCTCCGAAGCTTTGCAAGCTTTGTCCTCGGCGACAGGCATCAAGGTTTTCAGCTTCTGAATCTCCTGATCTTGTGTAGCAGTCCCCTCGACATACATCGACGCCATGGCTAGGATCCTCATCATCGAACTAGCATCCTGAGCTTGGGCCAACCTCCATTTTCGTTTGTCAATTTCCTCTAAACACAAAGTTTCTGCCCAATGAACTTGGAGAGAATTCTCCTAAAAAACTTTGGTCAGAGGAAGCAAGTCGGAAGCTCAAACTTAGGTTTCGAGGGAGTCCCAGTTAGATTGATGACGTCGTCGGCCCTCTTCCTTTTTCAAAGTTTAGATCCTGTGCTCGGAGACCCCTGGGGAGCGGTGTAAGAATTTCCTGAACATGTGCCCGTCGTTACCAAACGATCACCCAACCTAGTATGGGTCAACTTTTTTCCTTTCCTCCTGGCGGCGTTCACCATCACTTTGTCTTGTACGTCTGACATGGAATCTGAAAAAGAAAAAATAAACAAGTTAGAACATAAACATATGAGAGAAAAATATGAAGAGCGGGCACACATATTTGATTCTAAAAACTACCAAGGTAAGCTGAAACTTCCTCGTTCGTCTCAGAGGCGAGGAGCTTCGCCACATCTATAAACCGAGATTCCACCTTTACTCTGCCATCCTTATCTAGAAGTGGAAGACGTTGCTCATCCACGTATTCTATCAAGGAAAAGCCTGAAATAAACTCCATTAGGATGTCGTAGCTAGGTATGTCCTTGACGCTCATTTCAGGAGCAACAATCAGATACTCATCGGTGCCATGCAAGAAGTGGTCACGTGACCAGGAGAACTGGAACTTCAACATTAGACGTGGAATTGGCCTCCCATGATAGTCGAGCAAGGTCCTCTCCTAGTCATTGGTATCCTGGCCCCAAGAAATATACGGAATCTCGAGCACAATCTGATACTGGCTCCACCAGGTAGTATCTATCTTTGAAAGCCTTGATCGACTCCGAGTAAGCTTTAAAAATCTTCCTCTTTTTCTTAAGGGAAACCTAGTCATATCGTCCCTGGACGACTTTCCTTTGAAGGTGGAAGACATGGAAAAATAGGGGAAGAGTTTCCCCAAACTTTAAGTACCTACAGGTCAGCTCGAAGGCTTTTAAAAATGCAAAAGAGTTTGGGTGGAGTTGCGAGGGAGCCAACTCCAAGTGGACAAAGACAAACATTTAGAAGTTTGAGAATGGGGGCCTGAATTTGAGCTCCTTGAAAATATAGTTGTACATAGAGAACCTAATATATTGAATATGCAGAGGCTCTTCGGCAGCCCAGTCTTTGACAGTAACCTCTTGCTCGACGGAATTCTCCTATGGGAGGTTATTTTTAGCCTGAGCAGAGGCATTTTCCTCAGAAGTAACCTGTTCGAAAATAGTTTCTTCAGAAGCAGTTCCCTCGGAACTACTAGAAGTTGAGGCCGTGTCATCGTAAATTTTCTCCACGGACATGTAGTCAGGGTCATCAGCAGACATCTTTGCACCTGAAAAGCAGCGAAAGAAAACGTGAATTCGATGCTTTAAATCAAATCCATCATTCCACTAATAATCAAGTGAAATGGAGTGCAGAGGAACGAGGACAATGTCCTCAACCTAAGCCCTTACTCAAAGTGACTCATGCACGTGTCCTCAAAGGTATGCCCGAAAACCTACGCGAGGAGAGAAATTCACGAACAAAAAACTCTCAACTCAGAGGGAGCACATTTTATTCAGAAAACGAAACCCATAACTCCGGTTGAACTTCAACCGGAGCCACCACGGAAAAGCAAAGGAAACACCCTTATGGGCTTTACTCGTCGCATCGACGACAAACGAAATTCATCGTCCGACCAACGAAAGCGGTGATGCTGTAATTGAAACTTGTAATCTATTCGGAGATCACTTATAATAAACTACAGAGGTCGTCTAAACCCGAAAACCGGCCTTAACCGCATGCATTTCTACTAGGAAAAGAAGAAAAAATACCTTAAAGCAAGAAAGTTGCAAAAACTTACGTGTTTCTGGGAGCTTTGGAGTGGTAGGTTGAGTATCCTCGGTAGCTACAATGGAAGACGACAGTTCACAATGGAGGATTTTTAGGTGAAGAGCGTAGTCGTTGTCGAGCAGAAAGATAGTAGGCGAAAAAGTATGAGAATGGCTTATGTCTTCCTATTTATAGACTCCCTCAGCATATGTGCAAGCACTTGCAGCCCGAGATCTATGAACAACACACTCATGACCTAGGGACAGACATAGGCTAGCCATTATTACACATTAAATGCGCACACTTCCCAAGGTGCATGCGTGAGGTGACTATTTTTCATGCGTTCAGGTGTTGAGCTCCTCATCTGTCGACCACGTCGCAACGCCAATGCTTAATCGAACACATCCCTAGTCGAGATGACAAAGAATTCTTATAAATCTCAGTTTCCACCCCATATGTAACGAGCCACCCTTAAGTGATCACTTTTGCGATCAGAAGCAATGACTTAGGGGGCTCATGTTCCGGACTGGCCCAATGACTAGGCATGAGCCAATCCACTCCTGCATCCAGGGCGACCCTATTACTCAATACCAAAGGGACCCACTGGTTTTACGCCCCTCAGTCGATGAGGAATTGTCGACCAAGGTTACCCATGTTTGGACGCCTCTACTCCTTTCAGGCTTCTGCCCGACATCTAGGGGAAGTCACCCAGATTCAGTCAAAGATGGCTCCTGCTCAGTTCACCTCCTACCCGACGAGCATCACATCCGAGCAGACTACTAGTCTCAACTGCAAGTTTATGAAAATTACCTATTTTCGGGGGATCCTCGATCCAGGCCCAAAATAAGGACCAATAGTCAAGCATTGTGGGCTTTATATAAACCCTCTCACTTGAGAGGGTCATGTATCCAATATTCACTCTCATAACTCACTTTCTCATACTTGCTGATTCTTTTGCTTTGTCTTACTTTGACATCGGAGTGTCTTGCAGGTACACCCCCTTCTCTTTTCAACGACCGAACATCATCACCAACGTCTGTGGCCCACCTCAGATTCTGATCTCCAAGAACGGTCAATTTCCTTTCTTATTTAAATTTCTTTTTCATACAAAATCTCAAATTTTAAACATTTGAAAAAACTTTTCTTAAAAATATTTATTTTTAAATACACTTTCAATCCTTCAATTTTAATTTTTTTAACATTTTATCTCTATTTAAAAGATCAATTTATAAGTTCCACATTTCATATTTCTTAGTAGTTTTTGTCCCTCTTCATATTTTTTATGCATGACACACAAACTTATGACATGTCCATAAGTGTGTGGCGCCACATCATATTTTTTTTGATATGTCGTTTAAAAAAACTAGAAAAACATTGTATATAATATTATCAATTATATTAATTATATTTAAATTTAGTTATTATGTTATTTAAAAATTAAAATTCTGAGTTATGTATTAAGCTTCCTATTTGTTTTTATCGAATCATCCATTTATAAACCGTAATTGAAAAAATCCTAAAACATGTGTCAGTCATCGTCCTTAACCATTGTCACACCTTCATCATTGTTCAAAATCGTTAACATTTGTTCATCACCCTTCACCATCGTTCACACATTCATCATCGTTAATCATTGTTCACATCTTCTTCATCATCGTGGTGTTGTGTTCATCACCCTTCACGCCCTCATCGAAGTTCTTATGCAATGAACAACCCACCTGCATCATGGAAAAACAATGAAGAAGTTAAATTTTGTCTTATGTAATATTGGAATAAACCCTAGTACGAATAACATGTCGTCGAAGTCTTCTCACATGTTATTGTTTAATTGGGTCTTGTGTTATGGATCCAATTGTTTAAGTTGGCTTGTACCCTAAGTTATCTTGTAATGGGTAATTGTTAAAAATCCCATTAGATTAGTATGTTAGTTTTATTATAAATAACACAGTTGTCTCTAATATTTTACATAAGGGAAAATAGGAAAATAAAACCCTAATTCAAAAGCGAAAGAGGTTATTTGTTATTCTTGTATACTTGTAATCTTGTTTTAAGAGAAAGGAAAGAATAACAGTTTATAATCAATCTTTATTGTTATCTTTGGTAATCCTAAACCCTAATCCTTGTGGGTTTTTTGAGAAACCTATTATACTTTGTTTTCTAAGGTATCCTATTCCCAACAAATTGGTGCGGTGAGCATGGATAAGATGCCTTCAACAAAGTATGAGATTGAAAATTTCACTGGAGTGAATGATTTCAGTCTGTGGCTTGAAGATGAAAGCCCTACTTGTTCAGCAGGGTTGTTTGGAAGTTTTGAAGGGGGAGACTACCATGGAAGTTGCATTGACGACAGCTGAAAAGACGGTCATGATTGAGAAAGTACACAGCGCAATATTGTTGAGCCTTGGTGATAAGGTTATGGTTGAAACTTGAAGGTTTGTACATGACCAAATTGTTGGTGAATCGACTCTACCTGAAGTTCATTCAAGATGAGTGAAGACAAAGTGTTGGCTGAGTAGTTGGATATGTTCAACAAGCTGATTCTTGATCTTGAAAATATTGATGTGAAGATCGATGACGAAGATCAAGCGCTGTTGTTGTTATGCGTTTTTTCCATAACACATGCTCACTTAAAAGAAACCCTATTGTATGGAAGAGAGTCCCTTACCTTTGAAGATGTTCAACCTGCCTTGTACTCTAAGGACTTGAATGAACGAAAGGAGCACAAACCTTCGACGGTTGGTGAAAGTTTGGCCGTTAAGGCGAAATTCTTACGAAAGGATGGTAAATTCGACAAGAAGAAGGGAAAAAGTCAGAAGAAATATTATAGTGGTAAAGCATCTGGTGTTCGATGCTATCATTGTAAGAAGGAGGGTCACATTCGAAAGGTGTTCCCTAAACGCCTGAAAGATCATGGAGGAAATGATAATGGTAATGCTGCCATTGTTCAAGATGATTTCGACTCATATGATGTTCTTGTGGTTTTGAGCGGTGACTCAAGAAAAGAGTGGATTATGGATTCAGGTTGCACTTGGCACATGACTCCATATAAAGACTTGTTCGAGGAATTATGTGATCAAGATGGTGGATCAGTGCTGCTGGGAAACAACAAAGCTTGCAAAATTGCAAGTATTGGATATGTGAGATTCAAGCTCCATGATGAGTCAATAAGACTATTGACTAAAGTTAGGTATGTACCTGAATTGAAGAGAAATTTGATTTCTCTTGGTGAATTCGAAAAGAAGGTATATGGCTTTCAAGGAGAGAAAAATATCCTAAGATTCATGAAGGGGTCGAAGGAAGTCTTGAGAGGCATGAAGAAACAAGGCTTGTATACCCTTGAGGATGAAGTTGTAAGTGGTTCGACAAATGTTGCATCCATGAAACTATTGTCAAAGACAAAATTATGGTACATGATATTGGGCCATGTCAGCAAGAGAGGCCTTGTTGAACTAGGGAAACAGAACCTGTTAGGTGGTGACAAAGTTGAGAAGTTGGGGTTTTGTGAACCTTGTGTATTTGGTAAATCCTGTAGGGTGAATTTTAACAAAGGTAAACAAAGAACACATGGAACCCTTGATTACATCCATGTTGATCTTTGGGGGCCTGCAAGGAATCCTTCACATTCAGAAGACGAAGGATGAAACTTTTGAGAACTTCAAGAGTTAGAAGGTTCTGGTCGAAACTCAAACTAGCAGAAAGGTCAAGAGGTTGAGAACTGATATCCAATATATCTTCCAAGCAAGGAAAATAAGAGTAGTCCTACAAATACCTCAACAACATGTAAAATAACAAGGAACATCAAGCAATAGCGCGACCATGTTTTCAGGGCAATACAAAAACAAGGTTTACAAAGATTCATCAATAAAAGTTCACCTTCAGGCCAAAATCTTGTTTCCAACCAAGGGATACAAAATGGATTGAAGAGTACAAAATAAAAGCTGAAGAGAAAAGCTTCATGAGCAGTGTTACAATTCATGCGTTTTAAAGAAAAAACCAATGGAGCTATAGGCAAGAAATAGCAGACCGAGACACGAGGTATATGTCAAAATTAGATTTCAGTTTTTCTGTTAATAATATCTAGTTCTATCCTAATGTTACCTGCTTACAAGAACTAAGCACACGTTGCTTTAGTTCCAAGTAACTCTCGAGGTTGTCTTGCACATCATCCATACTTCATATCATCTCCCAAGTTGTGTCAAGCCTCCATCCAAAATTTATATGTCTTGCCATCCATAGCCTTTGTCTCCAACCTTCAAGAGACATTAACAAACATCTGATTTATGGAGCACCATTGTGGTTCACTTTCTTCTTATGGTAGGATGCAGTACTGACACTGACTGATACATTATGCAAAAGCTTGGCAGAGATGGCCTTACATTAAATGCAACGGTTGACATTAGCTTACAATCACGATAGAGATTCCTCAGCAGGAAATAGGTATTGCTAACAATAGTATACAAGATGTTGATGCAGCAAATGAAAGTTTGGCTCCTTTATAGCGGTGGCTTCACAATCCAGTTTATTCGACAAATGGAACAAAACTGAAAAGACTAAGGACATAACTGAAACAAGGCAAAGTTGTTATTAATCACAACGAAAGACATGAAATAGCAACAGGGTCACAATACAAGCAAATAAAAAAACATAGCAGGCATATTACAAGTATTTGGAGCAGAGAAAGGTCATGGCAGTAGAAAAGAATTCCATGATGACAAGCAAATCAAAAGTTGCAGCAGTAAGAATGAGCAAGTCATAGGTTTTCACAGTGGTAAAACTTTCAAATATCAGTACATACCACAAGTTACTCTAAAAACTCCTTTGTTACACTACAGACAAAAAACGAAATGGTGACTCACTCTTTTGGTCCCCACAAAAATCTACAGCTGAGGAATATCGTACAACTCACAACGACATGAAATTTTCACAACTCACGTATCAAAAATTCCTTATGACCTTCACTCCCTCTCACACGATTCTCATTTTTTCCTCACACATATCAAACAAATTCAAGATTCCTCTTTATAAGCCAATCATTGGCACTGACGCAAAAACACCTGGAAAAAACCCTAGAATACGAAAAATTCCTATTGAAAATTCTACGTGAAAAATCCTTTCTCCAAAAACCAATACTCAGAGCTCTCTTCCTAGAACCATTTAGAGCTTCAAATTGAAGCTCTATATTTGGTTAGAGCTAAACCGTTCGTAACATTCCGTAACGAATAACGACAACATAAAAGCAACGGTACTCAGAGGAACGAAAAGAGTGAAGAGGAGAACACTGGCAAGAAAAAAGCAAATACCTGTTTGTCTGCTTTTTCCGCTGTCGGTAAACTCTCGATTCCCTCCATTTTAACTTGTTTAACTCACTCATTGCTTGATAATCGCCTTTGATGCTCTGATCGCATGACCACTGATGTTGTATTGGATATTTTTATTTCGGATTGTTGATGAATGTTAGGGTTACAAGTTTTTGGATTTGGGGTTAGGGTTTATAACTTGTGGTCGATGAACACACGATGAAACCAATTGCTTCTCTTTGAGAAATATGAGGTTGAGTGTGGAGA
Source organism: Lathyrus aphaca (assembly GCA_963966055.1). Lineage (NCBI taxonomy): Eukaryota > Viridiplantae > Streptophyta > Magnoliopsida > Fabales > Fabaceae > Lathyrus > Lathyrus aphaca. The sequence goes on along the minus strand of OZ014520.1, from coordinate 9,734,691 downwards.
CAGAGAGAGAGGAGATGGAATTCGTAAGATTTCAGTCATACAGTTTTTGTTGTTTGCGTTTTATCGCATAAGGAATGTATTAAATTTTTATTATTTCAATAAAGCTTGGATAAGCTTTTCTTAGCTAGCACGCGTGTGTTTTCCTCATCAATATTGTTGATGATTCAGCAGTCCCAAGGAGATTGGTACATTGACCGAGGAAGCCTTAACGGCTAGGTCATTTGTTTGACCTTTTCTCTTTAGCCTGATGAAACAGGGTTTGGGCTCAATAACCCGGTTGGTGGATGATCTTCTTTCTTTACCTGTTTTTTTTTCTTTCTTTTAAAAATTAGTTTGTTTTTTTTAGTTTATTTTCATATTGTTATTTTTTCTTTTCTTAAAAAATATATAGAAAACAAAAAATGTTTTTATTTTATTCCTTTAATTAATCTGGTTTAATCAAATTGGTTTGCCAATTAATTTGTTTAAATAAGTTTATTTAAAGTAATTAATTGTTTTTTCCTCTCATGTCTAAAAAAATCTCAAAACTTAAAAATAATTTCCTAGCTATTTTTATTCAAATTTTAAATAAAAGATAAAAGCACCTCCATTAACTAATTTTGTTAAATAATTTTATTAATTAAGTTAGTTAATCTAATTACATATTTTTATTTGATTTAGATTAGTTAATTTTTATCCTTTGCTCGATTATGGGTGTGGTGAATGTTTGCACATGCTCAATTCTCTTTGCTTGAGACTTGATATAATGCTTACTTGTGTGATTACTTTTGCATTTTTGACGATAAATTGCTAAGTAAAAAAACGAACGCACACTAAGATTAATCATAAACGAAACCTTTGGTCCAACGCCAAGTAAATATCCATACGTACTTCACTTCATACACACACGTAAGTCGATCATTTCTCGATCGCCATCTGGACTACTTTGCACCTTACACCTTTCTCAACATTTTTTTAATTTAACGAATCAACGCATCGCGCTTGTTTTCCATAGCTAGTCTTTAGCTTAGCTCCTCAATTTTGCGAGCCGAGCGCATTGTGCCTCGCTAACAAACCAACAAATAAACTTCCATTTGCATTCACCTTAAACTTCAAAAATCGAAATGTTACTTTTTAGATCCAAACCCTTGATCCAACATCAAGCGGTCTTAGGAAACAAAACATTTCAATAAATACGAGGAAAATTGCACGCCACGAGCCTTAAGCGGTAGAAAGGAGGATAACGAGCTCTCGTTACTCGCTCCGATTATTTCGACGCAAGACGCTCGTCTTGTTGGACGGAATAAACTATCCATAGTATTTAGTGCAAATCGACTCCTAAATCCTTTCATCGAAGAAAGGTAATAAAATCAACAAACGTCACCTGTATCAGGCTGAACTACGAAGCTCTGGCTTTCCCATTGCACAAGGGAATACGTAGGCACGAGGATCTCAATCCTTGTCGAGCCCCTAGGATCAATAAACTCCTTAGTTCAGCAAGTAATCATAAGTATAGACATCCCTTCATGCGTAACAACCTAGACGGTTCTGTCGTACCTCAAAAAATACGATCCTCGCGAATGCGGTCGCGGCTGGGCTGACTTGAGAGTCGCCACCTAATTTTGATTTATTCCCAATAGAGGGAAAGGGAAAATATAGATAAAACCCGGGATGAAAGGATAGAGACAAGGTCGTCGGAACCATTGCCTGGGTTCGGAAGTCGGTTATGCAGGGGGAAGGTATTAGCACCCCCTACATCCATCGTACTCGATGGGAACCTTCTAAGTTGTCACACGCGAAAGGATGTTTATGCCTAATGAATTACTTGCTAAAGGAGGAAAAGGATTCAAATTTTATTTATCTTTCTTTAGGAGTCGAATTGTACTAAAGACTATGGATAGTTTATTCCGAACCAACAAGCCAAGTGTCTTGCGACGGAATAATTGGAGCGAATAACGAGAGCTCGTAATCCTCCTTTCTACCACTTAAGGCTCGTGGCGTACAACTTTCTCATATCATTAAAGTATTTTATTACCTAAGACCACTTGACATTGGATCAAGGGTTTGGGTTTAAAAGAAACATTTTGGTAGGTCGATTGCGAGGCATAAAGCGACCGCGAAGGGTGAGTGCAAAATGGAGGTTAAGGGTTAAATGGTTACGCAAGAACGATTCCTCATAATAAACTAAGGTGGAGCCGTTGGAGCTCGAATTAAACCGAAAGCGTCGAAATTTAGCTCTTTAACTATCTTAGAATCGATTCAAAGTTAGAATCATTCTATGAGAAGTTGAGCATTACTTTATAATCAAATAATTATTTAAATAACAGAAATGCGATAAAAAAAATACAATTAGTCTCATATTGATCTAAATGACACCGATTTGTCGAAATCGAACATTTAGATCGTTTGTTATATCATCGACCATAAAAATAAAATAAAGTCGAAATAATAATAAAAAGTTTGGCCTCATATTTAATTTAAATGACGTCGATTTATTAGAAATCGAATATTCAAATATTTATTCATCGGCCATAAAAATAAATTGAGATAATGAGAAATAATAAGGAAAATAAGCATGTGGCCTCAAATTAGGGAATAGCGTCGATTTATTAAAAATCGAATATCACCATTTATCATTGGTCGAAATAAGAATAAAGTCGATAAATGTCAATGGATCTAAAATAATTAGAAACTAATAAGAAATGATAGAAAACGGTCTCATATCAATTTGGACAATGTCACAAAGTGGAATGTCACAAATTGGATAATAATATCATAGACCAAATAATAACTATAAATAAATCAATAAATTGATAAAATAATAAATGGATAAAAGTCGGCCTCAAATTGATTTAGACAACGTCGCGAAATGGAATGTCGATAAATCATATTTTTTATCATAGGCCCTGTAACACGGTGGGAGAACTGACTTTAGTTATGTTGCGGATAGCAAGAGTCGCCACCGACTTTTATTTTATCCAAAGGAAAGGCATAAAAGAACAGGAAAGACCTTTTTAAAGATTTTTGGGTCCGGGGGGTAGGTTATGTAAAGGGAAGGTGTTAGCACCCTTTACATCCATGGTTATCCATGGGCTCTTAGTTACTTAGCTCGCTTTGAATTGTTTTTGAAAAGGTGGAGTGTGTGAATAGAAATTTTCATAAGAGTTTAATAATGATCCATGTACGGATGCGTAAAAACTTGTGTTTGAAAATTGTTTAAAAATTTGTGAAGTATTTGAAATTTGAAATAGTGAGCAAGTAACTATGAGGAACCTACCCTAAAGTTTTAAGTCTTCCTGTTCTTTATCCTTTAAGTGGTAAGACTATCCCTATTATTAAGGAATAGGTAGTCATTACTTTGGATGTGAGGGACATATGAGGGACATCTGTTTAATGAAGGCAACTGTGGGGTGTATTAAGCAATTAGGAGGGACTGTCATCATTATTCGAAAGGGACAATATCTTTTATGAAGGCAACCATTTAAGGGACTTGATGACTTTTCTTTTTAAGGGACTTGCTTCATACACCCCACTTGACCTTATGATTAGGCAACATTGAGAGGTAACCCTAGAAAGTGAGATGGCGATTAAAAATCGACTTACGTGTGTGAGTGTTTAATTTAATTTATCTTTTAATTAAAATGATCTAATTTTAATTTTAAAATATAATACATGTGTACACTCCCTATTTTACTAACCATGGCATGAAAATTAAATAAATTAAATATTTACAAAAATTTACACCAAGGAGCAATTACAATAATAATTAATAAGCAATTAAAAAATAAATAGCAAAAATAAATATAGAAGCAAAATATAAATAATAAGCAAAAATAAATAAATAGGCAATAATATAATATAATAAGGGTTAGTAATAATAATAAAAAATAAATAAGGTTAGTGAAATAATAATAATAAGCATAATTTAAAAATAAATGGATTAGTGATAATATGATTAGTAATAATAACAATAATTAAAATAAATGGAATTAGCAAAAATATTATAAGAACATGATGAAAATAATAAACAAAAAATTAGATTTTTAATATAGACAATTATTTAAAAATAAGAGGAAATATGAACAATTAAATAATTATTATAACATTTTAATTTATGTACAAATTATTAAATTATTTTTAAACATATTATAATTACAAAATTTAATTATTATAGGTTCAATTATTTCTAAACACATATTAAAAATTATTTATATATATAATTTAGATTACAAACAAATTATAAAAATATTTACATATTATATAAAGAAAATAAGTTATAATTATAAAATTTAATTATATTAAATAAATATGTACATGATAATTATATTTACAAAAATAAAGTTAGAAAAATAAAATTAGGTTTTTTTAATAATTGTTTAGAGAAAAAATAGATTAGGGTTTACTTAGAAAATATTTTTTAGGGTTTATAATATAATGTACAAAATTATTTTAGTAAATATATATATATATATATATATATATATATATATATATATATATATTACAATTGAATTACATAAAAATAATTTTTGAATTAAGAAAATATATATTTTAGAATTTGGAAAATATAATCATATAAACATGTTTTAGTTTTTTTTTTGAATTATTTAGAAATATAATATGTATATAATTTAATAATAAAATAATTAGAACAAATAAAAAGAAAAAAAAATTGGAACTTACCTGGCTGGGGTTTGAACCCAGGTCACTCTGATTACCAGCAACAACATCCACCACTAAGCCATCATGCGCAGGCAGCAAGCAAATGGGTAGAATTGATTTTGTTCATGTCCTGAAAAATCCAGAAAAAATAAAAGAAAGCAAAAGGCCTGGGGGAGGATTGAACCCAGGACCTCTGAAGCTAATACGCATACACAAGACCAATCCAGCTAGATGAGCAATTCTGTTTACAAACCAACAACAATGCATAATATATAATAAAGACTTAATATTTGGAAAAACAAACAAAAAGAGCTGGAGCCAGGGTTCGAACCCCTGCCCTTTACCCCATACGCGTGTGTGTCCACCAACTGAGCTGCGCAACCATTGTGAAATAAAACCATAACCAATTCAAAAAATATTATATGCAATATTCAAATTCTGGGAACGCGCCAACAGCCTTCTTCTTCTCCAAATTACCTGCAAAACTTCATGCCATTTTTCCTGCGAAATTTGCTACGTGTTCTTCCATCTTTCAAACCTGCGAAAATGAAACATCCACAAAACAGTACGGTTTCTTTCAATTGATTAGTGTTTTATGATCCTTATAGTTCACACAACATTCCTATGTTCTCAAAATTCATTTATCTTTAGTGAATTGAAGAACCCTAATTTGGAGGTCCAAACCCTAATCATGGCCGAATCCATTCTAGGCAGTGAAGCTTTGGTTTAATGATCCAGAAACGTTCTACATATCATCACAAACATCATTAACCAAACAAAATTCATGGAAAAGCAACAAATTAGTGAAATCGAAAAAATTATTTTCAAGAACAAAGTGGATTCGGGTTGAGCAATATAGCATGGTTTTGATGCATATGAGTGATGATAATGCTTCAATAAGGTCCAAGGAACATTGCTGTGTTCTTGTTTTACCTTCAAAGGTCCTGAATCAAAGAATCCGAATGTGAGTTTTGGCTTGAATTTTTGAAGTATGAAACTTACCTTTGAGGCTGTGGAATCCGTGTCTTGCAATAGGGTTATGTTTAGTACTTATAGGAGAGTGAATTAGGTCAATAAGATTGAATGGTTGTGTGAAGAATTTGATATGAAAAGATCCACAATGATCATGCCTTAAAAATCAAATATTCATGTGTGAATGCTTGCTATTTTTGGCCAAACCTCATGATTTCTTTCCTCTTCAATTCAAATCAATATTTAAGACTTTCTAGAAGCTTGATCCAAATCAAATCTTTTATTTTCATATTTTATTTTTATTTAAAATGATTTTTAATGAATTAAATCAAAATAAATAAAAATAAAAATAATAAAAATCTGATTTTCAATGGTTTGGGTCGTGCATGAAGTCATTGTATGGGTTGGGTCATTATTTGGCAAGCCCATTTGGAAGAAATTGGTTTTAGACCTCCTTTTTCATCATAAACCAACTCAAAATTTCCCAACTTTGCAAGGGCACATATCCTTCAATTTTAATGCTATGAGGGTGTTCTTGGACATTTTGGAAAGCTTGAAGAGTCCTCTAAACAACCCCACTGGTTTCATGTCCATATCATTTACCAATCTCAAGTTATGCCCTTTTGAAGTTGTTGACTTTTTGTTGACTTTCAAAAGGACCTATAATGTCTTAGCTCATACCTTCCAAATGAAGCATTTTTGGGCTTGGCTCGTGAGACACAAAGTTGTAGAGAATTCAATTTCCTTCAAAATGAGCTTTGAGTGGAGACTTGGTGATGAAGTATGTGAAAGTTATGGCTGGTCAAAGTTCAGTTGACTTTTACTGAGGAAACCCTAATTTAGAAACTCCTGATTCTTGATGATCTGGAATCTCCTTGATGAATCATGATCAACCCTTGATCAAATGATGAATTTTACTTCATATACTTGATGTTGGCAAAAAATCATGAAGTTTGACTTTGGTTTGACCACAGTTGACCTCAGTTTGACTTTTTAACTGCATTGACTGATTTTGACTTATCTGATCATCTGACTGAGCAAACTTCTGAGAAAAGTCTTGAAACTTGTCATGGGGATTATTACACACATATAAGATGTTATGAAGCTCACTTGAAGTCTTGGAAGTCCATTTAGCCTGATTAAAGTCAAAACCCTAGTTTTGGATGCACTGCTTAGGAGGTGTTTTGTCTGAGGGAATTGTCAACTCTTCTGACCAATTGTGAACTTTGTGAACCTTGTGAACCATCATAAAATGTCTTGTGAACCTCATGGAAGGTATTTTGAACCTTGTGAACCTCATAAAGTGACTTGTGGACTTCATGAACCTCATGAAAGGTCTTGAAGGCATTGTGAATCTTGTGAACCTTGTGAACCTCATAAAGTAGCTTGTAGACTTCATGAACCTCATGAAAGGTCTTGTAAACATTAGGAAGCTTGTGAACCTTGTGAACCTTCATGAAGTGACTTGTAGACTTCATGAACCTCATGAAAGGTCTTTGAAGCATTGGGAGGCTTGTGAACCTTGTGAACCTTCATAAAGTGACTTGTAGACTTCATGAACCTCATGAAAGGTCTTGTAAGTGTTGAGAAGCTTGTGAACCTTGTGAACCTTCATAAAGTGACTTGTAGACTTCATGAACCTCAGGGAAGGTCTTGAAAGCATTGAGAAGCTTGTGAACCTTGTGAACCTTCTTAGCACACAAAGTCTTGTATTGTGAGGGCAAATTTTGGGGTGCAACAGCTGCCCCTGTTCAATTTTCTGAAACCTGAGGGGTTAGATTGGTATATTTGCCAGTCGTGACCTGGAAGGTTGAAGGGGATTGAACACAAAAGCCCAAAAATTTGCACTCACCAGTGCATAGAGTGATACAGATGGCTAGTTGAATATGATTGAGTGGGCTTAAAGATGCCACTTGGAAGAAGTTCTTCAGATACATTTCTTGGAGGATAAAGCAGTCTAAAGTATTAAGGTATAATGATAGCTTTCAGGAGGATAAAGCAGTCCTGAAGTAATGATGATAGCTGTCAGGAGGATGGAGCAGTCCTGAGGTATTGATGTGCTTTCAGGAGGATAAAGCAGTCCTGATGAGATAATAAGCTTTCAGGAGGATGGAGCAGTCCTGATGTAGTGATATATTTTCAAGAGGATGAAGCAGTCTTGAGAGATTGATAATATGCTTTCAGGAGGATAAAGCAGTCCTGATGAGATGATAAGCTGTCAGGAGGATGGAGCAGCCCTGAGGTAATAATGTGATTTCAGGAGGATAAAGCAATCCTGAGGTAATAATAAGCAGTCAGGAGGATGGAGCAATCCTGAGGTAATGAAGTTGTCAAGAGGATAAAGCAGTCCTGAGATATTGATAATAGCTATCAGGAGGATAAAGCAGCCCTGAGGTAACAATATGATTTCAGGAGGATAAAGCAATCCTGATGTGATAATAGTTTGTCAGGAGGATAAAGCAATCCTGAGGTAATAATGTTTTCAAGAGGATGAAGCAGTCTTGAGAGATAATAAGTCTTCAGGAGGATAAAGCAATCCTGAGGGATGATAACTTTCAGGAGGATAAAGCAATCCTGATAATCATAAGTTTGTTTGCTGGATAATTAACCTGAAAACAAAGTAGCATTCTGTATAATAATATTGGTTTGTGCATTATGTATGTATGTATGATATGATGCACTTAGGTAATGTACTATTGTATATATGGATATGTATGTTATAGTATGACGTAAATGATATATGTATGATATGACACTGCCGGAAGCGTCTGGATATCTTCGTATAACAACTGCTGGCCAGGGAAAATAAATCCCGATTCGTTGTTGAAGAATATGAGGAACTCGTTCCCGTCTTGTTTGATAATATATTATACATAACCTTCCGTATGCTGGGGATATCAAGGTATATATAACCTCCCGTCTGCTGGGGATAGCAAGGTATATATAACCTCCCGTCTGCTGGGGATAGCAAGGTATATATAACCTCCCGTCTTCGTTCGTCGTACCCTTATTGGAAAGTAAATTCCCGAATATCCGTATGAGGATAAAAGAGATGGATATAAATTCCAGGAGAGATGTGACTTTATGAAGATGGATTTGTCCTACTGAGGGTTTGTAACTGTCTTGTAGGGATAAACCGGTGAAGCTTCGTTGAAATCCTTCCCTCGTTCGTCCTTAGTAAATACTATTACTGCATTTTTATGCATTTCTGGTAAACATCAATCATATTAAGCATACATGCATTTCTTGTAAACATCAATCATATTCAAAAGCATACATACATTCAAACACAACCAATGGACGTTTTGCTTATGTAAATAGGGTAAAAGTAAATCTGGATTCAGAGGGAAAAGTAAAGCTGAACTTGAAAACATAATCATTTCAACTTCGAGAGTGTATAACCAATTGGATTTGGAGCTCCTGAAACTTTTAACTTTCTTGAATACCTTCCCAGAAATCCTCATAGTTGGATCTGAAGACATGATACTGACACCATCTGATACTACTGGCGTACACAATTAATTTCCATCATGGTTTCAGCTGAGAATCCAATATCAAGGTAATACAATGAGAGGAATGTGTCTTCAAATTGTGATGTACCATATTTGAAGAGAAAGCATTGCCCCTTGGTTGAGGATGAATTATACCATAATGGAAGTATCTGAATGTAGTTACCTCAAGAGAAATAAGCAGAATGCCTCACAATAATATGCCCATGACATCATGAAATTCACATATATGAGGAGAGCTGCCTCTGGCTATTAAGCATTGTTGAATCTGGACCTGATTGCCCCAAATGAATTGAACAGTAAGTTGGTATGCCCCTTGACTGGGAAACAGTGACTATGCCCCTGGCATTATGAACTTTGTAATGTTACCCTCAATAATTTAGACAGATGTGGAGATCTGCCCTTGGCTACCATTAAGCATTGTTGAATCTTGACCTGACTGCCCCAAATGTGTTAGGCAGTATCATGGCATGCCCCCTTGATTGGGAGACAATGACTATACCTCTTTGCATACATGGGCTTTGATCAAGGAAGCAACTTTGTTTATCGGAAGGACTTTGGTTCATTGAACATTCATCCTGTAAGTTTCTCCATTTGTCAAACACTCAGGTATATGCAAACAAATATATTCAAAAATGCAATGCTTATGTCTGTCTTGAAGTTTTTTGAAAAAGAATTTTTTTTTTTTTTAAGAAAACAGTGATATTAACTCAAGTTTTATAATAAGCCCTAAAGGAGTCAGGATACCTTTTTGTAGCAGTACGCTTTCGAACTAACCATGCTTCAGTTAGGACTTTTAAAGGGTTGTAACGTGGCCTGGTTCACGGTTTAAGAAACAAAAGATAAAGGCTCAAATTTATTTGTACCCAACCCTTTCTCCATGATGTTCTTCAGTCCTATACTCAGTTAACTTATGCATTGAGGCTCAAATGAGTTTGGAATTGTAACACTGACATTTGTGATGGTTCAGAAACCCAAAATTTATTTGAACATTCAGTCATATTTCTTTGTTGAGGATCTATAGTGACCTCCTTTTTTCTTCTGACTTTGTTATCCCTTCTTTTTGCCTGAACTGTTTATTTCAAGGTTACAGTCAGTGGGATGCCTTAATTTTTTTTTTATTAAGTCTCCTTCACAGGTTTTGACTTAGTGGGTTTTTCTTTTGCTGGATATTGACTGTCAGGTTTAACGATTACAGAGAACCATCATTAGTTGTATACAACACAAATAATTGACATATTTGAGTTAACTGAGTAACTACCCTGCCCTGGGTTATGAATAAGGGTTTTAATTTGTGCGAGAATAAAAACTCCTACTTCATAGGCTCAAAAGGGTTGACTAGGGATTAACTTCCTTATATCTCCACTGTTTAGGAATTGAAACAATGCCTGTACATCGTCAGCATAGTCTGTTCAAAAGCATACTGCCTAATACTATGGTATTATTTTCGTCATCCTCCCTCTACGGGCTTATAGCTTTATCAGGAGTTAAATATCACACAATAGAAATAAGAAGCATAATTCAAAATATAGTGGAACGAATGGATTAATTCAAGACAAACATATGCAATGTATTAATGAAAACAAAAGTTTAACATAATAGTAAGTGTTCAAACAAATAAAAGAAATTACAAATGAAAATTCAAATGTTGTCCCATCCAGTTGGCTTAATGTCCTTAATTGCAATCTGCGAACTTTGAGGAGCAGTATACTTCACCATGAAATCAAATTTACCACTTGGATGTCCCAAGGTGCCCCATATCTCAACAGGAATAGGTACTCTTCCTTTCTTGTTACTTTGGGCTACTTGCCTTGCAGCTTTGGTGTTTGATGGACGATAGTAAAATTCAACTTGACCTTCTGGAGTAACCTCTAGGATTCCTTCGTCAATCAGATCTTGAATCTTCTTATTCAATGCCCAACAGTTATTAGTATCATGTCCAGGACTGTTGGAGTGATACTTACACCTTGCCTTGGGATTATAGCGAGGAGAAGAGATGTTAGGATTTTTAGGAGAATTTTCCAAGGAAATTAGCTTCATCTCCAACAGGAATTGCAAAACTTGTGACATTGGCGTGCTGAACTTGATAAACTTCCTTCTACATTCCTTGTGTTGAGGTAGATTAACCTTATCAGGTCTTTCTTCTTCAACTGAAGAACAATCAATGGCAACCTGTTTCTTACCCTCTTTTATCCCCATCTTCCTTTCATCCAAATCATCTTGTTTTAATGGAGGTTGACTGACAATTAGATTCCTGACTCCATTACTTTGAAGTTTTTGGACAAAGGTTCTCAGCTCTTCTTGCCCCTGAGCTAAAATTTGAATAAGGGCCACCTGGTCCTTCATCTGGGTCCTTATTTCTGCTATCTCAGCTTGTAGTTGTTTCAGCTGATCATCCTTGTTGTCCTCAGGATTCTTCTTCTTAGCCAGCAGTGTCTTCAATTCATCCTGCCCCTTGGTCAGGTTCAGGATCAGCTCTTGGAACTGTGCATTTTGTGCCTGGAGATCCTTAACTGATTGTTCAAGAGCCATTGCTGAAATAAACAGCGAGAAGATGAGAAACCTGTGCACAATTATAAACCTGTGATGCAATGAAATGATATGTGAATGCACATGCAATGTTTTTCAAGGACCGCAGGATTTAAATTTGCTTAAACAAACAAGAAGGTAAACTTTTATTAGTAATAAATTTGTTTTGCCTCTTGGGCTTACAGAAAATGAAATGTAATAAATACAAGAGATGGGGTTTTAAGTCTCCCATGGACGCTTCCTCTTTGTGTTGAGGTATGAGTTGAGATTTCGTTCCTCATGAAGTTGCTTTGTTAGTTCCAGGATTCTTTCTTGGCTTGCTTTGTAATGAGCCTCGAAAGTATCCCTTTGCTCCTTCAGTTGGATCCATGATCTCTGCAAGTCTTCCATATCAGTAGGCATGTCTGGGTGAAGGATGGTATAAGCTGTGTCTCCTTCAGCAACAGGTTCCATGGTAACTGGTAGGACGGCAGGATATGGCATCATGAGAGTCTGAGCACGAAATCGCACCCATCTGAGATAAGCTTCCATAGGAATAGTGTACTTAGGCTCCAGTGTCTTGCTGTCAACCCTATTTACTTTTCCCCATGCTCGTATGAATCTCTGACGGTACCCTTGAAGATCGTTGTCGTAATCAAACACAATACCCTGAATCAACATGTCATGTGGGCCATCACTCCGAGCGTAACCAAACTGTCGTAAAGCTAAAGAAGGGTTGTAAGTAATGCCTCCTCTTATGCCTAGAAGTGGCACATTAGGAAACTCCCCACAACGGTCAATGATAGTGACATTCTCCATAGATCTGGAGCACCAATGGATATCTGAATGAGAGAGTGACATAATCCTCTTGGACCACCTGAACCCCTGTTCATTCTTCATCACTGAGCGAGGAAGGTGAGAAATAAACCACCTAGATAGAAAAGGTATGCAGCACATCAGAGTTCCTCTTGCCCTTGTAGTACGAATATGAAGAGAATGTAGGATGTCTCCAAGTAAAGTAGGTACTGGATTGTGACTCAGGAATATGTTGATGGCATGAACGTCTATGAACTGATCAGGATTGGGGAACAACACTAAGCCATAAATCAACAAGGCTAAGATATCCTCAAAAGCATCATAGCTCATAGCCTTCAAGAACACTTGAGCTTTCTCCATCAATACCTTAGCAAGAATACCCTTAACTCCACTCCTTGTTTCTAGGACAATGTCTGATTTCTTCAAATGTAGGACTGCAGCAGTGACTTCAGGTTTAGGCTCTCTTTCAAAGCCTGTGAAGGGTTTCTGATCAAGGATAGGTATACCCAGAAGCTTAGAGAACTCTTCCATTGTAGGAACCAGCTGATAGTCATGGAATGTGAAGCAATGATGTTTAGGATCAAAGAACTGAAATAGAACACTCATCATGTCTTCATTGAACCCTGAAGTGACTAGATCCAATAGGTGACCATGTCTTTTGATAAACTGTGAGTGATCAGACACTTGAGAAACCAACTCTTTAAGCTTAGCAGGTATGCCCACAAAGTTGATCCTGATGGTGTTTCTACGAGCAGAAGCCATGACCTGCAACAAAGAACAAAGATAAATCCTTTGGTCCTTGAAATGGTTAGTGAAAATGCTATGCTTATGATGCATGATGATGTCATGATGTTATGCTCAATCACAAACATGTGGCACACACAAATAAGTCACACCATAACCCTAGGTTTAAAGGCTTGCATGAGGTTTAAGGTAGGTACCCTCCCCTGAAGTAAGATGGTTCATTCTGTCCTACAAAAGTAACCGAGTTCTAAGGGATCTCAATATCATTGATCCTTCACAAGGGTGGTTGTTCAGAAGGCAACTTACTTGCCGACCAAAACCCTCCAAGTTTAAGATCTCAATGAGTGTAGTATCGAGTGTCAACCAACTTCAGTCTGCACCAAAGCCGGTTACCTCACTACTTTCTAAAGGCCAAGATGGGAAAACTAGGGTTCTAAAAGTTAGTTAGTGCATTGACAACATATGGCAGCCTCATATTATCCTCAACTTGACTTAAGGAACATAAGCACCAACCAAGAAGTCGCACTAACTATGGCCACCAGATCAACCATATCGATATACGTCATACAGTTTCCTTGGTCTATTGCCATTTACCTAAGGTACACTAGATCCGGGTTAGGACCTTTCACACATAAGAGCACCCCAACAAGATAATATAAAGCAAACAAGGCAAACAATTTAAAGTGATCTAATTCCTAAGGGTACCCCTCTTAAATTTAAATCCCCAGCAGAGTCGCCAGTTCTGTAACACGGTGGGAGAACTGACTTTAGTTATGTTGCGGATAGCAAGAGTCGCCACTGACTTTTATTTTATCCAAAGGAAAGGCATAAAAGAACAGGAAAGACCTTTTTAAAGATTTTTGGGTCCGGGGGGTAGGTTATGTAAAGGGAAGGTGTTAGCACCCTTTACATCCATGGTTATCCATGGGCTCTTAGTTACTTAGCTCGCTTTGAATTGTTTTTGAAAAGGTGGAGTGTGTGAATAGAAATTTTCATAAGAGTTTAATAATGATCCATGTACGGATGCGTAAAAACTTGTGTTTGAAAATTGTTTAAAAATTTGTGAAGTATTTGAAATTTGAAATAGTGAGCAAGTAACTATGAGGAACCTACCCTAAAGTTTTAAGTCTTCCTGTTCTTTATCCTTTAAGTGGTAAGACTATCCCTATTATTAAGGAATAGGTAGTCATTACTTTGGATGTGAGGGACATATGAGGGACATCTGTTTAATGAAGGCAACTGTGGGGTGTATTAAGCAATTAGGAGGGACTGTCATCATTATTCGAAAGGGACAATATCTTTTATGAAGGCAACCATTTAAGGGACTTGATGACTTTTCTTTTTAAGGGACTTGCTTCATACACCCCACTTGACCTTATGATTAGGCAACATTGAGAGGTAACCCTAAAAAGTGAGATGGCGATTAAAAATCGACTTATGTGTGTGAGTGTTTAATTTAATTTATCTTTTAATTAAAATGATCTAATTTTAATTTTAAAATATAATACATGTGTACACTCCCTATTTTACTAACCATGGCATGAAAATTAAATAAATTAAATATTTACAAAAATTTACACCAAGGAGCAATTACAATAACAATTAATAAGCAATTAAAAAATAAATAGCAAAAATAAATATAGAAGCAAAATATAAATAATAAGCAAAAATAAATAAATAGGCAATAATATAATATAATAAGGGTTAGTAATAATAATAAAAAATAAATAAGGTTAGTGAAATAATAATAATAAGCATAATTTAAAAATAAATGGATTAGTGATAATATGATTAGTAATAATAACAATAATTAAAATAAATGGAATTAGCAAAAATATTATAAGAACATGATGAAAATAATAAACAAAAAATTAGATTTTTAATATAGACAATTATTTAAAAATAAGAGGAAATATGAACAATTAAATAATTATTATAACATTTTAATTTATGTACAAATTATTAAATTATTTTTAAACATATTATAATTACAAAATTTAATTATTATAGGTTCAATTATTTCTAAACACATATTAAAAATTATTTATATATATAATTTAGATTACAAACAAATTATAAAAATATTTACATATTATATAAAGAAAATAAGTTATAATTATAAAATTTAATTATATTAAATAAATATGTACATGATAATTATATTACAAAAATAAAGTTAGAAAAATAAAATTAGGTTTTTTTAATAATTGTTTAGAGAAAAAATAGATTAGGGTTTACTTAGAAAATATTTTTTAGGGTTTATAATATAATGTACAAAATTATTTTAGTAAATATATATATATATATATATATATATATATATATATATATATATATATATATATATATATATATATATATATATATATATATATATATATATATATATATATATATTACAATTGAATTACATAAAAATAATTTTTGAATTAAGAAAATATATATTTTAGAATTTGGAAAATATAATCATATAAACATGTTTTAGTTTTTTTTGAATTATTTAGAAATATAATATGTATATAATTTAATAATAAAATAATTAGAACAAATAAAAAGAAAAAAAAATTGGAACTTACCTGGCTGGGATTTGAACCCAGGTCACTCTGATTACCAGCAACAACATCCACCACTAAGCCATCATGCGCAGGCAGCAAGCAAATGGGTAGAATTGATTTTGTTCATGTCCTGAAAAATCCAGAAAAAATAAAAGAAAGCAAAAGGCCTGGGGGAGGATTGAACCCAGGACCTCTGAAGCTAATACGCATACACAAGACCAATCCAGCTAGATGAGCAATTCTGTTTACAAACCAACAACAATGCATAATATATAATAAAGACTTAATATTTGGAAAAACAAACAAAAAGAGCTGGAGCCAGGGTTCGAACCCCTGCCCTTTACCCCATACGCGTGTGTGTCCACCAACTGAGCTGCGCAACCATTGTGAAATAAAACCATAACCAATTCAAAAAATATTATATGCAATATTCAAATTCTGGGAACGCGCCAACAGCCTTCTTCTTCTCCAAATTACCTGCAAAACTTCATGCCATTTTTCCTGCGAAATTTGCTACGTGTTCTTCCATCTTTCAAACCTGCGAAAATGAAACATCCACAAAACAGTACGGTTTCTTTCAATTGATTAGTGTTTTATGATCCTTATAGTTCACACAACATTCCTATGTTCTCAAAATTCATTTATCTTTAGTGAATTGAAGAACCCTAATTTGGAGGTCCAAACCCTAATCATGGCTGAATCCATTCTAAGCAGTGAAGCTTTGGTTTAATGATCCAGAAACGTTCTACATATCATCACAAACATCATTAACCAAACAAAATTCATGGAAAAGCAACAAATTAGTGAAATCGAAAAAATTATTTTCAAGAACAAAGTGGATTCGGGTTGAGCAATATAGCATGGTTTTGATGCATATGAGTGATGATAATGCTTCAATAAGGTCCAAGGAACATTGCTGTGTTCTTGTTTTACCTTCAAAGGTCCTGAATCAAAGAATCCGAATGTGAGTTTTGGCTTGAATTTTTGAAGTATGAAACTTACCTTTGAGGCTGTGGAATCCGTGTCTTGCAATAGGGTTATGTTTAGTACTTATAGGAGAGTGAATTAGGTCAATAAGATTGAATGGTTGTGTGAAGAATTTGATATGAAAAGATCCACAATGATCATGCCTTAAAAATCAAATATTCATGTGTGAATGCTTGCTATTTTTGGCCAAACCTCATGATTTCTTTCCTCTTCAATTCAAATCAATATTTAAGACTTTCTAGAAGCTTGATCCAAATCAAATCTTTTATTTTCATATTTTATTTTTATTTAAAATGATTTTTAATGAATTAAATCAAAATAAATAAAAATAAAAATAATAAAAATCTGATTTTCAATGGTTTGGGTCGTGCATGAAGTCATTGTATGGGTTGGGTCATTATTTGGCAAGCCCATTTGGAAGAAATTGGTTTTAGACCTCCTTTTTCATCATAAACCAACTCAAAATTTCCCAACTTTGCAAGGGCACATATCCTTCAATTTTAATGCTATGAGGGTGTTCTTGGACATTTTGGAAAGCTTGAAGAGTCCTCTAAACAACCCCACTGGTTTCATGTCCATATCATTTACCAATCTCAAGTTATGCCCTTTTGAAGTTGTTGACTTTTTGTTGACTTTCAAAAGGACCTATAATGTCTTAGCTCATACCTTCCAAATGAAGCATTTTTGGGCTTGGCTCGTGAGACACAAAGTTGTAGAGAATTCAATTTCCTTCAAAATGAGCTTTGAGTAGAGACTTGGTGATGAAGTATGTGAAAGTTATGACTGGTCAAAGTTCAGTTGACTTTTACTGAGGAAACCCTAATTTAGAAACTCCTGATTCTTGATGATCTGGAATCTCCTTGATGAATCATGATCAACCCTTGATCAAATGATGAATTTTACTTCATATAATTGATGTTGGCAAAAAATCATGAAGTTTGACTTTGGTTTGACCACAGTTGACCTCAGTTTGACTTTTTAACTGCATTGACTGATTTTGACTTATCTGATCATCTGACTGAGCAAACTTCTGAGAAAAGTCTTGAAACTTGTCATGGGGATTCTTACACACATATAAGATGTTATGAAGCTCACTTGAAGTCTTGGAAGTCCATTTAGCCTGATTAAAGTCAAAACCCTAGTTTTGGATGCACTGCTTAGGAGGTGCTTTGTCTGAGGGAATTGTCAACTCTTCTGACCAATTGTGAACTTTGTGAACCTTGTGAACCATCATAAAATGTCTTGTGAACCTCATGGAAGGTATTGTGAACCTTGTGAACCTTGTGAACCTCATAAAGTGACTTGTGGACTTCATGAACCTCATGAAAGGTCTTGAAGGCATTGTGAATCTTGTGAACCTTGTGAACCTCATAAAGTAGCTTGTAGACTTCATGAACCTCATGAAAGGTCTTGTAAACATTAGGAAGCTTGTGAACCTTGTGAACCTTCATGAAGTGACTTGTAGACTTCATGAACCTCATGAAAGGTCTTGGAAGCATTGGGAGGCTTGTGAACCTTGTGAACCTTCATAAAGTGACTTGTAGACTTCATGAACCTCATGAAAGGTCTTGTAAGTGTTGAGAAGCTTGTGAACCTTGTGAACCTTCATAAAGTGACTTGTAGACTTCATGAACCTCAGGGAAGGTCTTGAAAGCATTGAGAAGCTTGTGAACCTTGTGAACCTTCTTAGCACACAAAGTCTTGTATTGTGAGGGTAAATTTTGGGGTGCAACAGGCCCCAACTCGAATGAAGATCAAGTAGAAATAAGTAATAACAACTAGAGAAAAACTTGTAATAATGAATTTTAAAAAAACCATAAATAAAAGAAACTATTTAAAAGAAAATAATATATATATATATATATATATATATATATATATATATATATATATATATATATATATATATATAAAATAAATAAATAAAAGAAAAATAGAAGATCACAGATGGATGCATCAGTGGGCTACAATGTGGGCATAACAAAGATCTAACCAATGGCTCATGGGCCTATTAACAGTCAAACAAGGTTTTTTATAAAAAAGAAAAATAATAATAAATTAGAGCAAAAAAAGGTTTATCTTAACAAAAAGAGAGAAGAACACATAGGCTTTCAATTTCAAATGAGTTTGAAAACAGAACAAACACGGTTGAGAGCAAAGAAATCTACCTCACGATTCACAAACTCAGTCCACACCGACGACATCCCCTCCTGTCTCGCAAAATCACCACCTCTCTCGATCTCACACCACTTGACTCGCAACGCTCAACTTGTAGATCTCTCGCTGTTTTCAGATCTCGGCTCGCGATTTTCCCTCAATACGATTTCATGGTTCGATAACGCGAGCCCTTCTCAGACACGATTTCATCACTTTCTCATGCATTTCATCCTTTGGCTCGCTCGGTTCTCAATGGATCTCGCGCGGTTTTCTCGTTCGGTGATTTCGGTATGCTCAGATTTCTCTCTGATTCGAGTCTTGCTGCAGTTTGTGGAAGGAGATTAATTATGAGGTGGTTTGAGTGATTTATTTCGATTTATTTTTGTGGTGTTGTTTAGGTGGATGTTTGAAGGTTGAAGGAGGTTTGGTGGAGATAAGTTTGTGCAAAAGGAAGTATTTAAGGCTTTCTTTTTTCAATGCTCTCTCCTCCCTGCGGCTAGGGCTTTTCCTCTCAGTAATTGCCAATGATTAGAGGTTTTATAGAGTGATCTCAGTGAGGGTGGTTCTGGAATTTTGAGAATAATGGTGAGGATAATCGTGTGAACTTGTGAGCTGGGATTTCTTATTCTGTTAGAAAGAATCTCTCAGTGGAATTCTGTGGGATTATGCGGGGTCCAAAAGGATGACTCATTGACAATCATTTGTCTGTAGTGCAGCCTAAAAAAAAGTTTCTAAAACGTGTGGTCCCAATGAGAATTTTGACTACTGTGAATTTATTTTTTACTTCTATGAGGCTTATCACTCTCTATTTTGGTTGCAGGCCGTTTTGCAGCTTTGTTCTTGATATCGGCTAATCCTTGCAATCTCAAACTTCTTCTTTATCTGTCACGAACAACAGGTGAAGGAAAACTAGTGTTTGTCATGCTTGGAGTTGCAAATTGGTTTACCTCATTAGACACAACAATTATGCCCTGTTGACACTGAGTTTGAACATCAAGCTACCTCAAATAGCATTTCCTCTTGGAATATGGTATGAATCATGAACTTACTTTCCTGCTGACCTTTGACTGCTTGTATGTTAACCTTACTTATTGAACCTCTGCAGCTTGTTGAGTTCCTCCTGAGTTGTACTCTGATCCACACCATCTCCGGCAATCACAAGAACAACCTGACCATCAGAGCCATGCTCAGCCTGGGAAAGCAAATCAGCAGCTACAAGAGAAGGAACTGCGTGCTTGTCTGCAATGACTAGAACTTCAGATGGACCAGCCGACATGTCGATTGAAACCATAGCTTCACTGTTTTGAAGTATCCTTTTTTGCAGCTGTGACATATTATTGTTTTGACTTTATGCTTCAATTGAATTTACTCAGGATCTGATTACTTAACTTTCCTTGCGTATTTGTATGATAGGTTGGACATGAGATAGAAGATATGGCTGCTATGGATAGATGGCTTGCTTTTCATTTAACTTGAGGTTTGGTTCAATCATTGGACTGTCAATGAGGTGAAGATGTCAATGAAGAACAAGCCTAGTTATTAAAGCCTAGAAACAACTTGATGATGAAGTTGACATGAAAGTGAATCACTTGATGGAGAGCTATTATGGGCTTGGATAATATCTTGGCATGATGTCACCTGGGAGGCTCGGCATAAATTTTGACTCTATTGATCATGAGGTTTGCTGATATGTGAAGTTTCCTCTTGCAGTTCAATATTGGGACATGGATATCTTGTGTTCATGGCATGGCTCGTTGTGTTATTATGAAGTTTCTTTGCTTTAAATTCTCTTTGCAGGTATATCACTTTCCTGGATTTTGACCTTTAGTATTATCCTAATCTTGATCCCTGAATATTGCAGGGTACTAACTAACTGACGCTTTTTCACTAAGCAACTCCATTGCTGCTAGTTAGTCTTCAAAAGGTCACACAAATGGTTCTGATGAATACTAAAGAACAAGCTCTATAAGGATAATTAGTTAAATCAAATCTCAGGGGTAATTCACTAAACTCTCAAAATCTCGCATCTGTGTCGCTGTACTAGTGCCTAATTGATTTATTGGCTGCTGCAAATGCTAGACGGAAGAAATCATACCCGCGACAGGTTTGGCGATTATCACGTATTTGATGTGTCTTAATTCGGATTTCTTCGACATTCTTATCCCATTTGATGCTTATTAAACATGACAGACAGCTATTTATCACTTCCTTTTCGTGGAATCTTCTGAGATTAACTGCAAACTAACAGAAGCTCCTTCTCCAATCTCGTCGCAATCTCAAACGCATCGAGATAATCAACTACGAGCCACGAATTTAGACTCTCCAACAACTTCCATCCAACACCAATCTTCTTCTTTTCCGACAATACCACTAGCTTTGGTCATGGCTGTACATGTAACTTGAAGGCGGTATTTCCAAGACTACAATGTGAGTGAAGTAAAGGCTTTCCTTGCTGCTGTTTTTTAATTCAGAGGTTGGAGTATTGATCACCACTGGGGATTCGTACTGCTGGCTAGGAGCTTGCGTCCCAAAGAAGCTCTTTTGCTTGACGGTCATATGAAAAGAAACATGATATTGTGAAACAAGATATGGCTTATGAACCATCCCACTCTTGCTGATTTTCCTTGGCAATTTGCACTACCACGCACTTTGGGAATATGATACCAATATAAATACTGATATGACAGGTTTTGTGCGGCTTGTGACACAAATCTACATTCCAAACATGTCTCAAAGCTTGGTACAAATTAAGAAGCAGATGGTGAAGATTTGCATAGAAATAATTCAGTCTCAAGATGCATTGAGTTTCATGTCTATTTATCCGTAGAACTGTAACACTTTTTTTTAATTAGAAATGGATGTTGACAAACTCAAAAAGCTGCGATTTTGATTTGTAACAATACTGCCTGAACTTGTATTTAGAGATGGTCATGTGTATTGCACATCAACTCTAGTAATCGCTGCAAAAGATCCTGGCAGTAATTAGCACCAACTGACTTGTAGTCTTTTCAGATATTTATTTGGATCAAAAAAGATAATAATGGCTTGAAAAGGACTCATGACATCAATGAAATTCCTAAAGCACGGCCTGCACTAATCTGAACATGGTTTGGAAGCCTTTCCTCGTGACTGGCAATATAAAAACATATAATTGTAGCCTAAAAAGTAGGCATGGTTCATTTGATTACAAGACATTAGCACAATTTGAAATAGTGCCTGGAAACCATTTGAAAATGAATTGGTCGTGGTATAGCAAACTTGAATCTTCTCAAAGCAAACATGAAAGATGACTTGGACTCCCATCAAAACACAAGAAAATTGGTTGTAAGAAATATTTTTTTGTGGAAACATTTGGGTTGTAGCACAAACATTCCTTTTTAGAAATCCAATCTTTTAAACAACCACCTAGTATCAATAATCTTAGTGTTGAGAAAATCTTGACAACAATCACCAATTAGACACACCCTTGGACTTATTAATGAACATGCCTTAGCCCGTCCCTGCAAGAACCTGAGTTTTGACAACAAAAATGAAAGAAACAATATATATTTTTAATCTTTGAATAAGGGTCAATAAACAAGTAAAAGTAAATATGAAGGTAGGACAAATTTAGGGTATGACAGATGCCCCTATCTAATTGTCTTAAACTTGAAGTGAACTGCTGCAAGGCATTCGATTCTAAAGTGAAAGTCAATTAGATATAAGAAGACCCAAAATTTGTCCAATGTAGAATGTGATGCAATATTGAAATATAGTATGCTTATATGAATGCAATTGCTGGGGATTAAATGCAGTTTGAATGCGATATGAAATAAGATGACATAAAGTCTGCGGGGATGATGAAATGATTGAATGAGAAGAAAAACAATGAAAATGATAAGATAAGAAACTGGCTAGGACACAAGATATTTCTGAAACTCTGTCTGGGTTACAGAGAATAGTCAGAAATACTTGAAATGAGAGGAATAAACCCTGAGAAAGGTATTAAAGACACCCAGAGAAATCTATGGATGCACCAGTACCAAATTTGGAAGTCAACGTCCGAAACATCTAAACACATTAGATGTGGAATGAAACCAAATCATGAAGGTACAACAAGGGAGACATCCAACTTCTCATCTAGACATAAATATTTTTCCTAGATTCTTAATGGGATTAACCGAAGAAAGAAATTGGAATACAATGAAACTTTTGATAAGATCGTTAGAACGCACTTTGAAATTCCTCAATGGGATTAACCGGAGAGAGATTTTTTGAAGAAAATGAAAACTTCTCAATGGGAACAACCGGAGAGAGATAAAGTCAAAGAAACAAATTGAATTCCTCAATGAGACCAACCGGAGAGAGAAATTCGAAAGAAGGGGTCCACGTCAAACTTTACAAAGCTTGAAGGAAAAGAGTTCCACGCCAAACTTAACATAGTTTGAAGGAAAAGGGTTCCACGTCAAACTTATCAATAAGACAAATTTGAAGGAAAAGAAAATAAACACGAAAGACAGGGTGACAGACACGACTGCTTTGATAGGTGCCAAATGAGTTGGACTTTGACTAAAAGGTAAGATAACAAGACATCGGGAAATGCATATGAGCATGAAGTAAACTTCGTGTTGTGCTTGATATGAAATTGTGTGATGCAAATGGTGCAATGATTGAAATGCAAATGCTAAAACCACAAGATAAGACTCTTTGGAGAGGTGCGACTGAAACAGCTGATTCCACAACACAGTGAACCTTGTCGTTTATGCCCCTTGAAAGATATCCTGAACATGACTTCCATCACACTTGTTAGAAGTATCATGATGTTGATCCTATTGAGAAAAAGTGATAATATTGGCTTGGGGACTGCTTGAAGTAGACTGCCCCATGTTGAGTGATTCTGAATTGACTGCCCAACTGGTTGCTTGAAATGCTTGCCCCAGCATGAGTCTTGGAGAGATTCCTTGAAGAATATGATCTTTGGCTGTAAGGTGCCCCTGATAGAATCACTGGTCAAGTTCCTCAACTATTTAAAATCCCTTGATGATGAGTGCTTATTTGCAAATAAAATGTCCATTCAAAAATGTTAATTTTAATGCAACGCTCAAGCAAAAATTTGAAATCAAAATCATTAGTTGAATGATATTGGAGTAAAGCAAATGAATCACTGGTAAGAATGCCATGTTTATTCAAAAACTCAATGTGAAAGATAATGCAAAGTAAAAGGTAATGCAAAAGGTATGA
Organism: Lathyrus aphaca; assembly: GCA_963966055.1. NCBI lineage: Eukaryota > Viridiplantae > Streptophyta > Magnoliopsida > Fabales > Fabaceae > Lathyrus > Lathyrus aphaca. Next base: position 9,710,582 of record OZ014520.1, on the reverse strand, counting down.
TACCTAAAGCGAATGATTGGCAAATCTCATGGGGAGTCAGCTTACGCAACCTTGCTGCGATATGCTTTCAAAATAAACCTAGCTTCAATTAGGTCTTTAAAGGGTTGTAACGTGGTCTGGTTCATGGTTTATGAAACAAAGGATATAAGGCTCAAAATTTAATTTTTAACCAACCCATTCTCCATGATGATCTTCAGTCCTACGCTCAATTAATTCCACCTATACATTCCGGTTCTCTGTATTTGTACTGATGATGATGGCTTAAGAGCCAGAGAATTATTGGATAGCAGTCATTGCTTCTTCGCAACATTTTGTTGTCTTACTTTATGAGGACTTTGGGTCAACTCTTCTTTGTCTTTATTGAGGAATTTTGGTGACCTCTCATGATTTGAAACTCTTATTATCCCTAACTTTTGCCTGGACTGTATCTTTGATGTTTTCAGTCCAGCGGGACTCTTTTATTTCTGCCTAAGTCGCCTTTTAGGTGTTGACTTAGTGGCTTCTTCATTTTTGATTTGGACAATGACTGCCATTAACTCCCTTGACAATTGTGCGAAGGAAAACTTGGGATTGAAAACCTTATTGAAAGATGTAACAAATAATCCTCCTGAAATTGAATGCATATTTGAATTAACTGAGAACTACCCTGCCCTGGGATAAAATTACGGTTTTTTGTGTAGAAAGAAAACTCCAACTTCTAGGCTCAAAGGGGTTGGCAATGGATTAACTTCCTTATTTCTCCAGTGTTTGGGAGTTGAAACAATGCCTGTATATCATCAGCAAGGTTTTATTTTGAAAACATATCATTCAACAGTTTGGGTATCTTGTTTTCGTCATCCTCCCTCTAATCATTGCTTAAAAAACAGATGAATGAGAGAAACAATGGTATATATATATTTTTTGGAATTTTTGAAAATGAAAAGCACGAATACACACCAATATGAAGGTGAATGAATTGATTCAAAAAACATGCGATGCTCATTTCATTAAGATTAACATTAGAGAATAAACAAAGTCTTTAAACAAATACACATAATACAAACAAGGAAATTAAAACTGAAAAGAAACAAGGCCTAGCGTCTAATCAGTAGCAAGGATGAGCTCTCCCGTCTGACCCACTGGCTTTAGGTAGTAACTTGTGATTCTTCGACCAAATCTTCAGCCACTTTGTTTTGGCATGGGATCTATTTCAACCTTGGGAACCTTTCTTGGTGTGAATGTGAGCACGTCTCCCCTGACCAAGTCCTGAACTCGAGCTTGGAAAGCATAACAGTTCTCAATATCATGACCTGCAGCTCCTTCATGGAATGGGCAATGAAGATCGGTCCTAAATCTAGGTGGAGGAGGATTTGGAGGATTGAGAGGTCTAGTAGTAACAAGACCTTTTTTGCACAGTTCAGGGAAAATCTCAGCATACTTCATGGGAATAGGATCAATGGGAGCCCTGGGCCTGGGATTGTGAGTCTGATTCTGACCAACATTCCTTTGTAGATGAGCTCGAGCTGACGGAGCATTAACCATAGGAGCAATTGCGGCTACTTGGGCTTCACCATATTGTTGCTGCTTGTAGTAGGGTCTTCTTTCAGTGTTGACAGCATGAGTATCACCCTCTTTCTTCTTTTGAAAGTTCCCAGAGGACTTTCTCGCAGCATCAGCACTTCCAAACTTTCCCTTTCTAATTCCTTCCTCTAGCCTTTCTCCAATAGTGACTAGGTTAGCAAAACTAGATGATACGCTACCTATCATCCTTTCCCAGTATAGAGGTTGAAAAGTGTCCATGAACAGACCAGTCAGTTCTTTCTCTGCCAAGGGAGGCTCAACCTGAGCAGCTAGCTCTCTCTAGTGCTAAGCGTACTCTTTGAATGATTCTTTTTCTTTCTGAGCCATGTTTTGAAGCTGACGGCGGTCAGGCGCCATGTCCAGATTGTATTTGTATTGTCTTAGGAATGCATCAAGCAAATCCTGCCAGCATTGGATACGACTTTTCTCGAGTCCCATATACCATTTCAAAGATGCCCCACTCAAACTATCTTGGAAGCAATGGATGAGTAGTTTGTCTTTATCAGCATGGGCGGCCATTTTGCGGCAATACATGATCATGTGGCTTTTTGGGCAAGTGTCTCCCTTGTATTTTTCAAATATGGGCATTTTGAACTTGTCTGGTGTAAACACCCCAAATTTTCCCTCACCCATTCACACTATGGCTTGTGATCATCTCATGTGCATAAACACAATCATATCACCTCATATTACATTTTTGGTTCACTACATAGATTATAAGTCATCTGCATCTAGGGTTTGTGATCTGAGCAATCCAAGAGCTTCTTGAGCCACTCCAAAGGCCACCAATCATTTCAAAGGGATCCATGTGTGTTCAAGTATCATATTACATCCTCTCAAAGTCAATAATTCCAAAGAATCACAGGAACTGGGATTGGTGTGGATGCAGAGCCAAGTTTGACTGCACAGTTGACCTAAAATTAGGGTTTTGGTTTCAATGGCCATAACTCCAAATTTTTTGGTCATTCTTATTTCCATTGGTCTTTATATGATATAGGGAGTATGCATATCAAGTTTCATGAAGAAATTCCATGGGGAAGTCATCTGATCAAGGGTTGACTTTCTGAACAAGTCAGTGTAAAATCAGGGCATCTGAGGCCCCCAATGACCCAACCAATGGGCATTCTTCATCATTTTGAGTGTATATGATCTTTATTTGATCATGGAAGAAGGTTGAAGTCCACAAAAATCAAGAATTTGGAGTTTTTGCAAATGTTGACTTTTTGGGCATAGTTGACTTTTCAAGAATGCTTCATTTTAGGTCATTTTTCAAGCCTTGATTCTTGATCCAAAAATGCTTCAAATGAAAAAACTTTGGTCATGAAAGTTGTAGATTACATCTTTCCCTTTTCAAAAAGTACAAGAACATGATAAAATTCTTCTTGGATCAAAAGTTATGGTGTGACAAAGTTGACAAAAATCATTGATTTTTAAGATATGCACCAAAAGGCAAAAATTGCAAATTCTCCTTTCAAGGCCAATTCAGTCACCATATGGGCTTCTAATGCACTTAACATGATCATGCAACTTCTAAAAGTCAGATTTGAACCAAGGTGCCTCATTGTTTCATGGCTTATGTAACAAGATTTTTCCATATGAACCAAAAGTTAACCAAGTTGCAAAACCATCATGATGTTTCCTACAACTTGCTGCCTTGGCCTTTGAACCAGCCATAGTCTCTCACCACACCATGTTGCGCCAGCCCTAGCCCTTGTACCAAGCTAGCACCAAGCCCATGCCTCTCTTACAACCAAGTTGACATTTTGCAAAAGTAAACATCCCAATCACCACAGGCCATGTCACATCCTCTGGCCACTTGGATTAAAATATACTATCCAAGAGCAAGACATTTCATACATCAAGCAAGGCTGAAACACTCTCAAGGATCACCTACACAAAAACTCACCATTTTGCAAACCTCTTCGAATTTCTCTGCCCAGCTCACAAACACCTAAACCATTTTCACCAATCATCTCACCTTGCCTTATTGAGTAGAAACCACCAAGAGTCAGGCCTGGTTTGAGCAAGAACACCCCATTGCCATTTCTCACCTCAAGCTGCAGTTCCATTCGAATCTCTTTCCACAGCTCACAAACATCCAAACAAACTTCACAAACCTTCTCCACTCATCATCTGGACCACAAACAACCTTTCACCCCTGCCAGAAATAGCCAGAATCATCATTGCCATGTTCAACTGAGTTTGAGCAGAAGTTACTCAAACTCTTCATCCAGCCAATATAAATTTCTCCTGAGCACTCAAGCACCATCAAGAGGTCATAAGGAGTAGATTTCACCAAGAGAGGAAGTCAGAAAGTAGCTGGAGTGAAAGCTTCGAATCTCAGGTAGCTCAAGAACTTTTTTTCCAAAAATGGATTTTTAAGTTCTAAACTTGTTCTACATGTCTTCCTGATCATGAATATGCTTTTAGTTTTTGAAATGGTGATGAAATGAGGATTTAATTGCTTCCTGAAACTGTTTTGCCCTAGTTTGTGTTTGCTTCGATTCAGCTCTTCCATGAATGATAAATTTGTTTTGAGTGGGGGTTTTGGTTCGTGAGTGAGTGGGGATCATTTCCCAGTTTTTAGATTTCGTTTTAGTTAGGTTTTTAGAGTTTTGGGGATTCTCAGGGAGGATGCTGGCCGGAGAAGACGACCGGAGGTCCTCTCCGGCCACCTGAAAGTCATTTGTGCCCTAATCACGTAATTAATTTCCATTTGAATTCTGGGCGTTGGATTGGTTGACCTAGTTGACTCCCCGCGCGAATGGAAGGCCCAGATGCATTCAATTAGCCCTAATTCATTTTTTAGTTTAATTAATTAGTAATTAAATTAATTAACTCAGAAACAACCTGGACCCTTGGATAGCGCGCGCGGTCAAGCATTTCAAACCCAGACTTCATCCTGGCCCTTCCTTCTGTTGACTTCCATTTAAATTCATTTGTTTTTATTTCTTTTTCATTTTACTTGCATAATTTATTTAAAATAGTAAAAAATGTGTAAAAATTATGAAACTTTTTCTCATAAGTTTTATTAATTTTTATGACACAAAAATATTTTTGTTTTTATTTTTATCATTAAAAAAGTATTTTTAAATATTTAAAAGATTATTTTTAATTGATTAATGGAAATTAATTTATTAAAAATACTTTTAGGTATCTAAAAATCACCAAAAAATTCATGAAATGTTCTAAGACATTTAGAAACATTGTCCAACCTTCAAACCAAATTTCTTTTTGGATCTTGATGCATTTTGAGAATTTTTCATTGAATTAAATCATTTTTTGTGCATTATTTTGATCCTAAGTTCAAAAAATCATTTCTGCCTATCTATGAAGAGTTGGACATTGATTCTTCTTGCATTGCATCCTATTTGGCATGTAGTTTTTGAGATAAAATGGCCTTGATTTGATTCCTCATTTTCAATTTGTTTGGTATTTCTTTTGTTTAGGAACCCTAAAAACCCTAATAACTTGTAAAAATCATAACTTGAAATTGGTGAAGAGTTGAATCCTCTCCTTTGGGCATTGGTTTAGTATGGGATTAGGGGTCCTTTGTGTGGCATTTTCAATTTTTCATCTTAGGGTTTGCTTCTGATTTTGGTTTTTGTTTGATGTATGGTTCATAAACCCTAATTTGGGCTTCCATTTGCATCCATCTTGCATTCTCTTGCATAGCATGACTTGCCATGATATTTTATGCATCCATGTGATTCATTTGACATCATAAGACATATAGAAAGCATGTTTGATCATTGCATCATGTGTTTGCCATGTTGTTTGCATTGTGCACTTCATAACTTTTCATGTATGTTCATGGTTCCTAGCTTGCTTCATATGCATCCATAAGCTTGTATGAACATTTCCATGTGCTGCCTCATGTTTGTATCACTTCATAGCATCATTATCATCATCAACATGCTTCTGGTTTTGTTTTGCATCATGTCATCTCATCCCATTTTGCATTGCATTGCATTTCTTTCTCTAACATTTCAGGTGGTAAGTGATTTGAGAAGTGAATTTGCCTTCACTTCTCATGACTTTTCTTTTCATCTCTCTTGCATCCATTGCTGCATTTTATTTATGTTTGAGATTGAGCTTGCTCATTCTTGTTCCTCCCACTTTCTTTCTTCAAGTGACTTGACTTCTTGAATGAAGCAAGTTACTTTGCTTCTCCTGATCCTTTCATCTGCTTCCTGGTGGTTCTCTTTGAAGATTGCTCTTGAAAACCTCACAAACCTTAGGAACAACCAAGCATGACAATGATTAGGGTTTTGATTAGTCTCCCCTCTTAGATTTTACCTTTGTGTCATCTCTTTGAGTCTTCTCTTCTCACCTCATAATCAGGGACTAAACCCTAAAGGCTTTAAGGCTTTGTGATTAAGCTTATGCCTGCATCCTTCTCTTAGGATGAAGTGTATAACTTTAATCCTAAGTGTTAAACCCTTAATGTGTTTAAATCTCTTAATCAATTCACTTAATAAATCATCAAGGCATCACACTTGTAACTTGGGCCTTGCATTAGGGTTCTAATTCTTCCTTAATTGGTTAAGAAGGACTAACCCTAGTGTTAATGGACAAGTCCCCCTCAAGTTGTCTTACAAATCATAAAATCCACTTCATAATCATACCATTAAATAAAATCCACTTAATCAAAGGCTTGTTTTGTCATGAGTTTAATCCCTAATCATGGATTAAGTTGAGGAGCTTTCCTCAGCTTAAACACTCTCATCTATTATCCTTCTATTAGGATGGTGTAATGAGTTTGTTTAATCTTTGATTATGGCTTAACCTCATTACTTAACACTAGACAAAAAAAAACCACAAAAACATCTAAATAATCACAAGTAGGTTAATTATCTTACTCCTACACCATGATGATTAAGTGTGAGAATCTGACTTCACACTTAAGGTATTCTCATTACCCCTAATCAGAGGGAAGATGTGATGAGTTTACTAACCCATTGGTTTAGACTTAAGCTCATTAACTTATGACAAACTTTCAAAAGCAATAAAAGACTGAAAATACAAAAACAAACAATAATCGTCCCCTTCGGGATTCTTTTCTCATCACCTTCACTCATAAACGAGAACTTGCTTCTTCCGTCTAATGCAAGACAGTTTGCACCTGAGCCAGACAGGTCATACACTTGAGCATAGACAAGCAAGCAGTTCACAAGTCAATTTATCTTTCAGTCTCTTTGGGTCGAACTACGGTGTTCTGACTTCCTCATTGCACGAGAGGATACGTAGGCATAACTTAACAGTTATCGAACAAAAGTCTCTGTACATCCCCCCTCCTTCCAGCATTATTCTTTAAGCCTCATGATCTTGAGCATCTTATTCTTGTTCTCACACTGACACTGTCCATATTACACACTTCACTCCTCTTACACTGACACCTGTACATCTTTTTTCCAGCTCTTTTATACACGAATTGCACTGACACTACCCCTTTAAAACACAAATCTTTTAAGCGTGGATCCCGTCGAGTACGACGGACAATCTGGGTGCTAATACCTTCCCAGGTTGTAACCAACCCCCTTTCTCAGTCTCTCTGGTTCGCAACCGTCTTATCCATCTCTTTCTAGGCCTATGCAGCATTGCCTTTCCTCCGGGATAAAAATGCCTAGCTGGCGACTCTATTCATCTCCAGTGAGTTCACGGCTGTGTGTTCTCACTGTCCCTCTCGCCGACCGTTCGCGTCTGTACCTTTATCTGGGCATGTCCCACTTATCGGGAGCGACAGCTTGGCGACTCTGCTGGGGAACCTTATACTGCAACCAAGGCTTCTGGTTCTTTTTGTGGGTTCCTCCTAGCGCTTGATTGATTTGTGTTTACTGGGGTGTTATGTGCTATCTGTGTTTGTATATGTTTTATTTTTGCTTATGTACAGTTTTGTTTATTGCTTTCTTTATAGCTTTATATACATCATATTGTCATGCTGCTGGCTGGATCTGGTTTTGTTCTGATGGGTGGGTGATTCATTGAAAGTGAAGGTCCTATACCTGGGACCTGAGTGACACCTAGGCTAGAGTGGTTCATGTTCTTTCCCATTCCATTTCGGTCTGGTGCGGGAATATGAAACACGGTTCAGATATGGGTCTCTTCTTGAGAACTCTGTGTTGCAGATTTCCTGCAATGCTAGGGTTATCTGGGAAGCCTGCTAAGTCTGGATGACCTTTAGTATTGACCTTCAGAAACTGAGGTGAATTAGAGGAGGAACTTTTATGGTTATTGTAAACACTGTACCTCCGGGTTAGAAGTGTTTACACTTCTCATAACTGATCCAAGTCTGAGGATCCTTGTTCTAGAACACCACCTGTGAGGGGGTTGGGTTGTTTACAGGTTTGCAGGTACCTTGACCTCAGAATACCCTGTTACTTTGATTGTTTAAGAGCACTCCATTTTGGGTCAGTTCTTGTGATTCTAAAACCCTGGACATGTGGCTCTTTATTTGAGTCCCCCCACCTTGGTTACTGGATTTATAGACCTCCATCTGGAATTCTTGAACACACATGGACTTATATCAGTGCATTTTGATCAGATCCAGCTCAGTCACAAACCCTTGCATTTCATTTGCATACATAATCATTGCATCATATTGACATTTGCTTATTTGTTTCAGGGTATCCATCTTCATTTGGTTTTGGTTTTGACCCCCATCTTCAGTACTGACCTGTCTTCACCAGCATCTGCTTCAGTTATCACCAGCATCAGCTAATCAGTGGCTCATTACTTCAGCATTATCATCAGCACCTGTCTCTACTCAGTCTTCAGCATCATGGCTCCTAAAAAGAGCAACATCACCTATCACTTCTTCCAGCCAGAGCTATCAGATATCAGGAGGATTCAAACCCTGATCACTCCAGATCACATACCATTGTTCAAGGAAAGCTATGGAGATATACTAGATATGGTTATGGACCTGGATCCTTCACAGAGAAGCTTGATCCACACCTGCATTCAGTTTTACGATCCCCCATTGAGATGTTTCACTTTTCAAGACTTTCAGTTGGGCCCCTTGTTGGAAGAGTACTCCTCATTAGTTGGTATACCTATCAGGGGTGGAATCCCTTTCAACCCTGAGATGGTCTTTCCTAGTAATGGAGAGGTAGCAAAGGCTCTGCATCTGGAGCCTATCCTGATTGAGCAGCATATGACTTCTAAAGCTGGGATCCCTGGTTTTCATCTGGATTTCTTGATCTCTCAAGCTACCCTGAAAGCTTCTTTAGGAGAGTGGAAGGCTGTCTGTGCCTTGTTGGCTCTGAGCATATATGGAATTGTGTTGTTTGCAGATGAGCCTCGATTCATTAGCAAAAATGCAATCCATCTGTTCATCCTGAAGAACCCAGTGCCAACCTTATTGGGGGATCTCTATTATTCAGTACATCAGAGGAATGAAAAGCAGAGGGGAAGATTAGTGAGGTGTTGTGCTCCATTGTTCCACACTTGGCTTCTCAAGCATCTACCCAGGACAGATGCCTTTCTAAATCCTCATCAGCAGAGCAACTGGGCTAAGAGACTCACTGTTCTAACTTCAGCTGACATCAGATGGTGCACTCAGAGCACCAAGGGCAGGGATGTCATCACCAGCTGTGGGCATTTTCCCAATGTGCCCCTAATAGGAGTTAAAGGAAGTATCAATTACAACCCTCTGCTGTTTAAACGACAACTGGGCTATGCACTGGTCCACACTCCTAAGGCACAGGACTTGGTGGAGACTCTTTATTGTGAGAACAAGACTAATTTGGCTATTGTTAGGCAGGCTGCCTGGGCCTGGGATAATGTTCAAACCAAGGGAGTGACCATTCTGGGGAAGTGCAACAATGTGGCATCAGCACAATATTATGAGTGGTCTCGTGCCAGGGCTCAATTCTCTGGGATGCCCTTTACCATAGAAGACATGCCTGAGTCATCTTCAACACCACCACCTGCCACTGTCAGTTTGGAGGAGTTTGAGAGCTTGAAGGAAAGAAATGAGAAGCTAACCCAGGCTTTGCAGAAGACCCTCCGGGAGAGGAGTGAAGGTATGAGGGAGATTGAAAGGTTGGAGAAGTTGAGAGTGGAGCATCTGATTAAGATTGAGAAGTCTGGGGACTACATTAAAAAGTCAAAGGCTGGAGAACAAATTCTGAAGAATGCTTGCAAAGAAGCCCAGTTCCAGAGAGCAAGGACAGACTTGTATTTGAAGGAGAGTCAAGCCCGGTGGGTCAGGATCACCGAGGCTCGTACCCTGGAGGACAAGAGAGTTCAAGACAAGATGGAGCAACTTGAAGCTAATGCAAAAGAACAGCAAGAAGCCCTGGAAGCAGCCCAGAGGGAGATATCAGAGCTAAAGATCAAAGCAGGAGTAAAGAGGTCAAAGGACCAAGCTCAGCACAAGAAGCTCACTACAGCTGTTACAACCCGGAATCTCCTCATCAGGAATCTCACGGAACGTCCGGCTGATCCTGTGACCGAAGCACTTCTTAAGGAAGTTCGTGAGGATGAGTTTGGTCTCGGTGTTTGACCATTTGTTTGTTGTTGTTTTCTTTCCGTGTACTTTTGTTTTCCTGTAATATTTTGACCCCTCAGAGGGCTTGTATTTGTAAAACAAACTATGTACCATTTTGTTTTTGTAATATATGTGTTAGTTTGTTCCATCTGAGTTCACTTCGAAAGCAGCATCAACAACATCTTCAAGGGTCTGGAAGGGTCAAAACTGAAGGCCAAACCGGATACCTTGAGAACAAATAAGCATACTGCATTGCATGCTAACCCTTTGTTTGTTTTGTAGGTTTTTTTTGTTTTTTTGTTGCTAACCTCTGTTGTGATGCATCAGGAACTATTGCTAGGCGCCGGGTATTTCCCCTCAACCGTCCGCACCGTTATCCAACCCGAAACAACCTTCCGGGAATCCAAATGGATCAGGTACAACAGGACCTGGCAGAGGTTAGAAATCAAATGGCAAACGAAAGATTGGAAATGAGAACGCAGATGACTCAGTTCATGGAAGTTATGAACAACATGGCTCAGAGCCAGGAAAGATTGAGGGCCATGGTGGAAAGGCAAAATCAAGAGGATCCACATATAGGGACTGCCGGCACCAGCAACAACGAAAGAGTACAACCTCATGTTAACCCCCCTGTGTTTGGCCCACATCTGCATCCTGAGGTCAATATTCCTGCAAATGTTCAAGGGACAGCCACTGCAGCCAGGGTACTACAAGAAGATCCTCAGGAGGACCAATTCACAGTAATGGGTGCCGGGGAAGAAGCTTATGATAGAAGGTTGGATGAGATAGCTGAGAAATTGAGGTCCTTAGAATCTCAAAACTCTTTGGGCTTCGACGTCATGGACATGGGCTTGGTAGACGGGGTCAGGATCCCCCATAAGTTCAAGCCTCCTTGCTTTGAAAAATACAACGGGACTTCATGTCCCCGGACTCATTTACAATCATTCTTGGGGAGGCTAAAGGCCTATACTATGGATGAGAAGCTCTGGATGTTCTATTTCGAAGACAGCCTGACTGGAGCCTCAAGAGAATGGTACTCTCACCTGACAAGGGCAACTATCAGGTGCTGGAAGGATTTGACAGAAGCCTTTATCAGGAAGTATCAGTACAATTTAGACATGGCACCCAACAGGACCCTCCTAATGGGAATGTCACAGTCTTCAAGAGAGAGTTTCCGAGAATATGCCCAGAGATGGAGGCAATTGGCTGCTGCTGTTCAGCCACCTATGTCTGAAAGGGAAATGGCAGACATGTTTATGAACACCCTTCAGGGAACCTATATTGACAGGCTGGCTGCTTTCTCTTCCACTAGCTTCGCGGATGTTGTCATAGCTGGGGAGAGAATTGAAAGCCTGTTAAAAATGGGCAAAATCTCTGACAATGGTGCCAGCTCGTCCAGTAGTACAAGAAAGCCTTTTGCAGGCCCAAGAAGAACTGGCGAGACCAATGCCATCCACTCCAACAGGGGCAGGCCCCAACATGTCCACAGGTCTGTAGCAGCAGTCACCATTCCTGCTCCAGCTCATCCTCAACCTGTCTATCAACCTCCGCAGCAAAATTATCAACAACAACCTCAGCACCACCAGCAAAATCAGTATCCTCCAAGAAATTACAACAACAGCAACACCAACAACAACAGTCAACAAAGGCCATTTCAGCAGAGGCCATCTCAAGCTAATAGGGTGATCGATTCGATCCCTATGCCATATGCTACATTGCTGCCACAACTCCTGAAACTCAACCTAGTTGAGCTAAGGACGCTGGCACCTCCAGATCCCAACAGTCTACCCAGGAACTATGACTCCAATGCTAGGTGTGCTTTCCATTCAAACGCACCTGGCCACAGTACAGAAAAATGCAGGGCTCTGCATATGAAGGTACAAGACCTGGTAGACTCGAAAGCTCTGAATTTCGCACCACCACCCAATGTCAATAAGAACCCAATGCCGAACCACGGTGGTCCCAGAATTAACGCTATTGAAGAAGACAAACCGTCTTATTTAATAACCAGTGTGGGGCAGATCCGGACACCGTTGGTAGAAATCAAGGCTCAACTCCTCGAATGTCAAATGTTCCCGGGGTGTGAGTTGGGTTGTGCTTACTGCAATATCTCTGTAAATGGGTGCAATAATTTGAGGAATGGCATAGATGGCCTCATTCAGAGTGGTCAACTTCAGATCACCACATCATTTCCAACAAATCCAGCAATCTCATCAGCAACGGTTTCAGAACCTCCTACAACTGCAGCAACTATTGTTCCTGACAATTCTTCGGCTTCATCAACAAGTACTTCATCTGTCATTTCAACTGACCAGATGTCAACAAATGTTCCTTCTACAACTCCAGCACCACTCCATCTCGAAACTCCTACAACAACAACATCCATTCTTCCACCATTGTCTCCTACAACACCAGCAACAAATCATGAAGATGTCTCTACTGTCACAATATTCTACGATCCTGAAAACAACTCTACCTACAATTCAGAGGGTGCTACTCCCATTAGAGCACCAGTTACAATTTATTACGATCCACAAACTATCACAGTTCCTTCAACAGCTGCAATCAGTCCAGTCACCATCACGGTGCCTGGACCCGTACCTTATGAAAGCAGTAATGCCATCCCCTGGCATTACGGCTCTGACTTGTACTGCGAAGGACAAAGAATCACTTTTGAATCATCAACCCCTGCACTGCAAGTAGACAATGTGGGCGGAGGCGGAGGCTTCACTCGAAGCGGACGTCTTTTCGCTCCACAAATTCAGAGACCCACTACCGAAGCAGAAGCTGCTGCCAAGGCAAAAGGGAAGAGCCCTGTGCAGGAAGATCAAGCTGTTAAGGAAGCTTTGAAAACACCCTTCGATCAAGAGGTTGATGAGTTCATGCGAATCATCAAAAAGAGTGATTATAAAATAGTGGATCAGCTTCATCAGACGCCTTCCAAGATCTCAATCCTATCATTGCTTATGTGCTCCGAGGCCCATCGGAATGCACTACTCAAAGTCCTGCACGCAGCTTACGTGCCTGAAGAGATCACTGTCAATCAGCTGGAAGCTGTAGTGGGGAATGTTAATGCTAGTCACGGACTAGGATTCACCAATACTGATTTGACAATGGAAGGCCGCAACCATAACAAAGCCTTGCACATAACCATGGAATGCAAAGGTGCTGTCCTTTCCCATGTGCTGGTAGACACGGGGTCATCCCTCAATGTCCTACCCAAAAAGGCCCTGGTGAAGCTAGAATATGACGGATTGGTGTTGAGACCCAGCAACCTGGTGGTAAGAGCCTTTAATGGTTCAAAGAGATCGGTTCTGGGAGAGATCGAATTGCCCATAACGATTGGCCCGCAGACCTTTAAAACTATCTTCTATGTGATGGACATTCAGCCTGCCTACAGCTGTTTGTTGGGTAGGCCATGGATTCACGCTGCTGGCGTCGTGACCTCTACCCTTCACCAGAAGTTAAAATATGAGTGGGAGGGTCAGATCGTTACAATCTGTGGAGAAGAGGACATTTTTGTCAGCCACCTGGCTACTTATAAATACATTGAGATGGATGGGGAGATCCATGAAACAATGAGCCAGGGGTTTGAAGCTTTGAATGTGAATGAAACATCTGCTGTACCTGGTACTTCAATATCGTCATACCAACAAGCCCGGAAGGTTGTTGAGGGAGGAAACGCCCAAGGCTGGGGCAAACTGCTATCGGTGGAGAAGAAAGAAGACAGATTTGGGTTGGGTTACAGACCAACTCAACAAGATCAAACAGCGGCTGCGAAAGAGCCCAATTTTGTGAGTGGGGAGATGCTTACCCATGATGCTATCAACTGTCTGGAAGACGAGCTGGAAGAAGAACGCAACCTGGAAAGCTGGATTCGTCCAAAGATCCCAGGGAGCAGTGTCTCGAACTGGTCTTCCCAGGAAATTATAAGAGTTACTCATGCAGAGTAATTATTATTTCCTTTATTTTTATAAGCATGCATCAAAGTCTTGCATCTTGCCCAAGATGACAAGACTCATTTTGTAATCGGGCCATCTGTACTTTTTTGTGCAAACAAGATCAATTAATGAAATATCAGACATCTTTTTGCAAACGAGTCTTTTTCTTTTCGTTCACTGTTTTTCCATTTTTCTTTTTGTACAAAAAAATAAATGGCGGTGTTTTCAAAATGACAACTTCATTTCACCTTTCTAAATAAGACTAAAATCAGATCACTAAAATGAACAAACTTAACCCTTGCAGAGAGTGCCTTCCAGACAACACCGACAACAGCACGGCTATGACTTCGTATGACTTTGACAATCCAATCAATCAAGCTGATGAAGGGGTTGATGAAGAATATGAGCTTCCTGAAGAGCTAGCCAGGTTGTTAAGACAAGAGGAAAAGGTTCTTACTCCTCACCAGGAGGAGGTTGAAGTGATCAATCTTGGTACGGATGAAGACGTGAAAGAAGTCAAGATCGGGGCCCGCTTGCAAGACTCAGCGAAAGGACAGCTGATTGACCTGCTTCGAGAGTATGTGGACGTGTTCGCTTGGTCTTATCAAGATATGCCAGGGTTGGACACCGATATTGTTGTGCACAAACTACCTTTGAGAGAAGAATGTCCTCCAGTCAAACAAAAGCTACGCCGTACTCGTCCAGACATGGCAATGAAGATCAAGGAGGAGGTACAAAAGCAATGGGACGCCGGGTTCCTTGCTGTAACTAGCTATCCACCGTGGGTTGCTAACATAGTACCTGTGCCTAAGAAAGACGGCAAAGTAAGAATGTGTGTCGACTACCGGGATCTGAACAGAGCTAGCCCAAAAGATGATTTCCCTTTACCTCACATTGATGTATTGGTGGATAATACGGCTCAGTTCTCGGTATTCTCCTTCATGGATGGATTTTCAGGATACAACCAGATTAAAATGTCACCTGAAGACATGGAAAAGACAACATTCATCACACCCTGGGGCACGTTCTGCTACAAGGTAATGCCATTTGGGCTCAAGAATGCCGGTGCGACGTATCAACGGGCTATGGTAACATTATTCCACGATATGATCCACAAAGAAATAGAATGTTATGTGGATGACATGATTGCCAAGTCCCTTACTGAAGAAGACCATCTGGTGAATCTGCTCAAGTTGTTCAAGCGTCTGAGGAAGTATCAGCTGAAGTTGAACCCCAACAAATGCACATTCGGGGTGAGATCTGGTAAGCTGCTGGGTTTTATTGTAAGCGAGAAGGGGATTGAGGTTGACCCTGATAAGGTCAAAGCCATCCAAGAGATGCCTGCACCGAAAACAGAGAAAGAAGTTCGAGGGTTCTTGGGTCGATTGAACTACATTTCACGGTTCATATCTCACCTTACAGCAACCTGTGAACCCTTGTTCAAACTACTAAGGAAAGAACAAACGGTCAGGTGGAATGAAGATTGCCAGAAGGCATTTGACAAGATCAAGAAATACCTGCAAGAACCTCCAATCCTTATGCCTCCAGTTGAAGGAAGACCTCTAATCATGTACTTGACAGTATTAGAAGAGTCAATGGGGTGTGTGTTGGGCCAGCATGACGAGTCTGGTCGAAAAGAGTATGCAATATACTACCTAAGCAAAAAGTTTACCGACTGTGAACAACGTTATTCACTGCTCGAGAAAACTTGCTGTGCTTTAGCGTGGGCTGCTCGCCGACTGAGACAGTATATGTTGACCCACACTACCTTATTGATATCCAAGATGGACCCAGTTAAGTACATATTTGAGAAGCCAGCTCTTACCGGACGGGTTGCAAGATGGCAGATGATTCTCACAGAATACGACATCCAGTACACCTCTCAGAAAGCCATCAAGGGCAGTGTACTATCTGAATATCTTGCTGAGCAACCCATTGATGATTACCAGCCTATGAGATTTGACTTCCCTGATGAAGACATCATGTTCATAAAGGCAAAAGATCATGAAGAGCCTGTTCACACTGAAGGGCCTGACCCGGAAGAAGAATGGACTATGATGTTTGATGGGGCTGTTAACATGAATGGCCGTGGTGTTGGTGCAGTACTCATTACACCTAAAGGAGTTCACATGCCTTTCTCGGCAAAACTCACTTTCAACTGCACTAACAACGAAGCTGAATACGAAGCTTGCATTATGGGTCTTGAGGAAGCCATTGACCTCAGGATCAAGACATTGACCGTATTCGGAGATTCGACTTTGGTAATCAATCAAACCAACGGAAAATGGTACACCCACCAGGATCATCTGATACCTTACAGGGATTATACAAGGAGGTTATTGACTTTCTTTACAACAGTCAAGCTTGATTATATCCCTCGGGACGAGAATCAGTTTGCAGATGCTCTTGCCACCATTTCATCCATGATCAAAGTTCAAGCTGCCAACTTCGTACCTCAGATCTCAGTGTCCAGACTTGACAGACCAGCATATGTGTTCGCAGCAGATGTTGTTAAAGATGATAAGCCTTGGTTCCACGACATTAAGTGCTTCTTGGAGGATCAAACATACCCACCTGGGGCAACTTCCAATGATAAGAAGACATTAAGAAGGCTAGCTGGTAGTTTTTTCCTGAATGCTGATGGGTCTTTATACAAGAGGAACTTTGATATGGTACTCCTCAGATGTGTTGACAAGACAGAAGCAGATTTATTGATGCATGAAGTGCACGAAGGCTCCTTTGGTACCCATGCTGGAGGACATGCAATGGCTAAGAAGTTGTTAAGATCAGGCTATTATTGGATCACAATGGATGCAGACTGTTGTGCCTACGCCAGGAAATGCCACAAATGCCAGATCTATGCGGATAAAGTGCATGTGCCTCCCAATCCTTTGAACATCATGTCTTCACCCTGGCCCTTTGCTATGTGGGGCATTGACATGATTGGTAAGATTGAGCCAACTGCTTCAAATGGCCACAGATTCATCCTGGTCGCCATCGATTATTTCACCAAGTGGGTTGAAGCAGCCTCATATGCAAATGTCACAAGGCAAGTGGTAGCCAGATTTCTGAAAAGAGATATCATCTGTCGATATGGAGTTCCCGAGCGAATCATTACTGATAATGGTTCCAATCTAAACAATAAAATGATGGCAGAACTGTGTCGGGACTTCAAGATCCAACATCACAATTCTTCTCCTTACAGGCCAAAGATGAATGGCGTTGTTGAGGCAGCAAATAAAAATATCAAGAAGATTGTGCAGAAGATGGTAGTCACCTACAAAGACTGGCATGAAATGCTACCGTTTGCCTTGCATGGGTACCGCACGTCAATCAGGACGTCCACTGGGGCAACACCGTATCAGCTTGTGTATGGAATGGAAGCAGTCCTACCAGTTGAAGTTGAATTACCCTCCTTGCGAGTGTTGATGGATGTCAAACTGAGTGAAGCAGAATGGGTTAGGTCCCGATACGGGCAGCTGAGTTTGATCGAAGAGAAGAGATTGGCTGCAATCTGTCATGGACAGTTGTATCAGAAGAGAATGAAGAGAGCCTTCGATCAGAAAGTCAGACACCGAGAGTACCAGGTGGGGGATCTTGTGCTGAAAAGAATCCTCCCCCCTCATACAGACCACAGGGGCAAGTGGACACCTAACTATGAAGGACCATTTGTGGTAAAGAAAGTTTTCTCTGGTGGAGCACTGATGCTCAGTACCATGGATGGCGAAGATTTCCCATCCCCTGTGAATTCAGATGCAGTTAAAAAATACTTCGCATAAAATGACCCGCTGGACACAAAAACAGAATGTAAGTCCAGGCAAAAATAGGGCATCCCGGCGAGTCAAAAACAGAATAAAAGACTCGGGCAAAAATAAGGGAAAATAAGTAAAAAAAAATGTACACCCGCTGAGTTGAAAAGCCGCATTGGACAGCTCAGGCAGAAATGGGTATCCCGATGGATTGAAAACCCGAAAGGGCGATCCATGCAAAATAAGGGAATAAGCGAACAACTGCATTCTGAATTCGTCTGTATCGTTCACAACTTGGTAAGCTTCGAAAGGATTAAGCTTCGATTAGAATCAGCCTTCTTCAGTAAGCAAGACGAGAAGAACGTCATTGTCATAACAAGTCATAGCAGGAGAGGAAGCTCCTCAAAGCGTCATCAACACTGCCAGCATTTTGTTTCTCAATTTGTAACAATCTCCTCATTTCAGGAGATTTGTTTCTTTGACTGTATCTTGCCAATTCAGGGCATATGAATTAATAAAATCAGATTTTCAGTCATGTCTCGTTTTGTACATTTTATTTGCAAAAAATGTCTGATGTCTTGAAAGAAAAACTGATTGCATAAGAATACAGATGCTTATCTTCAAAAGTAAAAACATGCTTGCAGGAAATATGCTTACTCTCAGAAGTATCCTAACTCCTATGACGGAATCTAGTAAGGGATACCTCGGGATTATCTTGTGCGTTTCTCTATCTTTTTCAGGATTGCAGGTATCCAGAACGCAACTTGGGGCGTGTAAGCTCCATCCCAGCAAGCTGGCAAATCAACACTCAATTTTAGCACCCGAAGTGCTCTCTCCCCAGCTGAGTTGACTTTCATGACTCCTCCCAGCTGAGTTGGCCACTTATTACTTATCCCCATCAGAATGGGCAGGTATCACAGAAGATGCCCATATCCCCGGCTGAGTCAAGAAGTCACCGTAACAGAATTTCTAGGGAGGTCTTTCAGTGATGCCTCTCTCTCTCCCCAGCTGAGTGGCCAACAACATTCCCCAGCTATAGTACCATTTATTTCTTCCTCAGCAGAAGGCAGAAGTCAGGGAATCATCTCCCCACAGAATCCTCAGCCTCTATTCAGAAGAGCAGCGCGTGAAGGAGTCACAACAGAGTACAGAAGACTTCTACAGACCCCAGCTGGGTCCCGCATTACAAGGATATGTCAATCAGTGACTTGTATCCCCAAACAGATACATCTCTCCAGGTCTGTCAATGATCTCATCCCCAGCTGGGATGTCCTCTTCATACAGATCGATCGAAGATCTTCGCAGCAACGAGACCCGGATCCCGGTTTGGTATCTTTGCATAATCATAACATTCACATCATATTTACCCACAAAGCGTAGCATTCCGTTTTAACACGGAGCATTACGGCAAAAAATCCAACTCATAGCATAATCATAAGCCATGTTATGAACTAACACTTGTGAATAACGACAGTCCATCAACGTACAAGAAAATCCCCCAAAGTCCCCAGCAAAAGCAGTTGCCTTACAAATCACAAACACCAGTATATACTCCTTTTGGCACCCATCCGTGCCATCTTTCCCCAGTAAAGCCGCCTGAACACTCTTTACAACAATATCACCCGTATTACAGATACTTCCTGACACCCGTCCGTGTCATACCCCAGCAGAAAGCCAAAGACGTCCTCTTTGCACTCACATATACCTATATACACTCTCCTGACACCCGTCCGTGTCATTTCCCCAGCGCAGTCGCTTATACTTTTACAACCCATGTACTTGTTAATATTATTATACTTTGACACTCGTTCGTGTCACCCTCGTCCGTATCTTGTATATACTATCCATATCCCCACAGATTCGACAATAGTCCTTGTTCTTTGTTAACCAGTTGGTACTCGTCCGCACCATCATCTCAGAACATTGCGTCTAGTGTTTGTTTCTACATGATACTCGTCCGTATCATAGTCTTAAGGATGCTCGTCCGCATCTTTAATCCATACACTGTGTCAAATACTTCTGTTCTTCTTGAATATAGACACTCGCCTGTATCTACTATTCCCCAGAAGAGTTCTTTCAGAATTCAACACTCGTCCGTGTTCTCTGTTAACCAGTTGATACTCGTCCGTATCATCATCTCTGAACATGTGTCAGTTTGTTTCTACCCGATACTCGTCTGTATCGTAGTCTTAAGGATGCTCGTCTGCATCTTTAACCTATACACAACATCTAAACACTCATACCCTTTGTTTCTTGGATGTGAACACTCGTCCGTGTTTACTATTCCCCAGTAGATCGCAAGCAAATTTCCTTTTTATCTGACACTCGTCCTGTGTTATGATAAACCTTGAGAGCAGTCGTACCCTGCTAGGTGGTCGTCCTCCACCTCTTGATGGTCGTCCTCCATCATGCTCATCCGATGGCCGTCCCCATCGTTGATTTTTAGCAGCCGTCCCCTGCTAGGTGGTCGTCCTCCACCTCTTGATGGTCGTCCTCCATCCTGCTCATCCGATGGCCGTCCCCATCGTTGATATTTTCGGCAGCCGTACCCTGCCAGGTGGTCGTCCTCCACCTTTGATGGCCGTCCCCATCATAATTCCTTTATTTCCCAACAGAGCAGCCGTACCCTGCTAGGTGATCGTCCTTCACCTTTGATGGCCGTACCCCATCATCCGTTTATTTCATTTATTCTTTAACCCGATGGCCGTCCCCGTCGTGGTCCCTTTTCTTTTTAGCCCGATGGCCGTCCCCATCGTTGGTTACCCTGCTTCATGAACTTGATGGCCGTCCCCGTCATGTTTCATGGATCCCCAAGAATTTTACAGCTTTACTTGATGGTCGTCCCCATCGTAATATCTTATTTTCCCCAGCCAGTCGGCCGTCCCCGTCTTGGCTTTACCTTTTATCCCCAGCATGTCGGCCGTCCCCGTTATTGCTTTATTTTCAGCACTTTCCCAGCATGTCGGCCGTCCCCGTCATTGCTCTTTACCCAGCAGTCGTCCTCTGCTCGACGGTCGTCCTCCGTCGCCCACACTTTACAATATACTTTATTTTCCTTTACAATCTATATCCCTTTTCTTCTTCATTCTGTGAGTGCAAATTTTGGACTGTCTTTGGTATTCAACCACAAGTTATCTTGTTTGCCTGTTAAGCCGTCGCTTACAACCTGCACAGTTAACTCATGTTTGAATAGGGGCAGCTGTAAACACCCCAAATTTGCCCTCACCCATTCACACCATGGCTTGTGATCATCTCATGTGCATAAACACAATCATATCACCTCATATTACATTTTTGGTTCACTACATAGATTCTAAGTCATCTGCATCTAGGGTTTGTGATCTGAGCAATCCAAGAGCTTCTTGAGCCACTCCAAAGGCCACCAATCATTTCAAAGGGATCCATGTGTGTTCAAGTATCATATTACATCCTCTCAAAGTCAATAATTCCAAAGAATCACAGGAACTGGGATTGGTGTGGATGCAGAGCCAAGTTTGACTGCACAGTTGACCTAAAATTAGGGTTTTGGTTTCAATGGCCATAACTCCAAATTTTTTGGTCATTCTTATTTCCATTGGTCTTTATATGATATAGGGAGTATGCATATCAAGTTTCATGAAGAAATTCCATGGGGAAGTCATCTGATCAAGGGTTGACTTTCTGAACAAGTCAGTGTAAAATCAGGGCATCTGAGGCCCCCAATGACCCAACCAATGGGCATTCTTCATCATTTTGAGTGTATATGATCTTTATTTGATCATGGAAGAAGGTTTAAGTCCACAAAAATCAAGAATTTGGAGTTTTTGCAAATGTTGACTTTTTGGGCATAGTTGACTTTTCAAGAATGCTTCATTTTAGGTCATTTTTCAAGCCTTGATTCTTGATCCAAAAATGCTTCAAATGAAAAAACTTTGGTCATGAAAGTTGTAGATTACATCTTTCCCTTTTCAAAAAGTACAAGAACATGATCAAATTCTTCTTGGATCAAAAGTTATGGTGTGACAAAGTTGACAAAAATCATTGATTTTTAAGATATGCACCAAAAGGCAAAAATTGCAAATTCTCCTTTCAAGGCCAATTCAGTCACCATATGGGCTTCTAATGCACTTAACATGATCATGCAACTTCTAAAAGTCAGATTTGAACCAAGGTGCCTCATTGTTTCATGGCTTATGTAACAAGATTTTTCCATATGAACCAAAAGTTAACCAAGTTGCAAAACCATCATGATGTTTCCTACAACTTGCTGCCTTGGCCTTTGAACCAGCCATAGTCTCTCACCACACCATGCTGCGCCAGCCCTAGCCCTTGTACCAAGCTAGCACCAAGCCCATGCCTCTCTTACAACCAAGTTGACATTTTGCAAAAGTAAACATCCCAATCACCACAGGCCATGTCACATCCTCTGGCCACTTGGATTAAAATATACTATCCAAGAGCAAGACATTTCATACATCAAGCAAGGCTGAAACACTCTCAAGGATCACCTACACAAAAACTCACCATTTTGCAAAACTCTTCGAATTTCTCTGCCCAGCTCACAAACACCTAAACCATTTTCACCAATCATCTCACCTTGCCTTATTGAGTAGAAACCACCAAGAGTCAGGCCTGGTTTGAGCAAGAACACCCCATTGCCATTTCTCACCTCAAGCTGCAGTTCCATTCGAATCTCTTTCCACAGCTCACAAACATCCAAACAAACTTCATAAACCTTCTCCACTCATCATCTGGACCACAAACAACCTTTCACCCCTGCCAGAAATAGCCAGAATCATCATTGCCATGTTCAACTGAGTTTGAGCAGAAGTTACTCAAACTCTTCATCCAGCCAATATAAATTTCTCCTGAGCACTCAAGCACCATCAAGAGGTCATAAGGAGTAGATTTCACCAAGAGAGGAAGTCAGAAAGTAGCTGGAGTGAAAGCTTCGAATCTCAGGTAGCTCAAGAACTTTTTTTCCAGAAATGGATTTTTAAGTTCTAAACTTGTTCTACATGTCTTCCTGATCATGAATATGCTTTTAGTTTTTGAAATGGTGATGAAATGAGGATTTAATTGCTTCCTGAAACTGTTTTGCCCTAGTTTGTGTTTGCTTCGATTCAGCTCTTCCATGAATGATAAATTTGTTTTGAGTGGGGGTTTTGGTTCGTGAGTGAGTGGGGATCATTTCCCAGTTTTTAGATTTCGTTTTAGTTAGGTTTTTAGAGTTTTGGGGATTCTCAGGGAGGATGCTGGCCGGAGAAGACGACCGGAGGTCCTCTCCGGCCACCTGAAAGTCATTTGTGCCCTAATCACGTAATTAATTTCCATTTGAATTCTGGGCGTTGGATTGGTTGACCTAGTTGACTCCCCGCGCGAATGGAAGGCCCAGATGCATTCAATTAGCCCTAATTCATTTTTTAGTTTAATTAATTAGTAATTAAATTAATTAACTCAGAAACAACCTGGACCCTTGGATAGCGCGCGCGGTCAAGCATTTCAAACCCAGACTTCATCCTGGCCCTTCCTTCTGTTGACTTCCATTTAAATTCATTTGTTTTTATTTCTTTTTCATTTTACTTGCATAATTTATTTAAAATAGTAAAAAATGTGTAAAAATTATGAAACTTTTTCTCATAAGTTTTATTAATTTTTATGACACAAAAATATTTTTGTTTTTATTTTTATCATTAAAAAAGTATTTTTAAATATTTAAAAGATTATTTTTAATTGATTAATGGAAATTAATTTATTAAAAATACTTTTAGGTATCTAAAAATCACCAAAAAATTCATGAAATGTTCTAAGACATTTAGAAACATTGTCCAACCTTCAAACCAAATTTCTTTTTGGATCTTGATGCATTTTGAGAATTTTTCATTGAATTAAATCATTTTTTGTGCATTATTTTGATCCTAAGTTCAAAAAATCATTTCTGCCTATCTATGAAGAGTTGGACATTGATTCTTCTTGCATTGCATCCTATTTGGCATGTAGTTTTTGAGATAAAATGGCCTTGATTTGATTCCTCATTTTCAATTTGTTTGGTATTTCTTTTGTTTAGGAACCCTAAAAACCCTAATAACTTGTAAAAATCATAACTTGAAATTGGTGAAGAGTTGAATCCTCTCCTTTGGGCATTGGTTTAGTATGGGATTAGGGGTCCTTTGTGTGGCATTTTCAATTTTTCATCTTAGGGTTTGCTTCTGATTTTGGTTTTTGTTTGATGTATGGTTCATAAACCCTAATTTGGGCTTCCATTTGCATCCATCTTGCATTCTCTTGCATAGCATGACTTGCCATGATATTTTATGCATCCATGTGATTCATTTGACATCATAAGACATATAGAAAGCATGTTTGATCATTGCATCATGTGTTTGCCATGTTGTTTGCATTGTGCACTTCATAACTTTTCATGTATGTTCATGGTTCCTAGCTTGCTTCATATGCATCCATAAGCTTGTATGAACATTTCCATGTGCTGCCTCATGTTTGTATCACTTCATAGCATCATTATCATCATCAACATGCTTCTGGTTTTGTTTTGCATCATGTCATCTCATCCCATTTTGCATTGCATTGCATTTCTTTCTCTAACATTTCAGGTGGTAAGTGATTTGAGAAGTGAATTTGCCTTCACTTCTCATGACTTTTCTTTTCATCTCTCTTGCATCCATTGCTGCATTTTATTTATGTTTGAGATTGAGCTTGCTCATTCTTGTTCCTCCCACTTTCTTTCTTCAAGTGACTTGACTTCTTGAATGAAGCAAGTTACTTTGCTTCTCCTGATCCTTTCATCTGCTTCCTGGTGGTTCTCTTTGAAGATTGCTCTTGAAAACCTCACAAACCTTAGGAACAACCAAGCATGACAATGATTAGGGTTTTGATTAGTCTCCCCTCTTAGATTTTACCTTTGTGTCATCTCTTTGAGTCTTCTCTTCTCACCTCATAATCAGGGACTAAACCCTAAAGGCTTTAAGGCTTTGTGATTAAGCTTATGCCTGCATCCTTCTCTTAGGATGGAGTGTATAACTTTAATCCTAAGTGTTAAACCCTTAATGTGTTTAAATCTCTTAATCAATTCACTTAATAAATCATCAAGGCATCACACTTGTAACTTGGGCCTTGCATTAGGGTTCTAATTCTTCCTTAATTGGTTAAGAAGGACTAACCCTAGTGTTAATGGACAAGTCCCCCTCAAGTTGTCTTACAAATCATAAAATCCACTTCATAATCATACCATTAAATAAAATCCACTTAATCAAAGGCTTGTTTTGTCATGAGTTTAATCCCTAATCATGGATTAAGTTGAGGAGCTTTCCTCAGCTTAAACACTCTCATCTATTATCCTTCTATTAGGATGGTGTAATGAGTTTGTTTAATCTTTGATTATGGCTTAACCTCATTACTTAACACTAGACAAAAAAAAACCACAAAAACATCTAAATAATCACAAGTAGGTTAATTATCTTACTCCTACACCATGATGATTAAGTGTGAGAATCTGACTTCACACTTAAGGTATTCTCATTACCCCTAATCAGAGGGAAGATGTGATGAGTTTACTAACCCATTGGTTTAGACTTAAGCTCATTAACTTATGACAAACTTTCAAAAGCAATAAAAGACTGAAAATACAAAAACAAACAATAATCGTCCCCTTCGGGATTCTTTTCTCATCACCTTCACTCATAAACGAGAACTTGCTTCTTCCGTCTAATGCAAGACAGTTTGCACCTGAGCCAGACAGGTCATACACTTGAGCATAGACAAGCAAGCAGTTCACAAGTCAATTTATCTTTCAGTCTCTTTGGGTCGAACTACGGTGTTCTGACTTCCTCATTGCACGAGAGGATACGTAGGCATAACTTAACAGTTATCGAACAAAAGTCTCTGTACATCCCCCCTCCTTCCAGCATTATTCTTTAAGCCTCATGATCTTGAGCATCTTATTCTTGTTCTCACACTGACACTGTCCATATTACACACTTCACTCCTCTTACACTGACACCTGTACATCTTTTTTCCAGCTCTTTTATACACGAATTGCACTGACACTACCCCTTTAAAACACAAATCTTTTAAGCGTGGATCCCGTCGAGTACGACGGACAATCTGGGTGCTAATACCTTCCCAGGTTGTAACCAACCCCCTTTCTCAGTCTCTCTGGTTCGCAACCGTCTTATCCATCTCTTTCTAGGCCTATGCAGCATTGCCTTTCCTCCGGGATAAAAATGCCTAGCTGGCGACTCTATTCATCTCCAGTGAGTTCACGGCTGTGTGTTCTCACTGTCCCTCTCGCCGACCGTTCGCGTCTGTACCTTTATCTGGTCATGTCCCACTTATCGGGAGCGACATCTGGCATAACCAAATTCGAAACCAAGCACATGTCTGATGCGGCAGCGTTGAAGACATCAAAACCTTCAACAACTCTTATCCTCTTTTCCAAAGTCATACATTGTTCCCTAACATCCTCAAAATTCCCAGCCTCACCTTATACCGATGATGGTGGATTATGCGCGAAGGGAGGATTCACATAAGCAGTTTGGGCAACAGTATGCACATTGGGTTGAGAGTCAGTGAACATTCCCGGTTCGAAAAAAGTGGATGTACCAGTCATCTGAGTAGTCACAAATGGCGGATTATAACCCGGTGGCAATCCAAATTCTGGCCATGTGCTAGCGGGTCTTGAAGACTCTGCGTTAATGACGAAACTACTGTCTTCAGAGGTGACGGTCTTCTGAGCTGGAGTGTCCTTAGTAGCCAAGACTTGGAGCATTTCCATGATCTTGCTCACACTACTCTTCAGGTCATCAATGTCTTCCCTGACTCGCTTGTTGTGTTCTTCTTGTTCGGCAATTCTTCTTCTTTCGTGGGCCCTAGTTCTGTATCTGCGTGGAGGAATCAGCTTGACGGGTACTCAACAACTCTGAAGACGAGAACGAATGAACATGAGCGACTATGAATGCAAAATGAATGCAAATATGAATGCAATGATATGAAAATAAAATATGAAAACATGTTAAACATAAAGTCATGGTATCATAAGTCCAAGGTACGGATGGAGGATACTCAGATTGCTTTCCTCACAAGGATTTTGCCGGTTAGGCTATAAAGTTAAAGGAACCCCGAAGTTAGCAATCCCTATGGTTGTTCATCACACACGCCATAAGCATGACGGTTGATTGACTCCACCACATGAATCTCTTTTGGGTGAGATCTTCGTATCGAGCCACGCGAGAGGGAAGTCTCTCGGTGCCCCATACTACGCGATCATTGACACGGGGTTTAAAACAAAGTCTCAGAGTTATGGACCTTCCTCAATTGTTTGATGCACGCGTCAATTTTTGACAGTTAATCAACTCCATTGAGAAAGTCTATTCTGAGTGAGGTCTTCATATCGAGCCACACGAAGACGAACTCCGGTGCCCCATACTTACGCGACCATCAACCAATGTTTTAAGCCACACGGTTTAAGGTTCTAAAGGTCCTCGGAGTCGACGACCCTAATGAAAATAACTGAGCACACACGTCAAGAATTTGACGGTCGTCAGTGTTCTCATTAGAATCTATCCCAAGAGAAGTTTTCGTATCGACAACCCATGAGAGCGGTTCCCTCGGGAGCCCATACTACACAACCTCTTCTAACTTATGCTTATACTCAAAGACCCGGGTATGAAGCCCTTCACTCAAGTTTCAAAATATCGATCCAAGAACCACAAGGTATAATATGGAAAGCGATAAAGAAAGCGGTAAAACATAAACAAGTAAGACATAAAGGTAAGCATACAAACAAACGTGAAGCAACCTAGATTAGGCTTGACTTGCATAGGGGTGAACCAGTCCCCAGCAGAGTCGCCAGCTGTCGTACCTCGAAAAATACGATCCTCGTGAATGCGGTCGCGGCTGGGCTGACTTGAGAGTCGCCACCTAATTTTGATTTATTCCCAATAGAGGGAAAGGGAAAATATAGATAAAACCTGGGATGAAAGGATAGAGACAAGGTCGTCGGAACCATTGCCTGGGTTCGGAAGTCGGTTATGCAGGGGGAAGGTATTAGCACCCCCTACATCCATCGTACTCGATGGGAACCTTCTAAGTTGTCACGCGCGAAAGGATGTTTATGCCTAATGAATTACTTGCTAAAGGAGGAAAAGGATTCAAATTTTATTTATCTTTCTTTAGGAGTCGAATTGTACTAAAGACTATGGATAGTTTATTCCGAACCAACAAGCCAAGTATCTTGCGACGGAATAATCGGAGCGAATAACGAGAGCTCGTAATCCTTCTTTCTACCACTTAAGGCTCGTGGCGTACAACTTTCTCATATCATTAAAGTATTTTATTACCTAAGACCACTTGATGTTGGTTCAAGGGTTTGGGTTTAAAAGAAACATTTTGGTAGGTCGATTGCGAGGCATAAAGCGATCGCGAAGGGTGAGTGCAAAATGGAGGTTAAGGGTTAAATGGTTACGCAAGAACGATTCCTCATACTAAACTAAGGTGGAGCCGTTGGAGCTCGAATTAAACCGAAAGCGTCGAAATTTAGCTCTTTAACTATCTTAGAATCGATTCAAAGTTAGAATCATTCTATGAGAAGTCGAGCATTACTTTATAATCAAATAATTATTTAAATAAAAGAAATGCGATAAAAAAAATACAATTAGTCTCATATTGATCTAAATGACACCGATTTGTCGAAATCGAACATTTAGATCGTTTGTTATATCATCGACCATAAAAATAAAATAAAGTCGAAATAATAATAAAAAGTTTGGCCTCATATTTAATTTAAATGACGTCGATTTATTAGAAATCGAATATTCAAATATTTATTCATCGGCCATAAAAATAAATTGAGATAATGGGAAATAATAAGGAAAATAAGCGTGTGGCCTCAAATTAGGGGATAGCGTCGATTTATTAAAAATCGAATATCACCATTTATCATTGGTCGAAATAAGAATAAAGTCGATAAATGTCAATGGATCTAAAATAATTAGAAACTAATAAGAAATGATAGAAAACGGTCTCATATCAATTTGGACAACGTCGCAAAGTGGAATGTCACAAATTGGATAATAATATCATAGACCAAATAATAACTATAAATAAATCAATAAATTGATAAAATAATAATTGGATAAAAGTCGGCCTCAAATTGATTTAGACAACGTCGCGAAATGGAATGTCGATAAATCATATTTTTTATCATAGGCCCCAACTCGAATGAAGATCAAGTAGAAATAAGTAATAACAACTAGAGAAAAACTTGTAATAATGAATTTTAAAAAAACCATAAATAAAAGAAACTATTTAAAAGAAAATAATAATAATAATATATATATATATATATATATATATATATATATATAATAAATAAATAAAAGAAAAATAGAAGATCACAGATGGATGCATCAGTGGGCTACAGAGTGGGCATAACAAAGATCTAACCAATGGCTCATGGGCCTATTAACAGTCAAACAAGGTTTTTTATAAAAAAGAAAAATAATAATAAATTAGAGCAAAAACAAAAGGTTTATCTTAACAAAAAGAGAGAAGAACACATAGGCTTTCAATTTCAAATGAGTTTGAAAACAGAACAAACACGGTTGAGAGCAAAGAAATCGACCTCACGTTTCACAAACTCAGTCCACACCGACGACATCCCCTCCTGTATCGCAAAATCACCACCTCTCTAGATCTCACACCACTTGACTCGCAACGCTCAACTTGTAGAAATCTCTCGCTGTTTTCAGATCTCGGCTCGCGATTTTCCCTCAACACGATTTCATGGTTCGATAACGCGAGCCCTTCTCAGACACGATTTCATCACTTTCTCATGTGTTTCATCCTTTGGCTCGCTCGGTTCTCAATGGATCTCGCGCGGTTTTCTCGGTCGGTGATTTCGGTATGCTCAGATTTCTCTCAGATTCGAGTCTTGCTGCGATTTGTGGAAGGAGATTAATTATGAGGTGGTTTGAGTGATTTATTTCGATTTATTTTTGTGGTGTTGTTTAGGTGGATGTTTGAAGGTTGAAGGAGGTTTGGTGGAGACAGGTTTGTGCAAAAGGAAGGATTTAAGGTTTTCTTTTTTCAATGCTCTCTCCTCCCTGCGGCTAGGGCTTTTCCTCTCAGTAATTGCCAATGATTAGAGGTTTTATAGAGTGATCTCAGTGAGGGTGGTTCTGGAATTTTGAGAATAATGGTGAGGATAATCGTGTGAACTTGTGAGCTGGGATTTCTTATTCTATTAGAAATAATCTCTCAGTGGAATTCTGTGGGATTATGCGGGGTCCAAAAGGATGTCTCATTGACAATCATTTGTCTGTAGTGCAGCCTAAAAAAAGTTTCTAAAACGTGTGGTCCCAATGAGAATTTTGACTACTGTGAATTTTTTTTTACTGCTATGAGGCTTATCACTCTCTATTTTGGTTGCAGGCCGTTTTGCAGCTTTGTTCTTGATATCGGCTAATCCTTGCAATCTCAAACTTCTTCTTTTTCTGTCACGAACAACAGGTGAAGGAAAACTAGTGTTTGTCATGCTTGGAGTTGCAAATTGGTTTACCTCATTGGACACAACAATTATGCCCTGTTGACACTGAGTTTGAACATCAAGCTACCTCAAATAGCATTTCCTCTTGGAATATGGTATGAATCATGAACTTACTTTCCTGCTGACCTTTGACTGCTTGTATGTTAACCTTACTTGTTGAACCTCTGAAGCTTGTTGAGTTCCTCCTGAGTTGTACTCTGATCCACACCATCTCCGGCAATCACAAGAACAACCTGACCATCAGAGCCATGCTCAGCCTGGGAAAGCAAATCAACAGCTACAAGAGAAGGAACTGCGTGCTTGTCTGCAATGACTAGAACTTCAGATGGACCAGCCGACATGTCGATTGAAACCATAGCTTCACTGTTTTGAAGTATCCTTTTTTGCAGCTGTGACATATTATTGTTTTGACTTTATGCTTCAATTGAATTTACTCAGGATCTGATTACTTAACTTTCCTTGCGTATTTGTATGATAGGTTGGACATGAGATAGAAGATATGGCTGCTATGGATAGATGGCTTGCTTTTCATTTAACTTGAGGTTTGGTTCAATCATTGGACTGTCAATGAGGTGAAGATGTCAATGAAGAACAAGCCTAGTTATTAAAGCCTAGAAACAACTTGATGATGAAGTTGACATGAAAGTGAATCACTTGATGGAGAGCTATTATGGGCTTGTATAAGATCTTGGCATGATGTCACTTGGGAGGCTCGGCATAAATTTTGACTCTATTGATCATGAGGTTTACTGATATGTGAAGTTTCCTCTTGCAGTTCAATATTGGGACATGGATATCTTGTGTTCATGGCATGGCTCGTTGTGTTATTATGAAGTTTCTTTGCTTTAAATTCTCTTTGCAGGTATATCACTTTCCTGGATTTTGACCTTTAGTATTATCCTAATCTTGATCCCTGAATATTGCAGGGTACTAACTAACTGACGCTTTTTCACTAAGCAATTCCATTGCTGCTAGTTAGTCTTCAAAAGGTCACACAAATGGTTCTGATGAATACTAAAGAACAAGCTCTATAAGGATAATTTGTTAAATCAAATCTCAGGTGTAATGCACTAAACTCTCAAAATCTCGCATTCGTGTTGCTGTACTAGTGCCTAGTTGATTTATTGGCTGCTGCAAATGCTAGACGGAAGAAATCATACCCGCGACAGGTTTGGCGATTATCACGTATTTGATGTGTCTTAATTCGGATTTCTTTGACATTCTTATCCCCTTTGATGCTTATTAAACATGACAGACAGCTATTTATCACTTCCTTTTCGTGGAATCTTCTGAGATTAACTGCAAACTAACAGAAGCTCCTTCTCCAATCTCGTCGCAATCTCAAACGCATCGAGAAGATCAACTCCGAGCGACGAATTTAGACTCTCCAACAACTTCCATCCAACGCCAATCTTCTTCTTTTCCGACAATACCGCTAGCTTTGGTCATGGCTGTACATGTAACTTGAAGGCGGTATTTCCAAGACTACAATGTGAGTGAAGTAAAGGCTCTCCTTGCTGCTGTTTTTTAATTCAGAGGTTGGAGTATTGATCACCACTGGGGATTCGTACTGCTGGCTAGGAGCTTGCGTCCCAAAGAAGCTCTTTGGCTTGACGGTCATATGAAAAGAAATATGATATTGTGAAACAAGGTATGGCTTATGAACCATCCCACTCTTGCTGATTTTCCTTGGCAATTTGCACTACCACGCACTTTGGGAATCTGATACCAATATAAATACTGATATGACAGGTTTTGTGCGGCTTGTAACATAAATCTCCATTCCAAATATGTCTCAAAGCTTGGTACAAATTAAGAAGCAGATGGTGAAGATTTGCATAGAAATAATTCAGTCTCAAGATGCATTGAGTTTCATGTCTATTTATCCGTAGAGCTGTAACACGTTTTTTTAATTAGAAATGGATGTTGACAAACTCAAAAAGCTGCGATTTTGATTTGTAACAATACTGCCTGAACTTGTATTTAGAGATGGTCATGTGTATTGCACATCAACTCTAGTAATCGCTGCAAAAGATCCTGGCAGTAATTAGCACCAACTGACTTGTAGTCTTTTTCAGATATTTGTTTGGATCAAAAAAGATAATAATGGCTTGAAAAGGACTCGTGACATCAATGAAATTCCAAAAGCGCGGCCTGCACTATTCTGAACATGGTTTGGAAGCCTTTCCTCGTGACTGGCAATATAAAAACATATAATTGTAGCCTAAAAAGTAGGCATGGTTCATTTGATTACAAGACATTAGCACAATTTGAAATAGTGTCTGGAAACCATTTGAAAATGAATTGGTCGTGGTATAGCAAAATTGAATCTTCTCAAAGCAAACATGAAAGATGACTTGGACTCCCATCAAAACACAAGAAAATTGGTTGTAAGAAATATTTTTTTGTGGAAACATTTGGGTTGTAGCACAAACATTCCTTTTTTAGAAATCCAATCTTTCAAACAACCACCTAGTATCAATAATCTTAGTGTTGAGAAAATCTTGACAACAATCACCAATTAGACACACCCTTGGACTTATTAATGAACATGCCTTAGCCCGTCCCTGCAAGAACCTGAGTTTTGACAACAAAAATGAAAGAAACAATATATATTTTTAATCTTTGAATAAGGGTCAATAAACAAGTAAAAGTAAATATGAAGGTAGGACAAATTTAGGGTATGACAGGTTCCCATCGAGTACGATGGATCTAGGAGGTGCTAATACCTTCCCCCTATATAACCGACTTCCGAACCCCGACAATGGTTTGCGATGACCTTGTTTTATCCCTTCTTGGTGGTTTTATCTATATTTACCATTTCCCTCTTCGGGAATAAATAAAATTAGGTGGCGACTCTCAT
The DNA here is from genome assembly GCA_963966055.1 of Lathyrus aphaca. NCBI lineage: Eukaryota > Viridiplantae > Streptophyta > Magnoliopsida > Fabales > Fabaceae > Lathyrus > Lathyrus aphaca. The sequence continues at coordinate 9,677,434 of OZ014520.1, read as the reverse complement.
GTCAGCCCAGCCGCGACCGTGTTCGCGAGGATCGTATTTTTCGAGGTACGACACCCATCACTAATGGTAGGAAAGATCCAATTATCCAGGTTGTAATCTTCATCATAATCTCTCACAGTATTGACTTGGTCCTTTATGATTCCTTGATTAGTGATACGAACAACACGAGCACGACAAACAAACTTCTGAGATTCTGCAGTAAAACCCAAACCAAACTTGTCAGACTCATAAGGAATGTCAGGAAGATGAACCCAAATAGTACAAACACCTTCTTCAACCACATCTTTAGCATCCTTGAGAGAAGCCATTGTAGGAGGTACTTTGGTAACAGCAGGAACTGGTTTAGCAGCAGGGATGTATTCAGTAGTAGGAACAACCTGAGGAACTACTTAAAATGTCTGGAAAGGAGTATCAACAAATTCACCCTCCATCTCAACATATTTAAAAGTATTCACATGACTGTCCATGTATTCTTCTTCACCATAAACAATGACAATCTTGCCTTTCATTGGATACTTCAGTTTCTGATGTAGAATGGAAGTCACAACACTTTCCCCATGGATCCAGGGGCGCCACAGCAAACAGGAGTATGCAAGATGAATATCCACCACATAGAAAGTGGAATCAAAGACTTGAGAGCCTACTTTGATTGGGAGATCCACTTCTCCATGCACCATTCTTCTTGAACCATCAAAGGCCCTCACTACCACATTACTTGGTCTTAATACAACATCTTCAAGGTTGAGTTTGTCCAGAACCTCCTTGGGTAACACATTCAATGAATAACCATTATCCACCAACACATGAGATAAAGTAGTGCCCCTACACTCAATGGAGACGTACAGAGCTCTATTATGATTTCTTTTAGCAGGAGTCAGATCAGCATCAGAAAAACTTAAACCATTATCACTAGTCAGATGAGCAACACAATTCTCAAACTGGTCCACAGAGATTTCATGTGGCACATGAGCAGTCTTCAGGAACTTGATTAAAGCCTTGACATGGGCTTTAGAACATAATAGCAGAGATAACATAGAGAATTTAGAGGGAGTATGCCCCAATTGGTCAACACTATTATAATCACTCTTGCATATGATCTTTAGTACTTCTTCCATTTGCTTAGAGAGATCTTCACTAGCTGGTGCCTCAGCTTGAACAAGTTCAATCAATTTTCCTTTGCCCCGAGCCTCAGTACTTGGCCCAGAGTTAGAGATATGAATTGGAGCAGCAACAGTCTTTGAGGCGTCTTCTGGAGAGAAAATTCTTCCACTCCTAGTAACCTTACTGGACCCAACAATATTTTCAACATCAGGATTAACACCAACAACATGTGTATCATTTAAAGGCTCTTGCTTGACACCATGGATATAAACATTAGAACCATAAAGGGTATAGCCTTATCAGAAGTATATGGGATAGGACCAGGATTAGTAATAATCATTGGAGCCACCTTTGGCTCAGCAATAATCTTCATATGACCTTTAGAAGTGATCCTCACTGGAGATTTGGAAGTAATCTTCACAGGAGTCTTATCAACCATAGCCACATCTTCAGGCTTCAGATCTTGGGCCATACCTTCACATAAACTTTCTACAGAAGGGGTCTTCTCAAATAATATAGTATGGTTGTCCATCAGACGTTGAATACATTCCTTCAGCTTCCAACAACTATTAGATTGATAGGCACAGAAAAAACAATCTTCATTGCAACCCGGAAATAAACTGGCTTGCATCAGCTTCTTCTTGACAATGGATAGAGGAGTAGTTAACTCAACCACAATATAAACAGAAGAAACTTCATCAACAACATTAACATCCTTCTCATGCTTGGGCATAAGATCAGTAATCACATTAGGAGTTTCAGGAGGGTCAAACTCAATTTCTCCATTTTCAATCATATCCTGAATTTTATTCTTCAATGCCCAACAACTATTAGTATCATGGCCAAGACTATTAGAATGATATGCACACCTTGCATTGGGATTGTAGCGGGGAGAGGAAGTGTTGGGATTCTGAGGAGGATCCTTCAAAGTAATCAGCTCTCCTTTCAACATGTGTTGCAAAGCCTGAGCCAATGACATATTGATCTTCATAAATTGCCTCCTAGGCTTGGGCTGACTATTCTGCTGCTGCTCTTGTGGTGCAGGTGTAAGATTAGAAATCAAAACAGCTCCCACCGATTCGTTACGATTATTACGACCCTGTTTTCCATACACAACATTGGATTCCTTCTTCCCATTGGAAGGCTTCTTGGTGGTACTTGAGGAGGCAACCATCTAAATCTTTCCATTTCGTATTCCATTCTCCACACGTTCTCCAGTTATTATCAGCTCAGTGAAACCAGATGATGAGCTTCCAATGAGATGACTATTGAAAGGACCAGTCAACGTACTCATAAACATATCAACCAATTCCCTGTCAGTCAAAGGGGGTTGAACTCTACTTGCAAGATCTCTCCACTTCTGAGCATACTCCTTGAAGCTTTCTTTAGAACCCATGGACATGCTTTGGAGCTGCATGCGAGTTGGTGCTAAATCAGAGTTATATTGATACTGCTTATAGAAAGCCTCAGCAAGATCATCCCAATTACGAACGTTGTTACTCTCTAGTTGATAGTACCATTCCAGTTAAGCTCCAGCCAAACTCTCTTGGAAGAAATGAATCCACAACTTCCTAGCAGGACTATGTGGTTGAATCTTCCTAACATAAGATCTCAGATGCAACTTTGGACATGACACTCCATCATACACCACAAAAGCAGGAACTTTGAAACCAATATGGTTGGAGACCCCATAAATTAAGATCAAATCTTCAAAGTCAAACCCAGAAGTCTTCTGTAGTTCTATAGCATTCACCCGGTTCTCTAGTATCTTATATTTCTCCTCACCAGTCGAATCATGGTAATAATTCTCTTCATAATCAGAATCTTCAGTAGTACCATGAAGACTGCCTTCTTCTCTCTCAGAATTTTCATCCCTAGGATTTTCAAATTCTTCATCTATCTTGACTGGACCTCTAAACCTTCTACCCATGTTGATGAAGCCAACTGGTTTTCTGGTCTTCTTCTTTTTCTTGGTCAGAAGTGCCTTCAACTCATCTTGTCCCCTGGACAAATTCAGAATCATCTCTTGAAATTGGGCATTCAGAGTCTGGAGTTCCTTGATAGTTTGTTCGAGAGCCATTTCTGCTTAAATAAACAGCGAGAAGATAAGATACTTGTTGTAAGAAACATGTGATGTAATGATATGGTATGTGGATGCATATGCAATGTTTTCAAGGACCGCGAGATTTAAATTTTTTTAAATAAAAACAAAACTTTTATTAGTAAATGTTTAATATAAATTTCCCCTTGGGCTTACAATGAAAGGAAATAATCATAAAATACAAAGAAATAAATATATGGGACTTAGGTCTCCCATGGACGCTTCCTCTTTGTGTTGAGGTATGTGTTGAGATTCTGCTCCTCGTGAAGTTGCTTTGTCAGCTCCAACACTCTTTCTTCGCTAATCCTGAATTGAGCTTCAAAGGTATCTCATTGCTCTTTCAGTTGGATCCAGGACTTTTGCAGCTCTTCCAAGTCAGTGGGCATATCTGGATGAAGAATGGTATAAGGAACATCTCCTTCAGCAACAAGCTCCATAGTAACCGGTAGAACAACATGATATGGCATCATAAGAGTTTGAGCATGAGATCACACCCATCTGAAGTAAGGTTCCATAGGAATGGAATACTTTGGTTCCAGAGTCTTGCTATCAACCTTGTTCACTTTACTCCAAGCTCGTATAAACCTTTGACGGTAACCTTGAAGATCTTTGTCATAGTCGAACACAATACCCTGAATAAGCATGTCATGAGGACCATTACTCTGAGCATAACCAAACTGTCGTAGAGCTAAAGAAGGGTTATAAGTAATGCCCCATCTTATGCCAAGAAGTGGCACATTAGGGAACTCCCCACAACGGTCAATAATAGTAACATTCTTCATATATTGAGAACACCAATGAATGTCTGAATGAGAAAGTGACATGACCCTCTTAGACCACCTTAACCCTTGTTCATTCTTCATCACTGATCAAGGAAGGTGAGAAGTAAACCACCTAGATAGTAGAGGTATGCAACACATCAATGTTCCCCTCGCCTTCTTAGTACAAGTGTGAAGAGAGTGTAAGATATCTCTAAGTAAGTTAGGCACTGGATTGCGAGTCAGAAATATGTTGATGGCGTGTACGTCTATGAACTGGTCTGGATTAGGGAACAACACTAAGCCATAGATTAATAAGGCTAATATCTCCTCAAAATCATTATAGCTCATAGCATCCAAGAACACATGAGCTTTCTCCATTAATACCTTAGCAAGAATACCCTTAACCCCGCTTCTCGTTTCTAGGATGATGTCCGATTTCTTCAAATGTAGGGCTGCAACAATGACTTCAGGTTTAGGCTCTTTCTCGAAGCCTGTGAAGGGTCTCTGATCAAGGATATGTATACCCAGTAGTTTGGAGAACTCCTCCATTGTAGGAACCAATTGATAGTCGGGGAATGTGAATCAATGATGTTTAGGATCAAAGAACTGGAATATGACACTCATCATGTCTTCATTGAATCCTGAAGTAACTAGATCCATCAGGTAACCATGGTTCTTGATGAATTGGGAGCTTTCAGAAACTTTAGAGACCAATTACTTAAGCTTAGAAGGTATCCCTACAAAGTTGATCCGGATAGTGTTCCTACGAGCAGAAGCCATTACCTGCAACAAAAAACAAAGATAAATCCTTTGGTCCTTGAAATGGTTAGTGAAAATGCTATGCTTATGATGTCATGATGTCATGATGTTATTCTCAATCACAAACATGTGGCATACACAAACAAGTCACACAATAGCCCAAGGTTTAGAGGCTTGCATGAGGTTTAAAGGTAAGTACCCTCCCCTGAAGTTTAGATGGGTTCATCATGTCCTACAAAAGTAACCAAGTTCTAAGGGATCTCAATATCACTAATCCTTCCCAAGGGTTGTTGTTCAGTAGGCAACTGACTTGACAACCAAAACCTCCCAAGGTTAGAATCTCAATGAGCGTAGCATCGAGAATCAACTAACTTTAGACTTCTCCAAAGCCGGCTATCTCACTAATTTCTAAAGGCCAAGTTGGGTTAACTAGGGTTCTACGAAGTTAGTTAGTGTAATGACAACATATGGCAACCTCAGGTTATCCTCAACTTACTTAAAGAACATAAGAACCAACCAAGAAGTCACACTAACGTATCCACCAGATCAACCATATCAGTATACGCCGTATAGTTTCCTTGGTCTATTGCTAATTACCTAGGGTACACTAGATCCGAGTTAGGATCTTTCACACAAAAGCCCAACAGATAATATAAAGCAAACAAAACAAACAATTAAGTGATCTAATTCATAAGGGTACCCTCTTTTACTTAGTAAGTCCCCAACAGAGTCGCCAATTCTGTAACATGGTGGAAGAACTGACTTTCTATAAATGTTGCAGATAGCAAGAGTCGCCACTGACTTTTATTTTATCCAAGTGGAAAGGACATAAATGAACAGGAAAGACCTATTTTTAAAAGACTTGAGTTCGGGGGGTAGGTTATATAAAGGAAAGGTGTTAGCACCCTTTATATTCATGGTTATCCATGGGCTCTTAGTTACTTAGTTCACTTAATTGTTTTGAAATGTGTGAAATGTGTGATTAGAAAATTTTCTAAGTACTTTGTAATGATCCTCGTAGGGATGTATACAAAGCTTTTGTTTTGAAAATGTTTGAAAAATTGTGAGGTGTGAAAAGTATTTTAAAGGGTGTGAGCCAGTAACTTAGAGTTCCTACCCTAGACTAGTCTTTAATGTTCTTTTATATTCTTTCAAGGGTAAGATTATCCCTATTATTAAGGAATAAATAGCCATTACCTTGGATTTGTTTAAGGGACGGGCGCAGGGTCATCGTACGGTCAACGAAGGTAACTAGAGGGTGTCTTTAGCAATTGGGAGGGACTATCATCTTTTAAACCGAAGGGACAAGATCATTCTAGGCAACACCGTAGGCAACATCGTAGGGACTTTATCTTTTAACCGGGGGGAGGGACAAGATGATTTCATTTATAGGGTTTTGCTTAAGACACCCCGCTTTCGAGGGACTTGACCGTTTAAAAGGCAACTTAAGAGAAGTAACCCTAGGAGGTGCAGACAGCGATCATAGATCGACTTATGTGTGTGAGTGATTATATTTTATTATTTAATCTTTTTATTAATTATCTAAGTTCGATTAATTAGAATTAGGTTTTCACTCCCTATTTACTAACCAAGCAATTAAATAATATAATTAAAAAAGACGGAAAAATAAAACTACGCTATTACAAGGCTTTGGGGCAGATACAAAATAATCGGGCGAAAAATAAATTACAATAAATATAAACCTATACATTTTTTTAATTATTTATATAAGGCAAAAATAAAAATAAACAAATAAAGAGAGATATTCTAAGTAATTAAATAAAATCAAGATAAATTAATTAAATTTTAATTAGGGTTAGTTAGAAAAAATTAGGTTTTTAGAGAAAATTTAGATTTTTCATTAAAGAGAATTAAATTAGTCATTAATTATAATTTAGAAAAATATACAAAAGATAAATATATACAAAAATTATTATTAACTTATGAAAATATAAAGAAAATTTAATTAGGTATATAATTATGGCTAAAGAAAAAAAATAGGGATTTAATTAGAATAAAATAAGGTCATTAAATATTTTTTAGAAAATATTAATTTAAGTTATTATTTGATTAATCAAATTAAAAAAATAAATTTTTTAATAGAACTAATTATTTGTAAAAAAAAAGTTAGTAGAGTTTTTAAGAAGAAAGTTTTTTTTAAAAACAAATTAGAGTTATTAAATAGTTATTTAAAAAAAAAAGAAAAAATTAAAAAAAACAAGAAAAAAAAGAAATCACAAAAAAAGAGAAAGAATTACACAAAAACAAAGACCTGGGAATCGAACCCAGGTCTGGGATGTTTAAAGGGTACACCATCAGCTAGCTGAGCCACACACACTTATGCAACATTCATGCGAAGCAAAATAACAAAAAACATTTTCAAAATTCAAAATTTTCAGACGCGCCAAAAGGTCGTCTTCAACCTCTCATCCTACGAAATTTCCTGCGAATTCTGCCATGAGTTTTCCTGCGATTTTTTCCGCGAATAAAACCTGCATTTCATAAAACATTACGTACACGCAAAATTAATCCATTATAATCATGTCAATCGATTGTAAATGAGGTCAAAGGTCCAAATATCTCATCAACCTATCTTGAAATCGCTTCAATCGAAAATGCCCAATTTCGTCCTCCAAACCCTAACTATGGTGAATTCTCAAACCTGCATTGAAAACTCAACCCAACCATCCAGAAACGCTCTACACATGATGACAAACACGTTTAAACAAGCAAAAGCAATTTATAATATGTGAATGAATGGAATCGAAAATTTCAAGAAAACTATAAAAATGCATTCGGTTTGCATATTTGATCATGGTTTTGATGATGATAACAGTTGAAACATATCCAGAATGTCTCCAGGAATCGATTGCTACCTTCAAAACCTTTGAAAATTGGCTATAACAAAGAAACCGAATGTGAGTTTTTGTGTGAAAACTTTGAAGTTGGAGAGTGATCCTTGAACTCCGATTTTTGTCCCCTATGTTATGGATGTGTTGTGCTTATGTAGTAGAGTGAATTTAGGTCAAAATCTGGACCTTCATACAATGGATTTTGATTGCTTGGTAATGAATAAATCTCACTTCTATTTCTGTCACAAAATCAAATATCTTATTACCAATTATACCTTTCACGAATTTGGATCATCTTCAATCAATTTAAATGCAATATATTTGATTCTAGAACAAATATTTGATCAAAATATTGACTTTTTATATTTTATATTTATTTAAATTGAATTTTATCAAATAAAATCCAAATAAATAAAAAAAAAATTATAAAAATCAGAATAATTGGTTATTGGGTCGTGCATGACTTTATCTTTGAGATTGGGTTGCAATTTGATGGGCCCATTTGGAAAATTTTGAAGTTTAGGCCTTATTTGCTTCATACACCCCTTGAAAATTACCAAACTTTGACAAGGTATAACTCCCTCAATTTTAAGGCTATGAAGGTGTTCTTGGACTTTTTAGAAATCTTAGAGAGTCCTCTAACCAACCTTTTTGGTCCCATGTACATATCTTTTACCATTTTCATATTATGAGCTTTGGAAAAGTTGACTTTTTGTTGACTTTTAAAAGGACCTATAATGTCTTAGCTCATACCTTCCAAATGAAGTATTTTTAGGATTGTCTTGTGAGACACAAAGTTGTAGAGAATTCAATTTCCTTCAAAATGAGCTTTGTATGGGAAAGTTTTGATGAAGTATGTGAAAGTTATGACTGGTCAAAGTTCAGTTGACTTTTCCTATGAAAACCCTAATTTAGAAACTCCTGATTCTTGATGATCTGAAATTTCCTTGATGAATCATGATCAACCCTTCATAAAATGATGAATATTACCTCATAATCTTGATGTTGGCAAAAAAATCTTGAAGTTTGACTTTAATTTGACCACAGTTGACCTCAACTTAACTTTTTCACCAAATTAACTGATTTTTGGATATCTAAACATTTGACTGGTCAAACTTATTGGGAAAGCTTTGAAACTTGACATGGGGATTATTGAAGACATGTGGGATGTTATGAAGCTCACTTGAGGCCTTGGAAGCCCATTTATCTTGGAGAAATTCAAAACCTTAGTTATGGATCCATTGTTCAGGAGGAAACCTTGTTTGATGAAACTTTCAATCTTTTTGACCAATTGGGGACCTTATGACCATTGAGAAATCTTGAGACACATTGCCTTTATTGTGGGAGGGAAAATTTTAGGGTACAAAATATACCCTTTTCTATTGGATAAAATAAAAGTCGGTGGCAACTCTTGCTATCCGCACATGTTTTTGTCAAACAAAAACACCAAGTCAGTTCTCCCACCGTGTAACAATTATATATGAAGACACCTGAAGAAGTTTGGTCGGGACATCCACCAGATCTCGACAAACTGAGAGTATTTGGCTGTGTAGCCTATGCTCACATTAGGAAAGACAATGTCAAACCTAAAGCTCTGAAATGCATGTTCATGGGATATCCTGTAGGAGTCAAAGTTTATAGGCTATGGTGCCTAGAGCCAGGCCACAGGAGGTGTATCACCAGTTGAGATGTAGTTTTCAATGAAGCTGAGATGGCTATCACGAAAACTGACGATGTTGTCAAAGAGTTGGAACAGGGAGAAATTCCTGTTAAGGTGAAGCATAATGATGCTGAATTGCAAGACCCAGATGAAGTCGAAGAAGCAGAAACGGATGTAGAAGATGAGGAGACTGATAATGACTACCTGCTGGAAAGAGACAAGTCTAGAAGAGTCATCAAGCCACCTCAGAGATTTGGGTATGCAGATCTGATATCTTATGCCTTAATCTCTACAAGTGAGGTTCTAGACGAATAACCTAGAAACTATAAGGAAGTTTTGAGGAGTCGAAATAAGATTGAATGGCGGAAGGCCATGGATGATGAGATGAAATCTATTCATGATAACAACACTTGGGAACTGATCAAGAAACCTGATGGAGCCAGGTTAGTCTGTTGTAAATGAATTTTCAAAGTTAAGGAAGAAATCGAAGGAGTGACATCAAAGAGATACAAGGCAAGGTTGGTTGCAAGGGGGTTCACTCAGAAAGAAGGTGTCGACTTCAATGATGTGTTCTCTCCTGTTGTGAAGCACAGGTGCATTCGAATGTTGCATTCCATGGTGGCACAGTTCGACCTTGAACTAGAACAAATGGATGTGAAGATTGCGTTCTTGTATGGTGATCTTGATGAAATAATCCTGATGAGGCAACCTGAAGGGTATGTCGAAGATGGGAAAGAAGAGTATGTGTGTAAACTGAAGAGATCTTTATATGGGCTGAAATAATCTCCTCGAAAGTGGAATAGGATATTTGACAAGTTCATGGAACACATAAGTTTCATCAGAAGTCAGTTCGACCATTGTGATTACTTCAGATTTCGACCTGGTAATTCATTTGTTATTTTGTTGATTTATGTGGATGATATTATAATAGCAAGCAACAATGTTGAAGATGTAATGAGGGTGAATACTGAACTCAATAAGGAGTTCGATATGAAGGATCTGGGAGTTGCGTCCAGGATTCTTGAGATTGACATCTAGAGAGATAGAAAGCAATCGAGATTATGCTTATCTCAATAGGCATACTTGAAGAAGATTCTTGATAAGTTTGGTATGTCTAATTCAAAGCCTGTTGTTACTCCAACAAAGCCTCAATTCAAGTTGAGTATAGATCAGTGTCCCAATGCTGATGTCGAAAGAGCTTATATGAATAACATTCCATATGCTAATATAGTAGGTTCTTTGATGTATGATATGGTATGTACTAGACCCGACATAACATATGCTGTAAGTCTTGTAAGCAGGTACATGTCGAATCCTGGAAAGGCTCACTAGCAAGCATTGAAGTGGATTTTAAGGTACATAAATGGGTCTCTGAATAGAGTCCTAATTTATGGTGGAACCTTGGGGGAAGATAGTAAAGCAGCAATCGAATGATATGTCGACTCTGATTATGCAGGTTGTATGGATTCTAGAAAATCTATTTCTAGATATGTTTTCACTATGTTTGGCACAACAATTAGTTGATAAGCAACACTTTAGAAGGTTGTTGCCTTTTCAACCACTGAAGAGAAATATATCGCTATAACTGAAACTGTAAAGGAAGCATTGTGGCTTGAAGGTTTTGCAAAGGTGCTGAAACTTCAAGGTCGAAGTATCACTATTAAATGTGATAGTCAAAGTGAAATACACCCGTTGAAGAACTCAGCCTACATGAGCGAACCAAGCACATTGATGTGAGGATGCATTTTGTCAGAGGGGTAATCGAGCATGGATAAGTCCAAGTGCTGAAGGTTTCGAGAAATCATAATGCTGCTTATATGATCACCAAGATGTTGCCTAGTTGCAAGCTTCTCCATTGTATGCAGTTGATAAAGTTGCGTGAAGAAATCTAGTTTGTTTCTTGTTGGTATAGGGTGTGTTCCAAGGTGGAGATTTGTGGAATATTGGAACAAATCCTGGTACGAATAACATGTCGTCAAAGTCTGCTCACATGTTATTGTTTAATTGGGCCTTGTGTTATGGATCCAATTGTTTAAGTTAGCTTGTGCCCTAAGTTAGCTTGTAATGGGTAATCGTTGAAAAGCCCATTAGGTTAGTATGTTAGTTTTATTATAAATAACATACTAGTCTCTCATATTTTGCATAAGGGAAAATAGGAAGATAAAACCCTAATTCAAAAGTGAGAGAGGTTATTTGTTATTCTTGTATACTTGTAATCTTGTTTTAAGAGAAAAGAAAGAATATTCGTTTATAATCAATCCTTGTTGTTATCTTTGGTAACCCTAAACCCTAACCCTTGTGGGTTTCTTGAGAAACCTATTATACTTTGTTTTCTAAGGTATCCTATTCACAACATGTCTTAAATATGTCATTTAATGTCCTTTTTTTGTAACATAAATTTATACGTATTTGTATAGTTTCTAGTCCCATTGTTTATGTTGTCATTTGTTGTGGACCCCCTTACCTAAATCCTAATTCCATATGCTTTATTTGTCTAATTTGTGGTCCCATGGAGTATTTTGTCCTAAAGTGATGATCGTGTAATGTTTGATAAAACTAGAAACTATAGTAAAAATGTCACATATTTTAATCTCAATTTTCGCAGCACGAAAGAAAGCCCTTTTTTTAGGAAAACCTCCAAATAAAAAAGTGAGGAATAAAATCACAAAGGTTGTTTGTTTCAAGAAAAGCATAAAGATAATCAAAAAATTGTTGGAAAACTGCTCTGAAATGCGTTATTGTAGCCGCACATGACCACTACACTGAAACACGTTACCACCACCATACAAGACCACATCGTCCTCAGATATATTGTACGCCCCTCCGATTTCCCTTTCTGGACCATACATTTGATCACCGCCATCAAAATTTACACCATCATCGGTCAAAATCATACTCGCGAGAGAAAATCCAACAACTCTAAAAGAGATCGACGACTTACGTGAGGCTTGTATGGTACCTGATGGTGGCAGATACATTGGGGAGTAACATGAAAAAAATTGAAAGACTGTTTGATTTAAAGAGATCTTTGTTGTTGTTTTTATTTAAAGAGGTTGTTGTTGTTGTTCTCTTAACTTCAATATGTTACTCTAAATTCATCAATTCTTTATATAAAGTTATGAGACTTTAAGATGTATGATTTGTTTTCTCTATCAGATGCAATTCTACATCGTTGAAACTAACTTCTCTTTTAATTGATTAATGTTTTGACCATAATTAGTAATACATTAAAATTAGTATTTTTAATAATTCATTGTTGTCATACAAAGTGAGAGATCACTACTACGAAAAACCCATTTAACAACGATTGTAAACTACATGTAATCACGCAGATCAAGACATTGTTATGTAGAGTGTTGTCGTAAGTACTTTACTTATAATCACAGACCTGAGACCGTTGTTGTATTTTGGAAAATGTGTGGTATATTATAACAGTTATGTATAACAACCATTGTGATATATACCGAATATCACAACGGTTATGAGTTTCAACCATTGTGGAACGTACCCTTAGTTTATTATATACCAATGTATATTGCTTATTTTACCATACACCTAATTAAGGAAATACAACCATTAAAATTGGTAAAGAACAATATAATCTGAAAATTAAAATGTTCTTGAAAACTAACTTAAACACACCACTGTTTTCTGAATTACCTGTGTCTCATCGTGCACATTTTATGTTCCTTAGCACACATATGGTCTAATGGTTGGTTTCCTTCAATACATCGATATCTTTTATTATAATTTACCTCATCATCACCGTAATTGTTATGATGACTTATCATCATAACAATCATATAACAATCACGGTGATAAGTGACGACTGTAAACACCCCAAATTTTTCCTCTCCTTTTCTCACACCATGGCTTGTTATCTTTCATATTGCATTTGCATAAGCATATCATCTCACATTGCATATTTGTTTCACTGCATAAGTTGCACAATTAGGGTTTGTGATCAGATGAATCCAAGAAGTGATCTGAGCTATATCAAAGGTCTTGAAGCATTCCAAGATGGTCCACGAGTGTTCTATGATCATCTTATGCTCCCCAAGGTTCTTGAAATTCAATAAATCACAAAGCATTGCAAAGGTATAGAGGCAGATTGAGCAGTTTCTACACAGATGACCTAAAATTAGGGTTTTGGGTTTGAGGCCCTTAATCTCAATTTTTTTGGTCATTCTTGATTCCATTGGTCTTAATATGTTATAAGGATCATGTGTACCAAATTTGATGAAGAAATTCATTGTGGAAATCATCTGATCAACTGGTAACTTGTTGTGCAAGAAAAGTCAAAATCAGGGCATCTGAGGCCTCCACCAATGGTACCAAAAGGTCATCTTCATCATTTTAAGGTTCTATGATCTTTATTTGATCTTAGAAGTGGTTAGAAGTTCACAAGATTGAAGAATTTCAAGCCATTTGCAAACTTTCCATTTTTGGACATGACTTGTAATGAAAACTTTCCATTTTGGGAAAGATTTTCAACCTCCTCTTTCTTGATCAAAAAGGCTTCAAATGAAAAATCTTTAAACATGAAAGTTGTAGATTGGATCTTCCCATTTTAAAAAAGTACAAGAAATCCTCTTGATTCATCCTAGAACTCAAGATATGATGTTTCAAAGTTGAGAAAAATCTTATAATTTTCAAGTATGTGCCAAACAGGGATTTTTGCAAAACCAAGTTCCAAGACTTCTAATGACCTCTAATCCATCTCTAAGCATCATAACATGATAACACAACTTGCCTTGACCAAAATTATGCCTTGGATTGCGAGTTTCCATGGATCATTTTCACAAAATTTTCAAAGAGGGAAAATTGCAAAAGCCATACAATCTCTTGATCCAAGTGTTGAAGATCACTCAATTCAATCCAAAGGCCTTCCATGAATCAAGCTGAGGCAAGACAAGCCTTGAAAACTCCTCTGACCCGTGCCATGCTTGTGGTACAACACTTTTCACTTTTTTGCAAATTGGCTCATACCAATCAAACTATGCCACACCAACTCTCTGAACCAATCACAACTCTCTATACAAATATCATGGACCTCAAAACACACAACATTCAAGCCTGAATCCATTCATACACTCAGAATCACAAAAATCCTCCAAACCTTCAAGTCTTCGATTCTAACTGCACAACCAACAAAACTCAAAACTCTTTGCACCATTCATCTCAAAACCACTCAAGGAACACAAACCACCCTTCACAATGGCCTGAAAACCCCCATAACCAAAACACGATTTTTGAACTTCAAAACTGGGACTTCCAAAATAGCTCATATAAACTCCATCTAAGCCTTTCAGAAGCACAAAGGGATCCATTTGAGTGGTATTGCACAAAGGCGAGGTCCAGAAAGCTCCAGATTAGAAAGCTCCAACTCAGGTAGTCACCAAGAAATTTTTTTCCAGAACCCTCATTTTAAGTTACAAATTGATTCTATGTGCTCTCCTAATGATCGTGATGTCTTTACTTTTGAAAATGGTTGAGAAACAAGGATGTATTGTTGTTCTGAAATTTTTAACCTAAATATGTTCTTGTTCGATTCTTGATTTTGATGCATGATAAATGAGTTTTAGGGCTGGATTCTTGTTAAGGGAGGTTAGATGATTCATTCTGGAGATTTTGGGGGTTTGGGGTGGTGTTTTGAGTGAGCTCAGGTGAGAGACACGCCGGAGAAGACGACCGAATCTCTTCTTCGGTCGCCTGAAGGTGTTTAGCCCTAATCCTAATTAATTAGCCAGTTTAAATTAGGACCCTTGGATCATGTTTTACCCGCGTGCGTGAACGGCCCAGATCACCTCATTAAAAACCTAAACCTAATTAATTAGTTTAATTAATTTAATTTAATCAGAATCAATTGTGACCTTCAGATCACGCGCCAACTGAATTTTAAACCCTGGCATTTGGATTGCCATACCTGAAGTCACGCTGACCTGCCATCTGGACCATTAGATCTCTCAACTTTAGATCTCAGCCTCTCCTTTTGCATACTTCTCATTTTTATTTTCTTTACATTTATTTTCATATAATTATTTAAAATAGCAAAAATGTTTATAAAAATCTCATTTTCTGCATTTTTATTTTAAATATTTTTCAAAACTCAAAAACATTTTTATTTTTAATTTTTGCATTAAAAATGTATTTTTAAATCATTTAAATGTTTTATTTAATTAATTAAATGATTTTAATTAATTAAAAATACATTTATTTAAAAATCACAAAAAAATTTCATGAAGCATTCTCATACATTTAGAACAATTTACAAACCCATCACACAAATTTCTTTTTAGGTTTGATCATATTTTCACAATTTTCTTTGAATTAGGGTTTATAAAATTCACATTTTTCTAACCCTAATTTGAAAAAATCATTTCTGATCAACCATGATGAGTTTGCATTTGGTTCTTTTTGCATTGTTTCATACTTTGCATCTAGTATCTAGGTTATTTAATTCATAATTTTGCATTGCATTTTCAATTTTTTTAGCATTTTTCATGAAGAACCACCCAAAAACCCTAACTAACTTAGAAAATTCATATCTTCCTCTAGGTTTAGCTTCTGACCTCCATCTTTGGGTAGTGTTCTTATGTGTGTTTAGGGTTTGTTTGAGTTTATTTTCAAATTTTTATCATGATGTATGCTTCTGTTTTGGTCATGTGCATCTCATACATTCATAAAACCCTAATTTCTCATGTTCATTTGCATTCATCTTTGCATATCACCATCATGTAATCTTGACATGACATTCCATGCACTTGTATGTCATCTTAGATATCTTATAACATGTTTGAACATTGCTTGATCATTTCTTCATTCATTTGGTATGCTTTGCATTCATTGCCTTTCATTTGTATCCATGTGTTTCTAAGCTTCTAACATGCCTTATTTTGCATCTCATCCATTGTATGAACATTCATAAGCATCTCACATTCCTTTGCATCATTCCATAGCATATTTGCATAGTATATTCACTTCTTGTCTTGGTCTTTGCACCTTCATTTGCTTTATCTCCTTTTGCTTTGCATCTTATGCATTCACACTAACATTTCAGGGGCTTAGGGTAAGTTGTTTGGGATGTGGATTTGCCTTCACATCCTACCTATTCTCTTCTCTTCATTTACATATTCTACTTGTATTTGAAGTGAACTTTCTTCACTTGTGCTCTCTTGCTACTATCTCTTTCTTTTAGGTTACTTATCTTCTTCAGGAAGTAAGTAACATATTCTCCTTTCCCTTCTCTTTTCATCTGCTTCTTCCTTGGTGGCCTCCTGAAGATCCTTCTCTTTAAGCCAAACAAACCATAGGAACATCCAAGCATGATAATTTTAGGGTTGTATATAGTCTCCCCTTAGTTTATTTACCTTTGAGTCTCCTTGGGTCTCTCTTCTCATCTCATAATCAAGGCTAAACACTTAAAGCTTTAGGATTTTAAATTAGGGTTATGCCTGCATCCTTATCTTAGGATGGAGTGTATAACTTTAATCCTTAGTGTTAAACCTTTAATTTTTTTACACCTCTTAATCAAAACACCTAATAACTATTAAGACTTAAGCTTGTAACTTGGGCCTTATATTAGGGTTACATTTCTTCCTTTTGGTTAAGAGGGACTAACCCTAGCGTTTAATGGACAAGTCTCCCTCAAGTTGTCTTACAAACCTAAAATCCATTTCTTAATCTCACCCTTTAATTAAAATCCACATAATAAGGGCTTGTTATATAATGAATTTAATCCATAACCATGGATTAAGTTGAGGTATCTTCCTCAGCTTAAGTGTTCTCATCTATCATCCTTCTCTTAGGATGGTGTAATGAGTTCACTAATCCCTGATTAGAGATTAAACTCATTACTTAACACTAAACAAAATCCCAAAAACATCTTAATAATCACAAGTAGGTTAATAATCTTAATCATATATCATCAAGGTAATTAAGTTGGGATTTTCTCCTCATACTTAAGTAGGCTCATTATCCCTAATCAGGGAGGATACAATGAGTTTACAACCTTTGATTTAGGCTTAAGCTCATTATCTTACGCAAAACACCAAAAATAATAAAAAACTGAAAACACAAAAACAAACAATTAACGTCTCCTCCGGGATTCTTTTCTCATCACACTCACTCTGAAAATGAGAACTCACTTCTCCCGTCTAATGCAAGACAATTAGCACTCGAGCCAGACGAGTCACACACTTGAGCATAGACAAGCAAGCAGTTCACAGCAACATCATCCCAGTCTCTTTGAGACGAACTACAGTGTTCTGACTTCCTCTTTGCACGAGAGGATACGTAGGCATAACTTAATGGTTATATAACAAAATTCTCTTTGTCTTCCCCCTCTTTCAACTTTCTTTCTAAGCCTCAGTCTTTAGCATTTCACCCTTTCTTTTGCATTGACACTCTATACATTCTTTTCTCCCTAGCTTTTATACATAGTCAGCACATACACTACCCCTTTTAAACACAATCAAGTAAGCGTGGATCCCGTCGAGTACGACGGACGATCTGGGTGCTAATACCTTCCCAGGTCGTAACCAACCCCCTTACTTAGTTTCTCTGGTTCGCAACCGTCTTATCCATACCCTTCCAGGTTTATGCAACACTACCTTTCCTTCGGGATAAAAATGCCCAGCTGGCGACTCTATTCAACCTCAACCTCCAAAATCACCGACGGTTCGCATCTGCACCGGGACAAAAGTCTGGGGAGCGACAGCTTGGCGACTCTGCTAGGGAACCGTTGCAACCAGGGCTTCTGGTTCTCTTGTGGGTTTCTCCTAGCGCTTGTTTGTTTGTGTTTACTGGGGGTGATATATGTTATGTGTGCTTTTATTTTTGCTTTATTTATTGCTTTATGTACAACTTTACTAATTGCATTTACTTTATCGCTTTCATTTACCGCTTTATGCATTTCATTATCATATCATCTGTGCTGGTTTGTTGGTTTGCTTTGGTGGGAGGGGTATTCCAGTGAGAAAGGTACAACACAAAGGCCTGAGTGATAGACATAGGATTAAAGTGGATTCATATTCTTTCCCATTCCATTTCGGTCTGGTGCAGGAATATGAAAACACGGTTCAGACATGGGTTTCTTCTTGAGAACTATGTGCTACAGATTTCTTGTAGTGCTAGGGCTATCTGGAAAGCCTGCTAAGTCTGGATGACCTTGTTAGATGACCTTCAACATCTGAGGTGAATTAGAGGAGGATTCTTTATGATTAGGGTAAGCACTGTACCTTCGGGTTAAAAGTGTTTAACTTCTCATAATAGATCCGAATCTGAGGATCCTTGTTCTAGAACAATACCTGTGAGTGGGTTGGGTTGCTTACAGGTTTGCAGGAACCCTTGACCTCATCATACCCTGTTACTGGATTGGTTTAAGGTTACACTACTTTGGACTGATCCTTTGAAACCCTGGACAAGTGACTCTTTATTTGAGTCCCCCACCTGGTTACTGATTCTCAGACCTTCATCCGGAATTCTGAACACTCAAGGACCCTATCAAAAGCAGCTGATAATCCAGCACCTGAT
This sequence comes from Lathyrus aphaca, assembly GCA_963966055.1. Classification (NCBI taxonomy): domain Eukaryota; kingdom Viridiplantae; phylum Streptophyta; class Magnoliopsida; order Fabales; family Fabaceae; genus Lathyrus; species Lathyrus aphaca. The sequence goes on along the minus strand of OZ014520.1, from coordinate 9,658,666 downwards.
CACAAACCCTTGCATATCATAAGCACACATCATACTGCATCATTTAACATTTATCTATTTATTTCACATGGTATCCACATTTTCTTTGGTTTGGTTTTTACCGTTCTTCTGCTTCATCCATCTTCATCAGATATCTTCTCCATCAATTCTTCAGCACTGCTTCAGCTATCTTCTTCAGTTATCTCCTTCAGTTTTCTTCATCAGCACATCTTCAGTATGGATTCAACTAGGAAGAGCAACATTACTTACCACTTCTTTGAGTACCCTCTGACAGGCATCAGGAAAATTCAGGCCCTTATCACTCCTGATCATGTTCCCTTATTCAGAGAGCATTATGGTGGGATCCTGGACATGATCATGGACTTGGACACATCACAGAGGAACATGATTCACACCTGTCTTCAGTTCTATGACCCTCCTCTCCGTTGTTTCACTTTCCCGGATTTTCAGATAGGCCCTCTATTGGAAGAGTATTCTATGTTGTTGGGTGTCCCTATCAGAAGGGGGATCCCTTTCAACACAGAGATGACTGCTCCTAAGAATGAAGACATAGCCAAAGATTTACATTTGGAAGCCACCATCATTGATCAGCATATGACTTCCAAAGCTGGAATCCCAGGCCTTCATCTAGATTTCTTGATCACTCAGGCTACAAAGCAAGCTGCAACAGGGAATTGGGAAACTGTCTGTGCTCTCCTAGCCCTCAACATTTATGGTATCATCTTATTTGCAGACGAGCCTAAGTTTTTAAGCAAGAATGTCATCCATATCTTCATGCTCAAGAACCCAGTACCTACCTTGTTTGGAGATTTCTATTACTCAGTGCATCAAAGGAATGAGAAGCAGGGGGGAGACTGGTGATATGTTGTTCACCTCTCTTCTACAATTGGTTGATGAGACATATGTCGAAGACGAAAGCTTTCCTGAATCCACATTAGTCAAGGAATTAGGCAAAGAGGATGATTTCCCTTACTTCAGAAGATATCAGGTGGTGTACTCAGAACACCAAGGGCAGGGACATAATTACAAGCTGTGGACAATATCCTAATGTACCTCTTATTGGAGTAAAAGGTTGCATCAATTACAATCCTTTACTTTTCAAGAGACAGTTGGGGTATGCTTTGATACATCCACCTAGGGAGCAGGACTTAGCAGAATCTCTTTATTGTGCCTTTCAGAGCAATCATGCCATTGTCCGACAAGCAGCCTGGGCTTGGGACAATATACAGACTAAAGGGACTGCTATTTTGGGGAAGTGCAACAACATAGCTTCGGCTCAGTACACTGAATGGTCTCGCATCAGAGGACGGATCACTCGCATGCCATTCACTCTGGAAGATGTGCCAGGGCCATCAGCAGTAGAGCCTGTAGCTATAGTCAATTTGGAAGAGTTTGAAAAGGTGAAAGAAAAAAATGCCCAGTTAGCTGAAGCTTTGAAGAAGACCCTTTGGGAAAGGAATGATGGACGTCTAGACATTGATAGGTTAGAGAAGCTCCGTATCGAGCATGTGACTAAGATTGAGAAAAAATAGGACTTCATCAGAAAAGCCCGAGCGGGAGAACTGGTATTGAAGAATGCTTGTAAAGAAGCCAAGATTCAGAAAGCCAGAGCTGAGCACTATCTGGAAGAGAGTCAGGCTAGGTGGATCAGAATCACTGAAGCTCGTTTGCAAGAAGATCAGAAGATGCAATCCAAAATAGAGCAGTTGGAAGCCAATGAGAAAAGAAGCCAAGAGGCACTTTTAGCAGCTCAGAAGGAGATCTCAGAGTTGAAACTCCAGGCGGGGTTGGAGAGATCAAAAGACCAAGACAAGTATCAGAAGTTGACAAACGCCATTGCAACCAGGAACCTTCTTATCAGGACCATCACAGAGCATCCAGTTGGACCAGTGACTGATGCTCTCCTGAAGGAAGTCAAGGAGGATGACTTTGGGCTGGATGTTTGATTTCTCTTTTACTTGTATTTTATTTTGGTTGTACTTTATTTATCCATGGTGATTTTGTTTGTATTCCTGACTTGATTGTATTCTAACCCACCATGGGAACTTGTTGTAATCATAAACTATGTATTTTGGCATTTTGTAATGTTATGGTTTATGTGTTACCTGGATCTTCTTTTGAACTTCGTTTGCTTCAACATCTTCATCATTCCCAGAGGTCTGGAAGGTCAAAACCAAAGAGCCAAACCCCCTACCCTCTGAAGACAAATAGACATATTGCATTGTATGCTAACTTCATATTCTTTGTGTTGCAGATGTTTTGTTGTTGTTTTCTCACTTTGCTGCTTGTTTCAGGAAATATTGCTCGTAGGAGGGTCTTTCCCGTCAATCGCATCCACATATATCCAACTCGCAACAACCTTCCGAGTCTACAAATGGATCAGTTACAACAAGAACTGACAGATGTGAGGACTCAGATGACTGATGTGAGGACAAAAGTGAGGAATCAGATGAATCAATTCATGGCTGTAATGACTGGGCTAGCACAGACCCAGGAAATATTGAGGGAGTTAGTTGAGCGGCAAACTCCAGAAGATAACCATGCAGGCACTGGAGGTACTAGTAACAACGCGCACAATCAGCCGCAAACAAATCCACCATAGTTTGGGCCCCACATCAACCCTGAAGTCAATGTTATTGGAAATACCCAGAGAAACATTGGAGATCGTGTTCTATAGGAAGATCCCCAGGACGAGCAGTTTAATATTTAGGTGTTGGGGGCAGATGAAGCTTATGACCGTCGTCTGGACGAGATATCTGAGAAGCTGAGATCCTTGGAATCCCACAACTCTTTGGGATTTGATGTGATGGATATGGGCCTAGTTGAAGGGGTAAGGATTCCTCACAAGTTCAAACCTCCATGCTTTGAAAAGTATAACGGTACCTCCTGTCCTCGTACCCATTTGCAATCTTTTCTGGGAAGATTGAAAGTGTATACCATGGATGAGAAATTGTGGATGTTTTACTTTGAAGACTGTTTAACAGGGGCATCCAGAGAGTGGTATTCACACCTATCAAGGGCTACTGTCAGAAACTGGAAGGACTTAGCATAGGCCTTTATACGCCAATATCAGTACAACCTGGATATGGCTCCCAATAGGACCCTCCTGATGGGTATGTCTCAATCTTCAAGAGAACGTTTTCGGGAATATGCCCAAAGATGGAGACAACTTGTTGTTGTTGTCCAGCCACCTATGTCCGAAAGGGAAATGGCTGATATGTTTATGAACACCTTGCAAGGAACCTATATTGATAGACTTGCTGCCTTCTCTTCTACTAGCTTTGCTGATGTGGTTATAATGGGTGAAAGGATTGAAAGTCTATTAAAGATGGGTAAGATCTCTGACAATGGTGCTAGTTCCAGTAACACAAGGAAACCATTCTCCGGACCCAGAAGAACAAGAGAGACTAATGCAGTGCATGTTAACAGAGGTAGGCCCCAGTACATGCAAAGATCAATGGCCACTGTCACTATCCCTACTCCATCACCCCAACCACAACAGTATCCTCAGCAACAATAGTTTCCTCAATAGCAGAGATCTTATAACAATAACAACCAACAACAACGTCCGTTCCTGCAAAGGCCTTCTCAAATCAACAGGGTTATCGATCCCATCCCGATGCCCTATGCAACTCTACTTCCACAGTTATTAAAGCTCAACCTGATTGAATTGAGAACCCTGACTCCACCCGATCCTTTGAATCTTCCACGGAACTATGATGTCAACGCCAGATGTGCCTTCCACTTCAATGCACCTGGCCATACAACAGAGAAATGTAGGGCCTTGCACATGAAAGTTCAGGACTTAGTTGATTCCAAAGCTTTGAATTTTGCACCTCCACCTAATGTCACAAGGAACCCGATACCCAATCATGGTGCGCCTAAGATCAATGCCATTGAAGAGGACCAACCATATGTTCTAATTGATGACATTGCAAACATTCAAACACCACTGGCCAAAGTTAAAGCTCAGCTATTGAAGTGCCAAGTGTTTCCAGGTTGTGAGGCTTGTTGTGAAGCTTGCAAAGTTTCTGCCAATGGTTATGTAAATCTGAAGATTGGTATCAGCAGTCTTATCAGGGAAGGCATCTTGCAAATCACTTCAACAGTTCCCACTCCTACAACTTCAACAAACATCTCTCCTACAACATCAGCAAACACCATTTCAAAGGAATCTCCTACAACATCAGCAAACATTATCTCAACAAAGTCTACTACTACAACAACAACCATCATTGAAGACATCTCAACGGTCACCATTTATTATAACCCAACAACCATTCATGTTCCGGATTCTCTCAACGACAACTTCCATCAACATCAACATCAACATCAATAACTTCCTGCACCTGCACCATCTTCGATCAGACCTCCTATCACCATCTACTATGATCCTCAGACTGTTATAACTCCTTCTTCCGCAACAATCAGTCTGGTTACCATCACAGTGCCCGGACCAGTTCCATATGACAACAGCAGTGTCGTGCCTTAGCACTATGGCTCAGATCTATATTGCAACAGAAAGAAAGTCACACTTGACTCTTCAATTTCTACACCACAAATTGATAATGTCGGAGGAGGCGGAGGCTTCACTCGAAGCGTACGTCTCTTTGCCTCACAGTTACCAAGAGTTAATGCTGAAGCTGAAGCTGCTGCCAAAGCAAAAGGCAAGAGTGTGGTGCCTGAAGAACCAATTGCCAAGGAAAATCAAAAAACATCCTTTGATCAGGACGTAGACGAGTTCATGAGGATTATCAAGAAGAGTGACTACAAAGTTGTGGACCAGCTCCACCAAACACCCTCAAAGATCTCCATTTTATCTCTGCTCATGTGTTCCGAAGCTCACTGGAATGCACTTCTCAAAGTCTTGCACGCAGCTTACGTGCCTGAGGAGATTATAGTTAATCAGCTAGAAATGGTGGTTTCAAATGTCAATACTAGACATGGACTAGGGTTCACCAATGTTGATCTGACGACGGAGGGTCGTAATCATAATAAGGCTTTACATATCACCTTGGAGTGCAAAGGTGTTGTACTTTCTCATGTCTTGATTGACACTGGGTCATCCCTTAATGTCCTTCCAAAGAAAGCCTTGGTCAAGCTGGAATATGATGGTCTTGCACTCCGTCCGAGTAACCTAGTTGTGAGAGCCTTTTATGGTTCTAAGAGACCGGTTCTCGGAGAAATTGAGTTGCCTGTGGTAATTGGTCCACATACTTTCAAAACTATCTTCTATGTGATGGATATTCAACCTGCCTACAACTGTTTGTTGGGTAGACCTTGGATTCATGCCGCTGGCACAGTAACGTCTACCCTTCACCAGAAGTTAAAATATGAGTGGGAAGGCCAAATTATCACCACCTGTGGAGAGGAGGACATCTTTGTCAGTCACTTGGCCACTTACAAATACATAGAGATGGATGGGGAGATCCATGAAACTATGAGTCAGGGTTTTGAAGCTCTCAATGTCAACGAAGCAACAGTTGAAGTGTCGGGTACTTCAATTGCTTCTTACAAACAAGCTCGGAAGGTTGTTGAAGATGGGAATGCCCAAGGCTGGGGCAAGCTGCTACAAATTCAGATAAAAGAGGACAAATTCAGTTTGGGTTATAGACCATCCCGACAAGCTCAAGAGGAGGCTGCTAAAGCTCCCAAATTCATAAGTAGGGGAATGCTGACCCCAGATGCTATCAACAATGTGGAAGACGATGCTGAAAGCGACTACAACCTGGAAAGATGGATTCTACCAAGAGTCTCGGGCCAACACGTCCTCAACTGGTCTTCCCAGGAAATTATAAGGGTTACTGCTGCAGAGTAATTATTATTTCCTGTTTAAGCATGCATCAAGTCCTGTATCTTGCCCAAGGTGTCAGGACTCATTTTGTAATAGGACTATATATGTATTTTGTGAAAATTGAAATTAATGAACAATGGACATCTTTTTGCAAACAATCTTTTTCGCTCACTGTCTTTTCATTTTTGTTATTTTCGCACAAAACAATAAATGGCAATGTTTTCTTAATAAACTTCATCCACTTTTTCTAAATAAGACAAAATAAATCACTAAAATGAACAAATCTCAACCCTTGCAGAGATAGTCCTCCAGATTGCACCAACAACAACACTTCTATGACCTTGTATGACTTCGACAATCCGATTAATCAAGCAGATGAAGGGGTTGATGAAGACTATGGTTTGCCTGAAGAGTTAGCCAGGTTATTGAGACAAAAGGAAAAAGTGATTTCTTCTCATCAGGAGGATATTGAGACTATCAATCTCGGTACCGAGGAAGATATAAAAGAGGTGAAGATCGGGGAGAGTCTGCAAGCTCCAGTGAAATAACAACTCATCAGTATGCTCCGGGAATATGTCGATGTGTTCGCTTGGTCTTATTAAGATATGTCGGGTCTGGATACAGACATTGTCATGCACATGCTGCCATTAAAAGAAGATTGTCCACTAGTTAAATAGAAGTTGCGTCGTACTCGCCCAAACATGGCCATGAAAATCAAAGAGGAAGTACAAAAGCAGTGGGACGCCGATTTTCTTGTTGTAACTAGTTACCCGCCGTGGGTTGCTAACATTGTACCCGTACCTAAGAAAGATGGCAAGGTACGTATGTGTGTCGATTACCGGGATTTGAACAGAGCAAGCCCGAAAGATGATTTCCCATTACCTCACATTGATGTATTGGTAGACAACACGGCTCAGTTCTCGGTATTTTCCTTTGTGGACAGATTCTCCGGATACAATCAGATTAAGATGTCACTTGAAGACATGGAGAAGAAAACTTTTATCACACCCTGGGGCATGTTCTGCTACAAAGTAATGTCGTTTGGTATGAAGAACGCCGGTGCAACATATCAACGGGCTATGGTAACATTTTTCGACGACATCATCCATAAAGAAATTGAGTGCTATGTGGATGATATGATTGCCAAGTCCCTCACAGAGGAAGATCATTTGGTGAATCTACTGAAATTGTTCAAGGACCTGAGGAAATATCAGTTGAAGTTGAACCCCAACAAATGCACATTTGGGGTACGTTCTGGTAAGCTGTTGGGTTTTATTGTAAGTGAAAAAGGAATTGAGGTTGATCTCGATAAAGTCAAAGCTATTCAGGAAACGCCTGCACCTAAGACTGAGAAAGAAGTTCGAGGTTTCTTAGGTAGATTGAACTACATCTCAAGGTTCATATCTCATCTCACTGCAACCTGCGAACCTTTGTTCAAACTGTTAAGAAAAGAGCAAACAGTCAGGTGGAACGATGACTGTCAGAGAGCTTTTGACAAGATCAAAGAATATCTGCAAGAACCTCCAATTCTCATGCCTCCAGTCGAAGGAAGACCTCTAATCATGTACCTGACAGTATTAGAAGAGTCGATGGGGTGTGTGTTGGGTCAGCATGACGAGTCTGGTCGAAAAGAGTATGCAATATACTACCTAAGCAGAAAGTTTACCGACTATGAACAACGTTATTCACTGCCCGAGAAAACTTGTTGTGCTTTAGCGTGGGCTGCTCGCCGACTGAGACAGTATATGTTGACTCATACTACCTTATTGATCTCAAAGATGGATCCAATCAAGTACATATTTGAAAAGCCAGAATTTACCGGAAGGGTTGCAAGATGGTAAATAATTCTAACAGAATATGACATTCAGTACACCTCTCAGAAAGCCATCAAGGGCAGTGTATTGTCTGACTATCTAGCTGAGAAACCCATTGATGATTACCAGCCTATGAGATTTGACTTCCTTGATGAAGACATCATGTTTTTTAAAGCAAACGATTGTGAAGAGCCTAGTCACACTGAAGGGCCTGACCCAGAAGAAGCATGGACTATGATGTTTGACGGGGCAGTTAATTGCAACGGTCGTGGGGTTGGTGCAGTGCTTATTTCACCTAAAGGGGTTCATATGCCTTTCTCAGCAAGACTCACCTTTGCCTTCACTAACAATGAACCAGAATACGAAGCTTGTATCATGGGTCTTGAGGAAGCCATTAATCTCATTTTCTGCATTTTTATTTTAAATATTTTTCAAAACTAAAAAAAAATTATTTTTAATTTTTGCATTAAAAATGTATTTTTAAATCATTTAAATGTTTTATTTAGTTAATTAATTGATTTTAATTAATTAAAAATACATTTAGGTATTTAAAAATTACAAAAAATTTCATGAAGCATTCTCATACATTTAGAACAATTTACAAACCCATTACACAAATTTCTTTTTAGGTTTGATCATATTTTCACAATTTTCTTTGAATTAGGGTTTATAAAATTCACATTTTTCTAACCCTAACTTGAAAAAATTATTTATGATCAACCATGATGAGTTTGCATTTGGTTCTTTTTGCATTGTTTCGTACTTTGCATCTAGTATCTAGGTTATTTAACTCATAATTTTGCATTGCATTTTCAAATTGTTTAGCATTTTTCATGAAGAACCACCCAAAAACCCTAGCTAACTTAGAAAATTCATATCTTCCTCTAGGTTTAGCTTCTGACCTCCATCTCCGGGTTGTGTGTGTTTAGGGTTTGTTTGAGTTCATTTTCAAATTTTTAGCATGATGTATGCTTCTGTTTTGGTCATGTGCATCTCATACATTCATAAAACCCTAATTCTCATGTTCATTTGCATTCATCTTTGCATATCTCTATCATGTGATCTTGCCATGACATTCCATGCACTTGTATGTCATCTTAGATATCTTAGAACATGTTTGAACATTTCTTGATCATTTCTTCATTCATTTGGTATGCTTTGCATTCATTTCCTTTCATGTGTATCCATGTGTTTCTAAGCTTCTAACATGCCTTGTTTTGCATCTCATCCCTTGTATGAACATTCATAAGCATCTCACATGTCTTTGCATCATTCCTTAGCACATTTGCATAGTATATTCACTTCTGGTCTTGGTCTTTGCACCTTCATTTGCTTTATCTCCTTTTGCTTTGCATCTTATGCATTCACATTAACATTTCAGGGGCTTATGGTAAGTTGTTTGGGAGTGAACTTACTTGTCTTTGAAGTGAACTTGCTTCACTTGTGCTCTTTTGCTCCTATCTCTTTCTTTTAGGTTACTTATCTTCTTCAGGAAGTAAGTAACCTATTCTCCTTTCTCTTCTCTTTTCATCTGCTTCTTCCTTGGTGGCCTCCTGAAGATCCTTCTCTTTAAGCCTCACACACCATAGGAACATCCAAGCATGATAATTTTAGGGTTGTATATAGTCTCCCCTTAGTTTTTTTTTTACCTTTGAGTCTCCTTGGGTCTCTCTTCTTATTTCATAATCAAGGCTAAACACTTAAAGCTTTAGGACTTTGAATTAGGGTTATGCCTGCATCCTTATCTTAGGATGGAGTGTATAACTTTAATCCTTAGTGTTAAACCTTTAATTTGTTTACACCTCTTAATCAAAACACCTAATAACTATTAAGACTTAAGCTTGTAACTTGGGCCTTATATTAGGGTTACATCTCTTCCTTTTGGTTAAGAGAGACTAACCCTAGTGTTTAATGGACAAGTCTCTCTCAAGTTGTCTTACAAACCTAAAATCCATTTCTTAATCTCACCCTTTAATTAAAATCCACTTAATAAAGGCTTGTTATATAATGAATTTAATCTCTAACCATGGATTAAGTTGAGGTATCTTCCTCAGCTTAAGTGTTCTCATCTATCATCCTTCTCTTAGGATGGTGTAATGAGTTCACTAATCCTTGATTAGAGATTAAACTCATTACTTAACACTAAACAAAATCCCAAAAACATCTTAATAATCACAAGTAGGTTAATGATCTTAATCCTATATCATCATGGTAATTAAGTTGGGATCTTCCCCTCATAATTAAGTAGGCTCATTATCCTTAATCAGGGAGGATATAATGAGTTTACAACCTTTGATTTAGGCTTAAGCTCATTATCTTACGCAAAACACCAAAAACAATAAAAAACTGAAAACACAAAAACAAACAATAAGCGTCTTCTCCGGGATTCTTTTCTCATCACACTCACTCTAAAAACGAGAACTCGCTTCTCCCGTCTAATGCAAGACAAATAGCACTCGAGCCAGACGAGTCACACACTTGAGCATAGACAAGCAAGTAGTTCACAGCAAAATCATCCTAGTCTCTTTGAGTCGAACTACGGTGTTCTGACTTCCTCATTGCACGAGAGGATACATAGGCATAACTTAACGGTTATCGAACAAAAGTCTCTTTGTCTTCCCCCTCTTTCAGCTTTCTTTCTAAGTCTCAGTCTTGAGCATTTCACCCTTTCTTTTGCACTAACACTCTGTACATTCTTTTCTCCCAAGCTTTTATACACAATCAACATATACACCACCCTTTTTAAACATAATCAAGTAAGTGTGGATCCCGTCGAGTACGACGGACGATCTGGGTGCTAATACCTTCCCAGGTCGTAACCAACCCCCTTACTCAGTTTCAATGGTTCGCAATCGTCTTATCCATACACTTCCAGGTTTATGCAGCATTACCTTTCCTTCAGGATAAAAATGCCTAGCTGGCGACTCTATTCAACCTCAACCTCCAACATCACTGACGGTTCGCGTCTGCACCGGGACGAAAGTCCGGGGAGCGACAACGACGATGAGATAAAGTAGAATTGTAGATTTCGATGAATTGAAGCAAACAGACCAATGAACCATATATTATGTGCTAAGGAACATAAAATGTGCAGAATAAGATGCAAGCTATTCGGAAAACATTGATTGATATAAGTTAGTTTTCAAATACATCTTAATTTTTAGATTATAAGTTTCTATGTCAATTTAAATGATTGTATTTTCAATAAAAGGATAGTGAAACAAACAATATACATAGTATATAGTAAACTAAATTTCATATAAAACATCAAAAAGATTTCATATATATATATATATATATATATATATATATATATATATATATATATATATATATATATATATGTGTGTGTGTGTGTGTGTGTGTGTGTGTGTGTGTGTGTGCGTGTGCGTGTGTGTGTATGTGTGTGTGTGTGTGTGTGCACTTTATCAACGCATATTATATGCTTGCTACCACCATCATCACCATGTATCATCTTTACTATACAACTTCAACTATTTCAAATAAAAGAAAATCAGTTAGTATTCAAAATAAATCTAGTAAAAGTTGAACCAAAATCCTAAGAAGTAGGAATGTTGCCTAAGTGAGAATGTAACAAAACAAGATACATTGTTGCCATATGTACCATTACAGGTAATGAAGTTCACCTAGCTTGTGAAGCATCCTGAGTATGAAAAACATCTTGTTCGTGAAGCAATGAAGAAAAAGTATATGGTGGATAAAATTTCCATCATAGCTTCACACTTCTTATACTTTTTCCATTGCTACACAAATAATATGTCTCATAGCCAAAGTATGATCTTTATTAATGCATTTCAAACGAATCTACAAAAATGAGAACAATCAACAAAAACAACATGAAACTAATGAGATAATGGGAACTATCTAACAAGAAGATGAAAGTAGAAAAATACCTTATTTTCCATAGCTACACAAACAATATGTACCATAGCCAAAGTATGGTCTTTGTTAATGCATTGAAGATGAATCTGCAAAAATGAGAACAATCAACAAAAACAACATGAAGTTAACGGGATAATGGAAGTAGAAGAATATCTAATAAGAAGATGGAAGAAGAAGAATACCTTCATATATGAAGCACAAGATTCACAACTAATAGGTGTTAGGGTGTCGTTGTGAAGGAAACGACACTATATGTCAATAAGTGAAAGTTAATTCGCTTATATGTTAAATATTTCAGAACGGTTATCAATAAGAACCGTAATGATAGGTATATATTTATTATAAATATATCACAACGGTTATTCATAAGAACCGTAGCGATACCCCTTTTAATTGGTACAAGGTTTGAATCCTGGCAACAACATTTTTTTCCATTTTACATAATTATTTATTCACAATTATAATAAGCAACCGCGTTGTAATATTACAACCTTTGCTCTTCCCGGAAGAGAGAAACACTCATCCCAAGTATAATATTGATTTAAAAGTTTCTACATTTTTTAAAATTATCTTTCGAGTATATCAATCATTATAAGTTATCATCATTGTAAGCATTAAACTATCAGACTTTTCATCTTCAACCTCATTTATAAATAGACATATTTACAATTCTTCATAATATATTCTTCGTAACAATGATTTCTACAAATGAGAATGCTAACAGTAACATCACCAATGAGGTCACAAATGAACAATGTCAATGGTATAATGAGGAGGTCCAACCATCTGGATCGTTGGTTGTCAGGGATACGTTAAGGGTGAGGAAGGCCAAGAAGAAGTAGAAGAAGCTGAAGAAGAAAAAGAAGCAGGGGATGATTTTTTTATGATTCTCATGAGGATAGTGAGAAGAGAGTCTCATATTATGAAGATGCATTTGTTGCTACAGGCTCAAACATTTGATAAATATATGTAATATGATTATCAGTGTAGTATTCTTTTTTGGAATTTTAATGAAATTTTCTTTTAAATATACTCATCTCTTTCACTTTTCTTAATTAATGAAGTTTTGAGGGTCGTAAAACTAAAAAATTAAAATAATAAGATGAGTTTGAATTTTAATGAAGTTTTGATCAAACTCTTCTCTTTCACTTAAAAATAGAAAAAAATAATATGAATTTTGTGTTTTGAGGTTAAAGTACCCGTAACACTAAAAAATGAAATAAAATATATGTTTAAAATGTAAAAATATGGAGAGAAAAATGTAGTTGTTGGGAATCGATACTTGTTACACATCATGTATTACTACGGTTTTTAAGTCAACCGTCGTTAAATCTGGTGTTATAAATCAGATGCGAAAAGTTTAACCTATTACAATGGTGTATATGAATTCGTTGTGAACTTGACGTTGTTGTTTGCACGTTTTGTAGCAGTGAATCGTTAATACAAGTGGAAGATTATTAGATTAATTATTTAATTAATCATTTGATATAATCAATTATTAATTAATTATAATATGATCAGTTTATATTAAACACTAATTATTAATGAATTAATTAATTGTATTTTGTATCTGAATGAACCGTGATATGTTGAGTCATTTTATTAAGTCCAATAAAATGTCTTTACTTTTGATCGTTTAACTATTTAATTGTTGTCCCACTAAAGATAATATAGAAATCCAAAAATCCAAAACACTAATGATAATAATAATAATCCCCTTATAGCTATTCTATAAAATACACTATTCTTGTCATGATTGATTATTACTCCCTCCGTCCCAATATAATTGTCACATTTGAGGAAAAAAATTGTCCTAAAATACTTGTCACTTTAGATTACCAAGACATTTTTATATTTAATCTTTCAATTGTATCCTCTAATAAATACTATTAATTAATTATTTTCTCACTTAACATTAATGCTAATTTGAATACACCAATAGTTAATTAGGATAATTTGGTAAAGTTACTATTATCTCTCTTTCATTTATTATTGTTTTTTAATCTGTGTGAAATGATCAAATGTGACAAATAATATGGGAGGAAGGAAGTATATAATATAACATTATGCTATAATTTGTATAATTTTATGTATCCGATTCATTTAAATTTATCAATTAAATCTATTAAAAAAAAATGAAAGTCAACATTCATGTAATGCTTGAAACAAAGTTAACCCAAAACAACATACTGGGCGGTGTTGCGCACATAGAATCCATTACATAAATATTTAACAAATCAAGAGAATGTGGGATCAGCGCCGGCCTGGCAAACATATAATATAAAGTATAGAAAAACCTGCGACCTTTAACTGCTACAGTAGTACTTAACTTAGATTAAGGATCCTTAAAAACCATCATTATAGCCTTTATAGGTATACTATGATTTTCAAAGTCTTCAATATATTATTATCATTCCATTAACAACCTCGAAAGTCAGAACTAATGTATACAACAAGTTTTAATTTTGCAATTAATAAATAAAAAATCTATGATTATTTTATGTATAAGGCCGGTGTGTCAAATATAAACAAAAAATCATCTGTCCAAGCAGTGCATGTATATATATAGATAGATACAGTACTAGTTCACCATCATAACAGAAAGACAGAGATCTAGAGTGAAAAGAGGCTTTTAGTTGAAGATGAATTGTCTTGTGATTTGTCAATCTAGGTGGTGGATAGTGACCATTGTGTTGTATACATGTGTTTTCATTCCATTGAAGCAACTCAAGAGTTCACTTGCAAACATGTTTGGCCCAATTCTCATGCTTTTCTTCTCCTGTGAAAGCAAAGCGATGGAGTTTCCAGAAACTCCATCGACTCTACCCGTGGCACGGTTCGAGGATTTGAAAGGAGATGGAGATGAAGAGGAGATTTGTTCCATTTGCTTGGTGGAGTTTGAGGGAGAAGATGCAGTGAGCAAGTTGAGGAGATGTAAGCATGTGTTTCATTTTAATTGCATTGAGCAATGGCTAGAACGAAGTCAATTCTCTTGTCCACTTTGTAGGTCTTTTTTATTTTCTTAATCTCATGAAAACAAATAGAAATAGATTTTTCTTGTAATTATTTATGTTAGAGGAAATTAACTAGTATCACCCACTCATGAGTCATGAGATTCATGGTTCCTTGAAGTGGTTGCTGTATAAGTTTTGTACTCCAATAAATTTTACATAATCACGACTGTTTTGAAATATTAATCAGAGTTAAGTCAAACCTGTACATGCCGATGGAACTTAAAAGTAGAGCTTTGTTATATTTTAAGAGAAGAAATGTATTAGATTTTTATTGATGTAGTAGATGTAGTAATGTTGATAATGATTCAACTCTTATCTTATAATAATGATGGGAGTTTCACTTATAACGATTCAACTTAATATTGTTAAGGAGCAAGTTGTAAATAATTTAAGTCTTAAATAAATAAAAGTGTTCCTTAAATGTAGAGGTTTACAAATATTAATCCATGAACTAACTAATATTTCTTATTTAAAAAAAGAGATGTAGATATAAAAATATTTAATTTATACCCACTTACCCAACCATACAAGCAAATGGAGGAAATTGAGTTATGACCCTTCAAATTCAGTATCCGTGTAATCTAGTTTAACCGGTAAAAATTGATTTTGTTAGGATGGTTGTACTCAACAAAACGTGAGTTCTAATTTTCACGGTTGCGTGTATGGGTTTTAGTCGGTTAGATTCATGGAGGCATTAGTATGTTAGTCTGGGGGTTCGATCATTTTACTCATTCAATATTTTTTGATATTTCTATTTTTTCCTGTCATTTCTTAGGATGTGAGACAATGTGTGAAAGATCTGAGTTGTAAGGATACAATGACAGTTTCTCTGGGGAGGGGTTAAAGGTGATCCTAATAGCTGATGTTTGCAAACCCAAGCACATGAGTGGTTTGGGAGTTTATAACCTCCACCTGGTCAATTTGGCTCTTTTAGCCAAATGGAAATGGAGACTCATCTCAGATGCTTCTGGTCTCTATTGTGATATCTTTTATCCTCCATATGTGGTACTCATATTTTTTCCTCACCTATAGGAGGTAGATCATTTGGGTTCAACTTCACCTCTTCTTTGTGGAAATGTGTGTCCCTATTAGGTTCCAAAGTTAAAGATACTTTTGTACTAGTAAAAAAGTATAGAATGTGTGGTATCTCTATGTTGGTAGGGATGACAAGATATCTTAGTAGTTTTCTAGTGGTTAAGGGCTTGCTTGTTACGGAGATGAGAGATAAAGCTCACACGAGGTAATAAACTTTGTAGCTTTTAAGGATGTATTGTGTATAATACAATATGTCTCTTCCCATGCTCGAGATGAGATATTTATAGAGGCCTTAGGTATTGAGTTAGGGATTTCTTGAAAATGATATTCGCTCACTCAGTTAATGGAGGGCTCTCGAATCCCTATTTTCTAGGGAGACGTGGTTAGTCTGTTGCCCCTGACTTCTCTCCAACCGAGGAACATCTTTTCTCACGTTTCCAACAATTGGGTGAGTAAGAATCACTCATGAAGAAATAGTCCCTAATTGTGGATGATAGACGAGAGACACCTCACTTGGACGGTTGTCATCCTCCCGCCCTCAATAGGCCTTTACAAATATATCAGTATGTAATCCCTCAAGCACAAGGGTTTTGATAAAAGGTGAAATGCATTAAACGACAAAGCATTGGGGCATCATTTTGGAGAGGCCCCAAGTCTCATAGGTGAGGTTATATGCTAAACCTTTTTTATGAGACTTAAAGTCCCTCAAGCGATGCATTCATCCCCTTGGGTGGGACTTTGATCAAACCCTCAAACAAGAGTTTAAATTAAGTATTTTGGGCCAAACTTTGGTCGTGTCCTTTGGCCAAGACTTTAGGCTGGACCTTGTCTGAGGCAACATCATGTCCCTCGGGAAAGGTGTTTAGATGAGCCTGTTTGATGGGACTTTCATTCCCTTAGGCGAGATTATATGTTGAGCTTGTGTGATGAAACATCAAGTCCCTTAGGCAAGGCATTGAGCTCCCTAGGCGTGACTTCAATAAAACCCGTAGACAAAACTTTAAGTTAAGTCTTTTGGGCCATACTTTGGTCGCATGCCATTAATTCTCTTAGGATGGAACTTTGTTTGAGCTCCTAATTCACGAAAAAAGTCAGTACCTATAGTGCTAACGAATTAGGGTCTCATCATAACGGCTGAACATATTATCTCGCCATCAATCAAGCTCATTTAAATGCCTCGACTTAAAGGACCTGATGTCACCTCAAACAAGGTCAAACTTAAAGTTTTTACCAAAGGACGCAAACGAAGTCTAGACCAAGAGGTTTAACTTAATATCATGTTTGATTGTTTGATCAAAGTCCCGCCCGAGGGGCTCAACACATTGCATGGGGTACTTGGAGTCTCATCAAATAGGATCAAGATATAACCTTACCTAAGAGACTTGGGGTGTCGTCAAAAGAATTTCCCCAACCTCTATCATTTAAAGTACTTCACCCTTTATCAAAGTATGCGTGCTTGAGGAACTTATAGTGATAGGTTTGTAAAAATCCTATTAATGGCAACATGATGGAAACCACTCATGAGAGGCGAATCTCATTTGTCACTCGTAATTAGAGATTATCTCGAACTGAGTGCGTCCCACTCGCTCAGTTGTAGGAAATGTGAGAAAAGATGTTCCTTGGTCGGAGAGAAGTCAAGGCCAACAAAATAATCCATGTATCCCTAGGAAATTGAAATTCAACGGTCCATCATTGACTAAGTGGGTAGCTATCGTTCCCAAGGAAACCAAAACTCCATGCCTAAGCCCTATGTAAATATATCATCTGAAGCATGTGAATAGACATATCGTAATACACATAACACACCCCAAAAATCTACAGAGCTTTTCACCTCATGTGAGCTTTCTCTCTCATCACCGTAAACACCATCAAATAAGGCCTCTCACCGCCACAGGAAAAACCTAAACCACCCAAAAACTACAAAGGCCTCTAGTAATCCCTACGTGCACAGGGATACCATGCATTATGTACCTTTTGACAAGTATAAATGGGTATAGTTTTATTAGAGGGTTACATATGAGTCCTCTTAATTTCAGATCATCAAAGATCTTGAAGATTTCACATTCTTGAAGACTCCAGGATCCAAAGTGCAAATTCCTAAGACGATTCCATTGGCAAAATCTTGAAAGAATCTTCCTTCTTATGGTTGTGATAAGAAATCATCGGTGAAAAGAGGTGATGGAGATATAAATATTAGCCTTTTGGGTGCATGT
The DNA here is from genome assembly GCA_963966055.1 of Lathyrus aphaca. Taxonomy (NCBI): domain Eukaryota; kingdom Viridiplantae; phylum Streptophyta; class Magnoliopsida; order Fabales; family Fabaceae; genus Lathyrus; species Lathyrus aphaca. Next base: position 9,640,893 of record OZ014520.1, on the reverse strand, counting down.
CATGATGACGATGGAATACTAAAATGGTATTCACACATACACACACAAAGATAAAAATATGAGATGCAAGATGAGAAAAAAGAGTTTCCCATTTTGCCCATTTATAACAAACTTCCAGAGGTTTTGAGAGTGAAAAACTTTACAGCATCAATGAGGATTTTCCCCATCAAATATGGGATCCAAAAATCCCATAATGAGTTATCTAATTAATTAGATCCAGACCCTAATCGATTAGATCTTGATATTTTTGAAGAACTCGGGCTTTTTCCTTTAATGCATTGATTTGATTGACTTGAAGGCGGGGTTTGAATATGATTTGATGTGAAATTTGAAACGTGTATGTCACATAATCGATTAGCTTATATCTCTAATCAATTGTCATTTTGCACATCACTCTCCTTGGTGTTTTTAGACCTTGGATTGAATTTTAGCTTTATTCACTTCTTTTTATACCCTGGCCAATTTGTTAGCACCCTTTTCTTTACAAAAACTAAAAATCATATATTTTATTAATAAAAATATTTTTTATACGGGTGTATGAATATTAAATCACTTACTTAAATAGTTAATTATAGTTTTCTGATTATTCAACCTTTAAATAATGTACTACCTAAACTACCATAATAAATTTGACAAAGACTTCCCCTTTCGAGGGAATGACAACATATTATCATTTGTACTTATCTATGGATAGTTATATATGATAGTTGATTAAACACGAGATATATATGTCCACTAGAGAATTATCTTCTCAACCTACTAAGGAGTTACCTAATCATCATAGATTAGTGATGTTGAGACCATCCTCAATGAAAACTTGCTTAGATCTGATCGTTGACACACACACACACACACACACACACACACGCGCGTGCGCACACACACACACACACACACACACACACACACACACACATATATATATATATATATATATATATATATATATATATATATATATATATATGAAATAAGGATTCATTAAAGTTGCAAAGCTTCCCTACAAAACATATTAGGTTTCCAACTTTGGTACCCAAACATTTTTGGGTCCAGGTGTGTTAGTAATTCTAAGAGGTCTACGGTTACTACCTTTAAACCTTATCAATTTATCAAAACAAGACGACTCTAAATTCCTAAATATATAGCAGTGAGAATATTTATAAATATGTTGATTCACTTTCTTCCTTCTTAATTATTTTCTATGTTTTATACCAAACTTAATCCCTAGTCCAATTTTATTTAAGAAAGACCTCTGACTTTATAGAATCAAGTCAAGGTTTTCTTTACCCTTCATAAATTTACTTTGGGTTTCATGCAAATTTATTACTTCCTTTTTTATTGAGGCACAAGTCTCACATGTTCCATCTAGGTTTCTAATACTAGTTATTTCCTTCTTAAGTGTATCATTACTCTTTTCTAGAAATTCATGATAATCTTTAATTACTAAGTTAAACTTCTTAATCTTATCATTTTCTCCAATTTACTTAACACTTAATTTAAATAGCTACTTGTATGACAACTATGTTACCTAATGTTCATCTTCTTTCTGAGATACATTCAAACGAATTTCATCATTTTCTTTGGATGAAGATTCTTTGAAGGCTCTACCCGAGGTTGACTCTTCTAGGTTCCTTCTTGATGTTTAATCTCTGCTATTTGTAGAAGATTTATTTTCCTTTATTTTCTTGAAATTTTCACTTAATGAGGCTTCTTCTTTTCCTTCATTTGATGTTGAATCCTCTAAGGATCGTTCAACTATCAAGACTATTTTTTAAGGAGATTACTAGAGTTGATTTATCTTCACAGGAGTTTGTTGATGAAGTTTCTAGATATTATTCTAGACTAGATCTCATGCCCTCATCCTTTTTTTCAATTAAATTAATTCATTCAACTTCTCAATGGTTGTTTCCTTCTTGGGTTTTTCCTAAACTTGATAAACATTCCCATCTCTTGATTTAAGGACTTGATTTGATTCCTGATTCCAATTCTTAATTCAAGATATTATTTAGCAACAGAAGTTCTAATATTATTTCCAAAATTTCCAAATTGAGAGAAGCATTTATGAACGAAACCTTCATCATCTTCGCCTCGTGTGTTCATTTACTATTTTTTAACACTTGAAGAAACTTGATATATCATTTCAAGAATTTTCCACATTTCCTTGGCGGATTTACAATTGTGAACATATAAAAGTTGATTATCATATAGAGACATGACTAAGATTTTTTATTTATTTTAAATCAATCTCAAACTTTACTTTTTCCTCTATGCTAAAAAATCTACTTTATCTATTTCTTCTCCCTTTATATGGTGACCCATAGTTCAAACCTATCACCACTAAACGGTGGAGTGTGTTTAGGAAACACCTTTTGTTAAAAACAGTGTTGGAAGTCATCCTTCTCCTGAGACAATTAGTATTTGAATATGAGTTAGGTTCTAATGCTACTTATTGAACATGTGACTCCATACACAATAGGGGATGAGGGGTCAATTGTTGGGGTTTGTTAAAAATTGGTTTGAAATAAAATTCTTTCCTAAATAAGTGTTTGAAAACATTTTCTAAAGAACATTTAGATAAGCAGCAAAAAATCAAAGTAAAGAAAATAAGCATAAAGTAAAAAAGTCAAGGAAAAAGAGATAACACCGGAGATTTATAGAGGTTGGATTTTAAGGAAATGACATACTCCTCTCCCCGAGAATTAATCTTGAGAGTATTCAATAATGTTTGAGAATATTTAGAAGGAAAAGTCCATGAACCCCCTTATACAAGGAAACATGAATTTTCAAATTTACTTCAAACTAAACAATGAATAATGGAATTAAACGCTTTGTACAATGCCTCAAGCAGATACTCTAAGCCAAAAAATTAACAATGCTTCAAGCAGTTAGTCTCTAAGCATCATGCCTTTCGTGAGTAAAAGGTACTAAATCCTTATCCAACATTAGATGCAACAAAAATGAGTTTTAATACAAAGAAAAAAAATCTATCAACTATATATCCATTCCCCTGCAAAGTTCTCATTCTTAGTTGTAACTACTTTATCAACTTCAAAACCCAATTTTAATCCCTTTATTAAGTAACATACCAAAAATATGGTTCTTACATAGGGAGAAAACATACAAAACATCACTCAAAAATATATTTTTCTATAGAAGTAAGTTTAAGGAGAATATTTCGTATACAAAGTACTCAAGCTATAAAAAAAACTTCCCTCGAAGACACATTATCTAACGACACCCTTATCAAAGCTCTTTGTTGCATATAACATTTTAGAGACACTAGTATGTAGAATAATGTCCACTTCTATCTCAGCCAAGTTTGCCTCCACTACAACAATAACTACCATTTCTTCATTTTTTTTTCTAGTTTTGTTTGAGGTGCAGATGGTATATAGGACATTTGTTTTTGGTTTTGTTGTCCCCATCTCATGCTACACAAGTATGTTTTGCATCATATTTTGAAACAAACAGAACATTATAATTTTATTTTTGGATATACTCTCTCCTGGTGTTGAGCAGGGTGAAATCCTCTGATGGTTCTATACTTAGGACTTTCCGAAACCTTTCTCTTATGCATATCTGATTCTTTCTCAACATTATTTTCTTCTCTTTCGATATAATTCCTCTATTGCCACAATTTTATCCATCAAAGTTGTGAACTTGAGAACCAAGGATTAGTTGAAGTTTTTAGTCGTAAGACCATTATGGAAAGCTCCAATGAGTATATCTTAGTTTGAGTTAGAGACCTTGATGGTATCCTTATTAAATATGGTCAAATATTCGTGCAAGAACTCAGATTATTAAATATGGTCAAATATTTGTGCAAGAACTCAGAACGAATTTTTCATACATTGAATATGCTTTTGCTCGTAGTGGAAACATGTATGTGTTTGCTAGCCAAAAAATAGTGAACCATATTTCTTGTGAGATCTTAATTGCTCAACACTGAAAACCACAAAAGGTTCATGTACTGTCTAAGGGGTTCCTCTTTGAATCTTCTGGCCATCAACTCCCACTTCAGTTATTCATCAACTCCACTGATAGCAATCTTGGTATTAGTGTCAATCACGTGATCCCATGGATTGCTCTTTCCATTGAATGACACTAAGGATGGTGGTTTGAAGTATCCAAGAACTAGAGCATCCCAAATCTCTACTACAAGTGAGCGAGGATATATGGGATCATTGTCCCTGACCATATTTATGCATTCTACTATTGTTGCAAATCATGGAAACTCTCTTGCATGGTTTCTTTCCGACGATGTAATTCCTCCTTAGCGACCAATATCTCCGTTATGGCAACTTGATTTTCGTTGCTACTAGTGGAGGCCCTTGTCATCATTAGATGGGGTAGAACTGTCGTTGGAATTTATGTGTGTCATATATATGTCAGCTTTATGGTACCTACGATGGCCGTCAAATGTACTCGTAAAAGTACACCATTGATAAATCTACCGTGTTATTCTCCTTATACAATGGTTTTGACCTGCCTCACATGAAATCCCATCTGAGACCACTTAATGTGATTTATTCTGATTGGTATGCCCCCTTAATGGTGATTGAGAATCAAGGTTAATTATCTAAAATCCCTAATTTATGATACCCTTTCATCATCCATAAATGCGCCTCTCAATCAAGTATTATCTTGTACCAAATTTGGGCCAATATAGTCAATCTTGCCCATTATTTATTTAATCACGGACACAATCTTCTAAATGGTTCGTTTAATTGGGAAACTTTTACTGAATCCGAGTTGACACATGCCCACGTCAGTACCTGGCTCCAGAAACCAAACATCTACATATCTCTGAAAAGAAAATTTTACCTCATACCCCTTCAATTATACCCCTACCCATACACAAAAATATTTTGGACAAATATGTCCTCATATAAATAGTATAATTTGAGAAATTTCACATTCCATTTTCATTGCGTTTTGTAAGTGTTTCGGAAGAGAATTTTTTCTTAGTGATTCGGAAGTCTTGAAGCAAGTGTTCTGGTATATTATTTTCAAACCGAAACTCTGCAAGTAAGTCTTCTGGTTCTTATATTGTTAGTCGTTCAGTACCGGAAGTGTTATGACAAGTCTTCCAATTATGTATACCTTACTAGAAGTCTTTGATTAACTCTTCCGATAGTTTAAGTTTACGCATGTCTGTACCGGAAGTGTTAATAGAGGTCTTTCGGTTTGTGTTTTGAATTTGCTAAACCGAAACTTTTAAGGGAAGTGTTCTGGTTCACATTTTTTTAAATTTTATTTTAATGATATTATTTTGGCAGTGGTATGCATACGAGGCAGAGACAATATAATACCTATTCGTGGTGTGGGATAGGGAGAATCTTCGAGAATGGCGCAGGAAGATCATATTGGTACATATACAATAGCTGCACAACCCGTTGGATATCCAGAAGGACCGTACGATACCAAAGTTTTGGTTAAGTACGAACATCATGTCACTAGACGTATATGGTTCGGTGAGGTAAGTAAACGATAATTATTTAGTATTGGATAAAAACTGAAATTTTAATGTTGTATTTTATAATTTTCTTACTTTTAATTGTTTTCAGGAGAGAGGTTCGAAGAAAAAGTTGAAGGTCACAGGGCATGATTGAAGCTAAGTCATATGGTTCCACAACAACTTCCACAAGAGATGGAGGCTTGGATATCTAGGTCTGGTTTATCTTCTCTCTAGAGAACCAATTTATCAAAGATAGATACGAACCTGGTTTCCACATTTGTTGAGAGATGGAATCTAGAGACTTCTTCATTTCACATGTCGTTTGGTGAGATGCCCATTACTTTGGATGACATCGCTTGTCTGCTTCACTTACCCATCAGGGGAATATTCTGGAGACTTCAACATATCAGTGAATAGTTTGCTATTGAGTGGGTTGTTGACTACCTAGGGGTGTCACAGTGAGTGGCACAAAAACACGTTCATGATTGCAGGGATTCGTACTATGAGATGGAATGGTTATACGATCGACTCGTAGAGCATATAGCTGCTTCATTATGGGCACATGCGACTAGATGTTATTTGATGATGTTAGTTGGTTGCACGATTTTTGCAGACAAGACCTTTATGCTTGTTGAGGCACGATACCTGACCCTATTTATGGACTTGAATGGCTTATCGAACTATAGTTGGGGAGCAGTTGTGTTGGTTACCCTGTATAGGTATCTCGGAGATGCGTCTATGTTCAGTTGTAAGCAGTTCGATGGTTACCCGACTCTCATACAAGTATTTATTTTAATTTAGTTTATTTTTTGTTCTTATCTTTATTTACAATGTTAATTTTATTTTTATAGTTCATTATGTTATATTTAATTATTATGTTGTAATTTTTTTTTTGTAACAGTGTTGGATTCATGAATATTTTCCAACACTTGGAAAAAAAGGAGAGAATTGGATACCAGATAATAATTATGGTCTCCCACGAGCGATGAGATGGACCTACAGGCAAAGTGTGTTAAAGGTGGATGACTTGCGACCTATTCTGGATGAGCTGACATCTACCAATGTCATATGGAGGCCATTCGAGGATCATAGAGTTCACCACCAGTTTGATGAGATTTCTCTATACAAGGGTTGTCTGAGGTGGGGTGACACTATTGTTCCATATTTTCCAGACAGGTGTATTCGACAGTTTGAATATCATCATTATATTCCACCTTCACCTATTGATTATACGATGGCTGTGAAGGTACGTAAAACACAAGGAAGGGGGTTGGAATTGGGTTTTCTTTAACAACTAAAAATAACTTCTAATGACAAGTTGATTTATCCTGGTTCGTTTGAACTCAAACTACGTCCAGTCCACCCGCCAAGGTGATTTTGCCTCTATCACTGAGGTCTTAATCCACTATTCAATAAATGAATACACACACTGACCTATAGTCAATGTCCTCTTGAGTCTTCTGACTGAAACTAGTCACTCAAGGAATATTACTTAACTATTACAATAATAATAATATAGTAACAATTTTGCTTCTAATAAAGCTAAGATCACTAAGTGAATGTTACAATATTTTAGCACAAAATGATTCAGTCTTTTGCTCGTGAGTGTATTATCCAAATCTTCAATTTGAATCCTTTATATAGTACTTGAATAAATGTAGCCGTTGAGACATCTTGAGCTAATTTAGGATATTAGTTAATACCATAAATTCCTTCCAAAACAAGAGATACTTGTCTTTACCATTAATTAAAATATTCTTTAATTAATGTCTTCATTATGAAAATCATCATCTTCTAGACATAAATCAGAGATATTAAATACTTGATGCGCAGCCATTAAACCATGTCATTAAATGATGGATTCTTCATTAAGTGTATCTTCTATATATATGGCTCAATATATCTTCTAGTAATGCACGTCTCCTTTAATTAAATTCCTCTTCTACACAATAATAAAGGTAGTCATTAGAACTTCTATTCTAGCATAATAATATTTGTTATCATCAAAACTCTTAGAGGTTTAGAACTATAATTGTTCTAACAATCTCCCCCTTTTTGATGATGACAAAACATTTATTTAGATATTGAGAATAAAGTTTAATAGGATTAGAAGAACTCCCTTTGATTGAATCAAATATTAAAGATTTCTTCAGAAGTTTTATCCTTCAGAAGTTTCATTAGCCTTAGCTCCCCCTGAGTTGATTACTTGACCTGTTTCCTATTTTAGAATCACAACTCAAATAGTTTTATTAGAATTTTATATGTTAGAGGAAAATCATGATAAACTGCTATAGATCAGGATCTTCTACGTTTCTCCCCCTTTTTGTCATAATCAAAAAGAATAGATGCAGGAAAAAAAATGCAAGAGTATAGAAGCAAAATATGTTTTCATTTAAACAGAATTAAAATCCAGTAAGAACAAAACCAGTAGAACTTAAAAAGTCATGAAGAGACAAAAGATAAAACAGAAAAAGTTAAGCAAAAGATAAACAGAAAATCAGGAGTGCAACTTAGTAACTAAGGCCTCCAGCAGAGACTTGATCTCAGAGGATGATTCCACTTGCTTTCTAAGCATTGTCTTTAACTTAGCAGTGGTTTCATCTTGCTTATCCAGGCGTTGCTTAACCATCTCATTTTCCTTCTTCAACTCTTCCAAGGTCTGCAGAACAAGATTTGTTGGCAGAGGTTCTTCAACTTCTGGAGCAGCTTGATTCTCAGGAACTTCTACATTTGCTGGTGATTGAGCAGGTTCATCATTCTGATCTTCTTCAGAAGGTACCAGAACCATTTGAAGTCCAGAGGTTTCTTCCAGAGGTTCTGACTTTGTCCAGGGTTTATTGTCCAGCAGAAAAGGTTTATTCTGTTCAATGTTAGAAACAACTACTTTGAGATACTCACAAAAGTTCTGGTGAGCAATGTCATAGCAGATGTCCTTGAGTCTCTTTGTCTCAGCATTAAACCATTTTCTGAAGGTTGCCCACAAAAAGTCAGAAGCAGCTGGATCAGGAAGCTCTGAGCAAGCAGACTTTAGATCCTCTAACTTCAGTTTCATTACTGTTTCAAAAGCAAGTAACAATGCAGAAATGTCTGTTTTTGAGGGTTTTGGTTTAGGTGCAGGTATGACAGTTTTGTTAGAGATAGAGGACAATTTGTGTAAAGCTTCAATATCAACAGAGGTTCTAAGGGGATTTTCATGGTCAGCTTCTTCTGGTGGTGTATCAGGGATGGTGATAAAAGTTGGTGAGTTAGGAGGGGTAGACTCATATGAAGATAGGGAACTTTCTCTTATAGGGGAAAGATTAAAAACAAGGTCATTAGAATTTGGAGGTTGGAAACTGTTATGGTGATGTGTTTCAACATTTTCAGAGGAAGGGATTTGGACAGATTCTGGGGGTTGGAAATTATCAATGTCAGAGAGAACATGTTGCAGGGCAGTGTGTGTTTCAGCTGTTGGTGAACGGTCAATATCAGAAAGGGGTGTTGTATCAATTGGAATATCAAAAACTGAAATTGTTTGTGGTTGATGGTGTTCATGTTCTTGTGGATAAAGTGATGATAGAATGGATGATACAACAACAGTTGTAGGTATAACAGAGAGAATAGGGTTAGAAGGTGAAATAGGTTTAGAGGATTGAGGTGGTTCAGATGATGGGATTGGTGCAGAAGGAATGTCAACAGAAGGTGTTGGGTCAGAAGGGGTTTCAGACACTTCTACTGTAACTGCTTCTACTACAGAAATGAATTCAGAGTTAGAGGCAGAAGTTTTACCTGTTCTTCTGATTGATTTGGGAGCCTTCTGAGACGATCCTTCTCCAGCCTTTCTTTTCTTATTTCTTGCAGAGGCAGCATCTGGAGTTTGCTGAGTGAGTTCTGTTGCCTTGAACATTGGATCCACACCATGTTGCTTGCATAAGTCCAAGTAATTGACCACAACCTCTGGAGGTGTGTCAGAAGAGAAGAGGGGGAAGTTCTGCAGGGGAATCTTCTTGGTGGTTATAACATCTCTAGAATAGAGGACATGTTCTTTCTGGATAGAAGTTATAAACTTCATCTTCTTCAGATTCTTTGCATTCAGGGGCTTACCAACATCTGTTTCAAGAAGTTCTATCTGTTTTAGTTCTGCCAGAAAGTCCACCAACTTATTCTCACAGAGAATGTCAGATATTAAACGTCCTAGAGGAATCCAATCCCTCTTGTTTTTCTCCCCATCTCTTGTTTCCTTCACACTATTTTTCAGATGTTGAAACAGAGTGTGTGCAAGGTTGAACTTCTTCTGTTTAGCAATAAAGTACAGCAGGAACTGCTGATCCATGTTGATATAGTCTAGAGAGTTTGTAGCTTTCCTGTGGCAGATTGTTCCAAGAATGATCTTGGCCCAAATTCTGAGAGGAATCTTTAGATCCTTTATCTTGTTAGAAGGTTGGCCAGAAGTGATGATTTCCTTGGCTATCAGCTTTGTATCAGACATTTTGTCCATTTCACTACACTTAATTCCATTGCCATCAGATTCTATGAGCCTTGCAATGTGGTCTTCAGAAATTATTATTCTTTTACCCAGCACATACGAAGTGACATGAGTGTTGGAAGCAGTTGCATATACCCAGAATTCCTTGACCAATTTGGGAAAACTGGTCCCATGAGACGATCAAAGTACTTCTCCCAGCCTTGAGCTTGGACGGCAGGAAGGAGGTCAAAACCATTATCTTTCAGACTATTGAAATCCACAAAGAGCTCACAAAGAACTTCCAGTTTGTCAGTAGGAGTATTAAGGGTCTTCATAGGTTCAACGTAAAACACATCAGTGAAGTCTTTTCGTTGTTGAGAAGAGGAAGCCATTGTTACTAAGATGAGGTTTTTGTGATTTAGGGTTTTAGAAAAATTTCAGAGAGAACGCAAAAGTGAAGGTGAAAGAGATTTTCAGTAAAATGCAATTAGGGTAAAAAGTGAAAGTGAAAGTGAAAAATTATTTATATAAAAAAATGCATTTAATAATACGAGAAATTAGTGGGAAAAATTAAATTTAAAAACATAATGATTATATGCAATAAATGCTGCAGACATAGGGTAAGGCGTAAAAGATTCTGGAACAGTTATCCAAGAGATTATTGCCTTTTTGGTGTCAAGTCAGCCGTATCAGTTTCCCAGAAGATCAACAGATGTCCTTCTGTAGAGGACAGTTGTCCAATGCATGTTCTGTCACTCTTCAGAATTTGGACACTTGTTTTAATTCTGATGGGATTCCTTAGAGCCTTGTTGACACTTGTTGATTTGAAGATCTGCATGTTATTCCTTTGAATAGAAGTTCTCAGAATGAAACAGTTAGAACATAATATCTTCTGAGGTAATAATATAGAAGATTAATTTCAGAACTTCTAAGAGTTAAAGACATATAATTAAAGCATTTTCATTCTGGACATAATTTCATGCTAAGGTTGGTTAGTATGAAATTAAATCTATCTTCAGGAAGGGGTTTTGTAAAAATATCAGCCCATTGGTGATTTGTATCTATGAATTTTAACATTAAAATTCCCTTCTGAGTATAGTCCCTAATGAAATGATTTTTAACTTCTATGTGTTTAGCTCTAGAATGTAAAATTGGATTTTTAGAGAGACAAATAACAGAGGTATTATCACAGAGGATGGGAATGTTACTCTCATAGATGTTGAAATCCTCAAGCTGATTTTTCATCCAGAGCATCTGAGTACTGCATCCAGCTGCTGCAATGTATTCAGCTTCTACAGTTGATAATGCTATGGTTGATTGTCTTTTGCTGGACCAAGAAATTATATTATCTCCCAGAAATTGACAACTTCCAGAAGTACTTTTTCTTTCTGTTCTGTCTCCAGCAAAATCAGCATCACAATATCCTACAAGTTTATAATCTTTGGATCTTCTGTAATAAAGACCAAGATTAGTAGTACCTTTCAGATACCTAAAGATTCTCTTAACTGCTGTTAAGTGAGTTTCTCTAGGATCTGATTGGAATCTAGCACATAAACATACACTGTAAGAATATATGGTCTAGAAGCAGTTAGATAGAGGAGAGAGCCAATCATACCTCTGTAGAGCTTCTGATCTACTTTCATACTTACCTCTTCTTTCTCTAGAATACATGTAGGATGCATAGGAGTTTTAGATATGATGCTTTCTGATAAATCAAATTTCTTCAGAAGTTCTTTGACATATTTGCTTTAATGGATATATGTTCCTTCTGATGTTTGATTTATCTGAATTCCCAGGAAGAACTTTAATTCTCCCATCATGCTCATTTCAAATTCTGCCTGCATAGACTTAGCAAATTCCTTTCCCAAGGCACTTTTAGTAGAACCAAAAATTATATCATCTACATAAATTTGGCATATCAGAAGATCATTTTTAATGTTTTTACTGAAAAGAGTTGTATCCACTTTCCCTCTGATGAAATTATTTTCCAGAAGAAAAGTGCTTAGTCTTTCATACCAAGCTCTGGGAGCTTGCTTCAGACCATATAAGGATTTTTTGAGTTTGAAAACATGTTCTGGAAATTTTGTATTTTCAAAACCAGGGGGTTGGTGTACATACACTTCTTCATCAATATAACCATTTAAAAATGCACTCTTGACATCCATTTGATATAGAATGATATTATGGTTTACAGCAAATGAAATTAGCAGTCTAATTGATTCTAACCTGGAAACTGGTGCATAGGTTTCTATATAGTCAATTCCTTCTTGTTGACTATAACCTTGTGCAACCAGTCTTGCTTTGTTTCTGACAACTTCTCCTTGTTCATTTAGCTTGTTTCTGAATACCCACTTGGTGCCAATGATGTTGAATCCTCTGGGCCTAGGAACTAGATCCCTTACATCATTTCTGGTGAATTGGTTAAGTTCTTCTTGCATAGCCAGAATCCAATCATTTTCTGAGAGAGCTTCTTCTACAGAAGTTGGTTCAATCAGAGAAACAAGTCCCATTAGAGATTATTCAGAGTTTCTGAATGATGATCTTGTTCTGATTGGTTCATCCTTCTTTCCCAAGATTTTATCTTCTAGATGATTCACCTTGCTTCTGGATAGTTTCTTCTGAGTGGGTTCTTCAGAATTTGCTGGAGTAATTGTCTTGTTTTGTTCTGTAGGTGATTGATCTTCAGATGTTCTGTTTGAAGAAATTCAACTTCTATATCTGCAATAAGTTCATTCTGCTTTGGTTTTTCTGAACCAAGCTTATCATCAAATCTGACATAAATAGATTCTATCACAATACGTGTTTCTGTGTTGTATACTCTGTATCCCTTAGAACGTTCAGAGTATCCTAACATATAACACTTTTGTGCCTTAGAGTCAAATTTATTCAGTGTATCATTAGTATTCAGAATAAAACATATACACCCAAAGGGGTGAAAATATGAAATGTTGGGCTTTCTGTTCTTCCACAATTCATAAGGAGTCTTTTCAAGAATAAGTCTTATAGAGATTCTATTCTGAATATAGCATGTTGTATTTACTGCTTCTGCCCAAATTTTTTTAGCCATATTAGTCTCATTGATCATGGTTCTGGCCATCTCTTGCAATGTTCTATTCTTACGTTCTACAACCCCATTTTGTTGAGGAGTTCTAGGACAAGAAAAATCATGAGAGATGCCATTTTCATTAAAAAAAAATTCTAATTGTTTGTTTTCAAATTCTCCACCATGATCACTTCTGACTTTAATAATTTTAAATTCTTTTTCATTTTGAACTTGTTTGCAGAAGTTGGAAAATACAGCAATTGACTCATCCTTGTGTCTAAGAAACTTTACCCATGTCCATCTGTTGAAGTCATCTACGATCACCAATCCATACTTCTTGCCACTGATAGAAGCAGTTTTCACTGGTCCAAACAAGTCAATGTGCAGAAGTTCTAGTGGTCTAGAGGAAGATACAACATTTTTAGCTTTAAAAGCAGGTTTTGAAAATTTGCCTTTCTGACATGCTTCACACAGAGCTTCTGAGTTGAACCTCAAATTTGGAAGTCCTCTGACCAGATTGAGTTTGTTAAGTTGAGATAATCTTCTCATATTAACATGTCCCAATCTTCTGTGCCAGACCCATTGCTCAGTTTCCACAGACATTAGACATTTTACATTCTGAATTTTTAATTCTGAAAGTTTTATTTTATAAATGTTGTTCTTTCTCTTTCCACTGAAGAGGATTGTTCCATCTTTCTGACTAACAGCTTTACAAAACTTTTGATTAAAGATTATGTCATAGCCATTATCACTTAATTGACTTATGGATAATAAATTATGCATTAATCCTTCTACTAATAGAACAATAGAGATAGAGGGAAGATTTCCATTACCAATAGTTCCAGAGCCAATTATTTTTCCTTTTTGATTGCCTCCAAAACCTACGTGGCCTCCATCTTTTAATTCAAGACTTTGGAACATATGCTTTCTTCCCGTCATGTGTCGTGAGTATCCAGAGTCCAGGTACCATGATTGGTGTTTCAGTTTTGCTGTTAAAGACATCTGCAACATACACAATTTTATCTTTGGGTACCCATATTCTTCTGGGTCCTTGTTTGTTAGTTTTTACAAACTTCTGATTCATTTTAGGTTTCAAATCAGAACTTGTGGAACAAGATGACTCACTAGTGTATATTAGATCATGGTTATGACCCTAGGAAAAATGAGAACTTAGAGGAGTATTAGTTTTTATGACAATGTCATCAATCTTTTTATACTTCAGAGTTTCTTTAGTTTTCACATAGCCTATGCCTCTTCTTTCATTTCTGCTAACTCCATAGATCATAGATGCAATTTTGCTTCTATCTATGCTTTTAGCTAGAAATTTTTGAAAACCATAGTCATATTGTTTTATGATACTATCAGAATTGATTAGATCCTCTAATTCAGATTCCTTCTGAGCTTTAAGTTTTTCAAAAGAGTTTTTGCATTCAAAAATATTTTCTTTTAGCTCAGAGTTTTCTGTTTTTAGTTTTCTAACTTCTTCTAATTCAGATACCAGACTTTGTTTCATGTCTTTGTATTTGAATTGAAGTTTCTGATATTTTTCAAGAATTTCTGAGAGGCTAGCTTCTAATTGAGATCTAGAAAGTTTAGAAAATACCTCTTCTGAATCTGATTTTGATGAGTGATCATCTTCTGGTATGTTTGCCATTAGTGCAATATTAGCTTGTTCATCTTCAGAATCTGACTCTATTTTAGATGATTCAGAATCATCCTATGTTGCCATGAGACTCTTTTTCTTTTCTCTGCTGAATTTGTTTCTGGGTTTCTCTTTCTGGAGTTTTGGACATTCACTCTTGTAGTGTCCTGGTTCTTTGCATTCATAGCACACAACTTCTTTGCTTCTGGGTTTCTTGTGACCAGATGTTGATTCAGAATAGTTGTTTGTTCTTCTGGTATTTCTGAACTTCTTCTGACGATACTTCCAGAGTTGTTAGACTCTTCTGGCTAGGAGAGATAATTCATCTTCTTCTGATGAGCATCCAGAACTTTCTTCTTCTTCTGCCTGTAAAGCTTTAGAAACAGATTTGTTAGATTTAAGAGCTACAGACTTACCTTTCTTCTGGGGTTCATCTTCTTCTAGTTCAATCTCATGACTTCTCAAGGAGCTGATCAGTTCTTCTAAGGATATTTCATTCAGATTTTTAGATAGCTTTAGAGCAGTGACCATGGGCCTCCAAGCCTTTGGTAAACTTCTTATGATTTTCTTCACATGATCTACTGTTGAGTAGCCTTTGTCCAGAACTTTCAGTCCAGCTACCAGAATTTGGAACCTTGAGAACATTTTTTCAATTGTCTCATCTTCTTCCATTTTGAAAGCTTTATACTTCTGGATGAGGGCTAGAGCTTTAGTCTCCTTGACTTGAGTGTTGCCTTCATGTGTCATCCTCAGAGAATCAAACATGTGTTTAGCTGAGTCCCTGTTTGTGATCTTCTCATATTCTGTATATGAGATAGCACTTAGAAGTATGATTCTAGCTTTGTGATGATTTCTGAATTCCTTCTTCTGTTGAGCTGTCATATTTTTTCTTTCAATCTTCTGACCATCTGCTCCAACAGGATGAATGTATCCATCTGTCACCATATCCCAAAGATCTCCATCTAGAGCTAGAAAGAAACTTTTCAGAACATCCTTCCAGTAGTCAAAATTGCCACCATTGAACACTGGAGGTTTAGCGTTGATCTTGTCATTTTTGTAGTCATTGTTGTTATTGCCAGCTTCTGCCATGTGTTTTAACTTCTGGATCTTTTACTGACACGGTTAAGTGTTTTTCTCAGAACCTAGCGCTCTGATGCCAATTGAAGGTACGTAAAACACAAGGAAGGGGGGTTGGAATTGGGTTTTCTTTAACAACTAAAAATAACTTCTAATGACAAGTTGATTTATCCTGGTTCGTTTGAACTCAAACTACGTTCAGTCCACCCGCCAAGGTGATTTTGCCTCTATCACTGAGGTCTTAATCCACTATTCAATAAATGAATACACACACTGACCTATAGTCAATGTCCTCTTGAGTCTTCTGACTGAAACTAGTCACTCAAGGAATATTACTTAACTATTACAATAATAATAATATAGTAACAATTTTGCTTCTAATAAAGCTAAGATCACTAAGTGAATGTTACAATATTTTAGCACAAAATGATTCAGTCTTTTGCTCGTGAGTGTATTATCCAAATCTTCAATTTGAATCCTTTATATAGTACTTGAATAAATGTAGCCGTTGAGACATCTTGAGCTAATTTAGGATATTAGTTAATACCATAAATTCCTTCCAAAACAAGAGATACTTGTCTTTACCATTAATTAAAATATTCTTTAATTAATGTCTTCATTATGAAAATCATCATCTTCTAGACGTAAATCAGAGATATTAAATACTTGATGCGCAACCATTAAACCATGTCATTAAATGATGGATTCTTCATTAAGTGTATCTTCTATATATATGGCTCAATATATCTTCTAGTAATGCACGTCTCCTTTAATTAAATTCCTCTTCTACACAATAATAAAGGTAGTCATTAGAACTTCTATTCTAGCATAATAATATTTGTTATCATCAAAACTCTTAGAGGTTTAGAACTATAATTGTTCTAACAGGCTGATGATATCGATGTTGAGTGGATTACTTACATTCAGAGTGTTGGGAATGTGATTCATCCGCCAACACCTGCCATCATCCCATTTGAGACAAATGATAGATATCTCCAGTGGTATTATCGTGTCTCGCATCCTCGTCTGAAACCGCCTAGACCTGATGAGCCGAGAGTGGTGTTAGTTCTTGATTATGATGCGGGACCATCTGATCCTAGTTAGGCTCGTGTGTCTACATTGATTCATCGTTACCTTCAACAGGATGAGGCTGAAAAGGATGACCTACAGTTTGTTTATTTGTTCGATGCTTTGCGTATTGCTCGTTCACAGTGGCTTATATTTATGTTTATCTTTATATGTTAATTTTATACTTATATTATATGTTTATCTTATTGTATTAACTTTTGAAACATAATTTATAATTCATAATGTTTTATTGAAATAAAAAATGAATAACATAGTTTATAATTCATAATGTGTTGCAAACATATAATATAATTCATGATTAAAAATGAATAACATAATTTATAATTCATAATGTGTTGGTAATATAGGCGTAAGTTGTTGCCAATGTTGTATACGTCCTGCAAATAAAAGGAGATATTCAGTGAAAATGAAGTTTTCATAGGGAAGAAAGTCAAACATTCGAATCCTAAACATACAAGTTCCATATTATATCAATTTGCAATCAAGTAACCCATGTCTGGTAGACTCAACCATTTATTCGGTGGTTGGGGACCAATTCCCTATATCATCAAATAATCTCTCACTTCTACTAATTGATCAACAAATAAATTGACATACAAACTTGATCTTTCATTATGTATAATTTCCAACTCCAAGTATCGCCGAACCATTTGCCAACCATCTTCAACATAACCATGCAATAAAGCAATGACTCTAAATCCACAATTACCATATGATAAAACATTGACTACATCATCAATAAATGACCTGATGTGATTAGGAAATTAAAGGATGAACCGCTTAGATGATTGTGAAGATTGTGATAATTTCAACTTCTTCTTCAAAGGGTGTGATGGTTGAGATTTCTTCTTTGAAGTTTGTGATGGTTTAGATTGCCTCTGTGAAGATTGAGATGCTTGATTAACATACACATGATACGAAGGGTCCCTATATACATCATAACCTACAATTTTTTTTGCCTTTCTTCTTGACTCCACCTTTGGTTTTTATTTTTTTAGGTGGTGGACACAAAGAAGTCGTTGTGGGGAATGCAAGTTCAAAAACCCTAATTTTTAATTCCCTTCTTCCAACAACATCTAGTGACCTAAACCTTTTCCATAACTCATCTATTGCACTGCTCATACCCACCTCTGATCCATCATCTAAGTCTTCGTCCAACTTAATTTTCATACTTAGTTTCCTCCAATGAACATGCACAACATCAATTGGTATCGGAATACCACTAGTTCTATATCATGTCAACTCACATGCGCAAGGGAATCCATATGTTGTTCTGAGAGTACAACGACATATGTCCTTGTTAATTCCAACATAATTAATTCTTGTTAACTCTTCAACAACGTGTCTCAATGTAGCTCGAGACACTAAACCACATAATTTTTTGTAAAATAGACTTGCATAGGCATGCACAACTTCATAAAAACTCTTTTGAAAAGAAGCTTTGTTTCCCAGTTGTAACCTTAAGTTGTCATTCATAGCCTCCCAACATTTGACCATGTCACCGAGACTGTTACCAAACATTTGCTTTAACTTCCAATGAGCAGACTCAACCCTAAAATAATACATATTTAAAATACTTATAAAAAAAATACAAAAGGTGCAAAAAAATAAATTCTTAGATATAAAAAAAATACCAATTAGTCGTCATGTTACCCAGATGTAGGACTCGATTAATACCAATTTGTCTATATGTTGTCAACCATGTGTCATTCACGTACTTAATAAATTCAGGACAATCAACACACGCTTGCTCAAGTTCTTTCAACCGTTGAGCATACTCAACCTCATCACTAGCCCATACAACATTTATCCATAATTTGTCAATTTACTCTTGCATATCACGAGCCACATATTATTTCCGTTTTGCACCATCATTTTTGTTAATGTGAAATTGACATAGCAAATTATTCGACCTTGGAAACACAGTCTCAACGGCTTTCATCAGAGCAAGATCTCTATCTGTCATAATCACTTGTAGACACAAATCTTTTTTCACAAACAATTGTTTAAGCTTATCTAACACCCAACAAAAAGTCTTAGTCTGCTCATACTCAATATACGCAAATGCGACAACAAAAGTCAACTCGGTTGATGTCATGCCAACAATTTCAAACAAAGGTTTCCTATATCTGTTTTTCTTGTAAATGTTGTCCATAACTAAGACAACATGAAAAATATTCAACAACTTAACTGAATCTGGATGAGCCCAAAATATATATTTAATAACTTCAGAGTCGTCTCTTTTTTTACTCCAATAAACATAACCTGAAACGTCAATAAGCTTAAACAAATATTGTATCTCACTTCTAGGACCTCTTATCTCTTTTTTCTACATACTCTTCTGTTTAAATATTTGCGTGATCCAAGTGACGCAATCTGGATCTTGCTCATGCAAGGAAAGCAATATATTTATAGGTGGAACTTTTATCTTTGTCAAATCAACAACTTATTGCTTCTGATCCGCTGTCAACCTACCAACAATAGAGTGACCTTCAAATCTATCAGGTAAACCATCTTTCGCTTGAGTCGACCTGATCTTAAATGGACATCCACATTTTTTTCGTCACACTCTGGGTTCCACTATGATTATCCTTGTATTTCCCACCTTTATCACAACCAAATATCAATTTGTTACTTCTTTCTCTCTTGCCTGTTTCAATATTTGAACGAGTGATGATAACCGTCACTTTATTTCGTGTTCTGATGTCTTTAATCCATCTTATCACCTATTCTCGTGTACCAAATCTTTGTGTCGTTGAAAAAACATCTGACTTATCCACACATATCTGGTCTTTATCGTATATAGGAATTTTCGCACTTGCATAATAAAAAATATTTATTATAAAATTGCATTTATGGTTCATGCAAAATAAAATAAAAATAAAAAATAAAAAATTACAAAACTGGAAGACTTCATTAACGAGTTCCAGTACACTATTTTTTTAAATCGGAACTCTTGATGAAAGTGTTCTGGTACAGCCTTACAACACACGCTGAAAGACTTAATTTTAGTGATCTGAACCGGAAGACATTCACTAAGTCTTCCGGTTAATAAAACCTAGCAAACCAGAAGTGTAATTGAAAGTCTTCCAGAATGAGAATAAACATACCGGAAGTCATTTTCTAAGTGTTCTGATACGTTATTGTTGATGTTAGTTTTTCGAAAGTCTGACAGTATGATAGAAATGGTTAAAACTAAAATAATAAAATAATAACAAGGATAAAATTGATATTTTAAAAGAAAAAAATATATAAAGATATAGATATAACTGCATGAGTACGAGGTAAAATTTTCTTTAAAAAAATAGTTATGTTATTTGAACATCTAAGCATAAACATAGCATTTGTCATTGTATATCAATGGGTCTTTATTTCTTTTTTTTCTTTTTTTTTTATCTTTTGTAATTCTCCAAATATGAAAAATACACAAATGATACCTCAAAATAACAATTGATACCGTATGCTACACACATTTTAAATGTTTAAGTATCATTTCTCCTAAAAAAAGTTGCTGTCATTTCACAAAAAGATAAATATAAATGTAACTAATTATATAAAAAATAATGAAAGTCAACATTCATGTAATGCTTTGAAACAAAGTTAATCGAAAACAACATACTAGGTGGTGTTGCGCACATTGAATCCATTACATAAATATTTAACAAATAATGAGAATGTGGGATCCGCGCCAGCCTTCCAAACATATACAAAAACCTGCGACCTTTTACTTCTAACTTATTCTAAGGATGCTTAAAAAACCTCACTATGATATTTAAAGTCTTCAATATATTATTATCATTACATTAACAACCTCGAAAGTCAGCACTAATGTATACAACAAGTTTTAATTTTGTAATTAATAAATAAAAAATCTATGATTATTTTATGTATAAGGCCGGTGTGTCAAATATAAACAAAAAAAACTGCCCTAGCAGTGTATGATAACAGAAAGACAGAGATCTAGAGTGAAAAGAGGGTTTTAGTTGAAGATGAATTGTTTTGTGATTTGTCAATCCAGGTGGTGGATAGTGACCATTGTGTTTTATACATGTGTTTTCATTCCATTGAAGCAACTCAAGAGTTCACTTGCAAACATGTTTGGTCCAATTCTCATGTTTTTCTTCTCCTGTGAAAGCAAAGCGATGGAGTTTCCAGAAACTCCATCGACTCTACCCGTGGCTCGGTTCGAGGATTTGAAAGGAGATGGAGATGAAGAGGAGATTTGTTCCATTTGCTTGGTGGAGTTTGAGGGTGAAGATGCAGTGAGCAAGTTGAGGAGATGTAAGCATGTGTTTCATTTTAATTGCATTGAGCAATGGCTAGAACGATGTCAATTCTCTTGTCCACTTTGTAGGTCTTTTTTATTTTCTTAATTTCATGAAAACAAATAGAAATAGATTTTTCTTGTAATTATTTTTGTTAGAGGAAATTAACCAGTATCGCCCTCTCATGAGTCATGAGATTCATGGTTTCTTGAGGTGGTTGTTGTTGTACAAGTTTTGTTATATTTTAAGAGAAGAAATGTATTAGATTATATTGATTTAGATGTATTAATGTTGATAATGATTCAACTCTTGTCTTATAATGATGGGAGTTTGACTTATAATGATTCAACTCTTATCTTATAAATGTTGTTAAGTTAAGGATTCAACTCTTAAATAAATATATAGAGGTATACAGATATTAATCTACGAAGCGACTAATATTTTTTATTTTAAAATAGTGATATAGATATTAAAAAATTAATAAGTATGCAATACAAAACAAAAGATAATAAAATTTGTTATGCTATGAAATCACTCCCTTGAAAATGAATTAGGCGAGATATTGGTGCAATCTGAATCACGTATCGAGGTTAACACATTGAGCCTATGCCCCACCCCCACATGCACTCATAGAGTTTGGCTATGACTTGATTTCACAAGGTTTTTATTTTATTTTATTTTATCTGTTTGTCTTGAAGGCGCTAGCTTCTTTTCTGCTGTCTCTTCTTCTTGTGACTCTAATATTATTTTTAATCGGGATTGTTGATGTGTTAGAGAGGACAGTGGTAACTAGAACTTATAGGTTGTCCAAACAATTAGGGTGTACTTTTTGTGTGGAAATATGAGCTAGAAATAAATAATTTAGAGGATATTGAGAAAAAGAGATAGGAGTCTGAAAAGAGTTCGGTCGATAAGGAGTTCTCTTCATATTAATATGCTCCTTTAGTTGTAGAGGTCAGGAGGGCAAGATCAAGAAGACTAAGGTTAGGAATCTTATTAGGTCTAATTCTGTAGATTTTATAGAGATTCAAGAAACTAAGCTTGTAGAGGTTTCTCCATCTCTTGTTCATTTGTAGAAAAGAGAGTTATTTGGGCTAACTTGAATTCTAGAAAGCTGGCTTTGGAGGTGTTGTTTGGTGTGTTTAGGGAGATTTCAATTCCATTTGTTCTTCTGTTGAGAGAGTTGCTACATGAGTTTCTTCTAGTGCTTCAAGAAGTGCAAAGTGCTTGGATTTTTCAAACTTTATGTCTCAGATGAAACTATTTGATTTATCTATTCTCGGGAGGAAGTTCCCTTCGTTTCATCTCAATGGTGAGGTCATCAGCAAAATTCACTATATTCTTATTCCTAATGGATGGTGGGATCACTCAAGTGAGGTATCTAAATGGGCGCTTCCGAGAGATGTCTTTGATCATTGTCCTATTATTCTCAAGTATATCAATAAATTGTGAGGTCCTAAACCTTTTTGATTTAATATTTGGTTATCCCATAGTAGCATGTTTGAATTAGTAATTTCTTTCTAGAATGGCTCGAAAATTCATGGTTAGAAAGTTTTCGTCTTAAGGGAGAAGCTAAAATTCCTCAAAGTAGTCCTTAAATCTTGGAATAAAGAGGTTTTTGGATATCTTGACTCCAATTTATATAGTTTCCATGCTATTTTTCAAGATGAAGGCTTCTTAAAGTAGGCAGAAAACTTATCATGACAAGCGGAAGAAGGATTTAGAATTCCAAGCTGGTGACCATGTGTTTTTGAGAGTCACGCCTGTGACCGGCGTTGGGAGAGTCTTGAAGTCTAAGAAGCTCACTCCTCGCTTCATTGGTCCATATCAGATTTTGGAACGAGTTGGAAAATTTTCTTATCGGATAGCGTTACCGCCAAATCTTTTGAATTTGCATGATGTGTTCCATGTGTCGCAACTTCGGAAGTATATTCCAGATCCGTCTCATGTGGTTAGTATGGACGATGTGCAAGTGTGGGATAATCTCACTGTGGAGACAAAGCCTGTACAAGTCGAGGATCATGAAACAAAGACTCTCCGAGGGAAAGAGATAGTGTTGGTCAAATTTGTTTGGTTGGGAGCTGCTGGAGAAAGCATGACCTGGGAATTGGAGAGTAAGATGCGAGACTCCTATCCCGAGTTGTTTGAATCAAGTAAATTTTCGAGGACGAAAATCTTTTAAGTGGGGGAGAGTTGTAACGCCCAAATATTTGATTAATTATTTTATTAAGTATTTAATTAATTAATTGTGTTCATCAGTATATTTTATGTTGAAGTTGATTAAGTTGATAAGTCGGAAAAATAAGTCGGAAGCCGTAGAATTAATTAGCAGAATTAATATTATAGTGTTGTGTCATTGAGTTAGTGGGCTAGAATTTGTGTTCGGATTATTAAAATAGGAGGTGTAATGTTAAGCCCATTAGTAGTGATAATATTATTTTAATTTGAATAAAAATAAATAGTAAGAAGAATAAGAGTTAGTTTTAGGTATCAGTAGAAAAATAGAAACAAAAAGTGCAAGAACGTGGGAGAAGAACGGTGAGAGGAAACTGCAATGGGAAGCGATTTCTGGAATCCGATCGTAAGTGCAACCTTCAATCCAATCTAAGGTAAGGGTGGATTCAATTAATTATAATCAGGTATGAAATCCAATACTATGATTGGGTAGTTTAGGTCGATATGTCTTCGTTGATTTTGTGGTTGTTATGAAAATTTACTGTCAAATGATTGTCTGGACGTTGTGTTGTAAGGTTGTTGAGTTTATGGATCTACAGATAATATAAATAAAATGTGAATTAATATATTGACGTTGTATTAGAAGAAAGTGGATTTTCTGGAAATTGGTTTGGGAAAGAAGATAGGGACTTTGGTAGGGAGTGCCCACATGCCCTTATGTGCAAGATGGCGCACGCCATCATCTTGGCCAAGAAGTTGTGGCGCAGGCCACACTGGCTATGGCGCAGGCCACGCTATCTATAGTGCGTGCCACTAGTTAGTGGATGGTCTTGTAGCTTTCATTTTCTTAATTTAATTAATTAACCAATTATTTAATCCACTTATATTAATCAGTTTTATTGTCTTTAAGATTATTTAATACTTAGAAATATTAGCAATATTAGTAGTATATAATATTATGATTTTGACAAATAAAATTAGAACCTGTATTAAGTTGTTTTACACACGATCTTTACCTATCAGTTGTGATGAAGAGGAATAGAATATCTTGACAATAGCATGATTTAGAACTTTTGACAGAAAATAGAAATTTAGCAGACGTTTCTCTTATAGCAGTGGAATTTTAGAATACTGAATTTCTTTGACAAAATTTCTTAAAGAGTTGTACTAACCCCAAAACATTAAAAACAATGTTGAATTAGTCGGTTTAGCAGAATTAGGCGGAAAACTTAGTTGCCCGGAATTTAACGAAATTAATCGGGGTAAGTCGGATAACTTAAGAGTTGGTTTTTATTACGTTGTTTTGTCAAAAATGCGTGGTATAGTCGGTTTATAAGTACAGTTGAGTGATTGTATGTTCTAATTTACGGAATAGTTCAGAAGTTGCTATGTTGGAGGCTTTTATGCCAAAGTTGATTTCTAAGTTGCCTACGTCGTATAAGTTGTTATGTGTTGTTCATGTTGCTATGTTGCATGTGTTGTAAATTCATATATGTCATGTAGATTCATATGCATTTTGTCGGAACCGTTTCTCACACCAAGTTGGCCTGGATTGGCAATTTAAGTCGAAAGTTGAAGGCTTATGCCTTGATGCCTCGATAACATGGCAAATATTTAAGTTGGGAGTTTTACTCCGATTGGTACCACATGCATAATTAGTCGAGTCGCATTAAAGTTGCATTTTGTTGAGTTGTTTGTGTTGATGTTTAATTGAAGTTGTGAAGTGGTGTTTGTTTACGATCGTTATTCATTGTATTATTTTCATATACTGCTTATAATTATCGTAACTCACCCCTTTTGTTGAATGTTGTCCTTATGGGGCAACGTGCAGGTAATCCTGAGGAGTAGCCGGTTACCATTAGTCGAGTCGGTGGTCAGTCGCTCTGATACGTATCACTCGGGGGGGATTGTCGGTGTCTGCTTTGTTGAATATTTTATTATTGCTGAATTTTAATTAGTCGAAGAACTTAGAGTTGCTTATTTCTTATTTAAAGTTGTTATTATGTTGTTTAAAGATGCTATGAATCAAGTTTATGAATCCGCTATGTGATATTTTATGAAGTTGAATTGTTGGAGTGAATGACGTTGTTTATGCTGATTTTATGAAAAAAGTGCTATGTATAAAGCATGAATTACCTTAAGTTGAAATTCTTTTAAAGTTGAAAATGTGATATCCCATGTTGTGGAAAATATTTATGAACTCTGATTTTATTTATATTTCACGGGTAGAAAATGGGATGTTACATGTTACAACTGCCACCTTCGACAGTCCACAGTGGAGCATGTGGATCACATCAAGTAGGCCAAAAAATAAAGTGGCTTTTATTTCGACAAGGTGTTTATTGGCCTACTATGATGAAAGATTGCATAGAATTCGCCAAAGGGTGTTAAGAGTGTCAAGTACACGCTGACATCCAACATGTGCCTGCAAGTGAATTACACTCTATAATAAAACCTTGTCCTTTCAGAGGATGGGCTTTGGATTTGGTTGGGAAAATTCGACTAGCATCTTCAAAGAATCACAAGTACATGTTGGTAGGGATTGATTATTTCTCCAAATGGGTCGAAGCGATCCCATTACCAAATGTCGACTAGGAGGATGTAATTGATTTTATTCAGAAACATATCATATACATATATGGCATCCCAGAAATGATTACCACGAATCAAGGATTTGTATTTACGGGACGAAAGATGTAAGAGTTCGCCACAGAAATGAGTTTTAAACTTTTGACATCTACATCTTATTATGCCCAGGCCAATGACTAGGTCGAAGCAGCGAATAAAATAATCATTGGTTTATAAAAATTCATATGGGTAAGAAGGCAAGGAATTGGCATAAAACATTATACCAAATCCTATGGGCATGTCGAACTTCACCCAAAGAAGCAACCAATACAACTCTGTTTCGACTGACTTATGGGCATGACGCGGTTCTGCCTCTTGAAATTTATCTTCAGTCCACAAGAATTCATAGGCACCATGAGATCCCAACTGAGACTTATTGGGTCATGATGCTAGATGAATTACTCGACCTGGACGAAGAAAGACTTCATGCCTTAGAGTTATTAGAAAGGCAGAAGAGGAGGGTAGAGAAATCCTACAACAAAAAGGTTAAATTGAAAACCTTTTCAGTTAGTGAATTAGTGTGGAAAGTCATATTACATATGGATCGAAAGACTAGATCCTTAGGAAAATGGTCACCCAAATGGGAAGGCCCTTTCCAAATTACAAAAGTGTTTAGTAACAATGCATATGAGATTCATGAGATTGAAGTTGATTTGAGAGTCTTTAATGTAAATGGTAAATATTTAAAAAGATATAGACCTATGCTTCAAGAGATTCATATCAGAAAATAATAATTTCATTAATCATAAAAAGGGGCCATGAAAGGCCGTCAATTACAAGGGTCTAGGAACATGGTTGAATAGCCAGAAAACAAGAAAACCTAGTCTTGGAGATCCTACCAAGTGAGGAAGTTAAGATAATCCATCCAGTCTTCATCAACTTCATCTTCAGGTGGTGGTTCATTCTTGGGAAGCTCCTTGGCTGGAGATGCCACCTTATTCCCCTTTGGTTGGGAACGAGTAACGACCCTTGCATGAGGAGTTGTTTTCTCTTCCCTTTTTTTCCTTTGTTTGTTGGAAATGGTGTCATCCACTTTCTTTGCAGAATTCTCCATGTTGTTGTGATGGAGGGATGGATTAAATAGGGGTTATTTATAGATGAAGGGTCTGTGTGCTGATTGGCCAGATGAAAGGCATCCTGGAAGCGTGTAAAGTTTTTCTTGGGAAATAACATTATAAAAAGGGCGTTTTAGCTTCAATCAGAAGTTGGAAACTTGTGCCACATAAGTATGAGGCATTGAAAGTTGAAATGTTATCGTCATAATTGAGTCTGAAGCACAAATGCTTTGACCCAAGGTTAAGTTAGAGTTTCTCTGACTAACTTAAAATTTATGTTAAATGGACAAATAAAATACGAACACATTATATATATGGAGAAAAGAGATATGATTCGAAAGTGAAAAATAAATGCTTAAATTAACCGGGGCAACAAGGACCTAAAATTGTAATTACATAAGGGCCACAACAGGGCCTTAGAACAGGATTACATAAGAAAACAATGCAAAGTCCTGGGACATGACAAATGTCATCGAAGATTAAAAGGGTAGCTTTGTTTGCAACTAAAGAAAATTGTGCTGACTGGTTAAAAGGCGGTTCTCACAGAAAGCCTTGTCAAGTTTGGCAGTTGCAAGCTCTTTGTCAAGCACCTCAACATTATCAATGAGGTCGAGGGTGCGCTCTAACTCAGCATTCAGTACAGCCTCGTCGAACTAACTAAGCTCTAAGTTGTTCTGCTTAGTGTCACTCCCGGAATTTTCATCCTAGTACAAACGCGAAAGTGGCACGAAAAAGGTAGACTCGCCAGCCAGGCATTTTTATCCCAAAGGAACGGGAAAGGTAATGCTGCACAAACCTGAGGAAGAAGGAAAGGACAAGGTCTTGTGAACCAAAGATCTGGGTTCGGGAGTCGATTACGACCTGGGAAGGTATTAGCACCCCAGACCGTCCGCTGTACCCGACGGGATCCACGCTTGCTTGTTTGGTTTCAAAGGGTAAAAGAATATAACTGCTGCTAAAAAAATGAACTGCTACTGGAATGGAATTGGAGATAATAAAGGGAACTGGAATGGAGAATGAAAAGAAATGGGGAAAATGTAGGGAAAATAAAGAATGTTCTCGAACGGGCCCTACCCCGCTGCCTACGTACCTCATCGGAAAAATGAGGATCAGAGTCGACGTAGTTCGCCTAACTAAGGCGGGAACTATTTGTTTGTGTTTTTTTATAGCTGGAACTGCGTATGTCTATACTCAGGTGTTGCAGGCTCGTCTGGTACGAGTGCGTTTACCGTCTTGCATGCGAGACAAGTCGTCGCGAGTTCGCGTTTAGAATGAATGAGATGAGAAAAGAAGTTCCTGCGGGATAGTCGCTTATTGTTTGTTTTTGTCTTTTATGAGAAGTGTTTTGAATTTGTTTGTGAACATTCTCATACTAAGACCTATCTGTTGCACCCCAAAATTTTCCCTCCCACAATCAAGACAACCTCTCAAGACTTCTAGATGATCATAAGATCCTCTTGGTCAAGAAGTGTGGAAGTTTCCTCAAACAATGCCTCCTCCTAAGCAAAGTGTCTAAAACTAGGGTTTTGTGTTTCCTCAGGTTAAAATGATTTTCAAGGCTTCAAGTGAGTTTCATAATATCCCACATGTATTCAAGAATCCCCATGTCAAGTTTCAAGGCTTTCCCAATAAGTTTGCCCAGTCAGATGATCAGATATGCAAAAATCAGTCAAAGTAGTTAAAAAGTCAAACTGAGGTCAATTGTGGTCAAACTAAAGTCAAACTTCAAGATTTTTCGCTAACATCATGTTTATGAAGTAAAATTCATCATTTGATCAAGGGTTGATCATGATTCATCAAGGAAGTTTCAGATCATCAAGAATCAGGAGTTTCTAAATTAGGGTTTTCTTAAGGAAAGTCAATTGAACTTTGACCAGCCATAACTTTCACATTCTTCATCAACAAATTCCCATCCAAAGCTCATTTTGAAGGAAATTTAATTCTATACAACTTTGTGTCTCACAAGCCAAGCCTAAAAATGCTTCATTTGGAAGGTATGAGCTAAGACATTATAGGTCATTTCAAAAGTCAAACAAAAAGTCAACATCTTCCAAAGGGCATAATTTGAAAATGGTAAAGTATATGGACATGAGACTAAAGAGGTTGGTTAGAGGACTCTTTAAGATTTCCAAAATGTCCAATAACATCTTCATATCCTTAAAATTGAGGGATTTATGCCTTGTCAAAGTTGAGAAAATTTCAAGGGGTGTATGAAGCAAATAAGGTCTAAAATCCATTTTTTTCCAAATGGGCTTATGAAATTGCAATCCAATCTTCACAATAACATCAAGCACGACCCAATTCCAATTATTTCTGATTTTTATAATTTATTTATTGTTTATTTGGATTTTATTTATTAAAATTCAATTTAAATCAAAATAAAATATAAAATTCAATATTTGGATGTGATTCTTGTTCTAGAAACTCTTAAAAAAACATTTAAGACTAATTGAGACTCTCTAATTTCGTACACAATCCAAATAGCAAGAAATAATTTGATTTTTTTTTACATTTATGGATGATTCTTTCTTCATGAGCAAGCAACCAAAATCCATGAATAAAGCCCAACTATTTTGACCTAATTCCTTTCCCTACATATACACAAACATACTGCAAGCATAGGGACGAAAAAATTCAGAGGTAAGAGAGGCATAATCACATTAAAAAAAATCAAGAACATTGGAAATTCGAATTTTTGTTTAAGGTTATTTTCAGGTCATTTAAAGGTTGCTAATGCATCTTTGATGTTTCTAAAGCATATCTCAAACCTCATAATCATCGAACACATGATCCATGGCTCAAACCGAATCGGTTTTCATCACATTCTTATTTTTTCGATTCATATATTTGTGGCATGATTAATGGATTTTGAATATATAACGTTGTTTGTTTGATGATGTAGATGAATTTTGGATAAATTATCGTGAGATTCGATGTCGTTTTGTGATTTCACCATTGATAAAGTTTCGAAGCTTTAAATTAGGAACTCTCTAAAAAAAGCCATCTAAGGATCAATTGTTTGTTTAATGAGACTCTTGGGACGTTTTATAGTTGATTTGAATTGATAGAACTAATTCATATTGTTTGAATTGTATTTTGCAAAAATGCAGGTCCTATAGTGACGGACGAGCCGTCACTAAAACCTCTTGTTACAAGCAAAAGCGTCACTACAGGCTAACTGGACGAATGCGTGAAGAAGATGACTCTGGCGCGAATCCATAATTTGAAAATTAGGTTATTTTTATAATTTAATTTTGTTGTTCAAAAGATACAACGCATGCGTTGGTCTGATGGTAAGGGTTGCATCTTATCAGGTAAGGGTGGTGGATTCGATTCCCAGCCACCACCAATTTTCTTTTAAGTGCTTATTTTCGTTTCTTTTTCTCTTTTTCTTTGTTTTATTAAATTATTATATTGTTATATTTTATAATTAATTTGTTTCAAATTATGATCACGCAGGCTTGCTAGCCCAGTGGCCGGAACCTTGCTCGCGAAGTTAGGGAGCTGGGAGTTCGATTCCCAGCTCCCCCCTTATTTTTGAGCATTTTTCTTTCTTTTCCTATTATATTTAATTAAGACTTATTTAATTAATTAACCAACCAATAATCACTTTTAATTCTTTTTCTCAAAAAACTAATAACTTTCTTAAATAAATAATAATAATATTAGTTTTATGTAAATAATTAATTTTTATTTATTATTATTTTGATTAATTTGTAAATCAATTAATAATCTTATTTTAAAACTCTTAATCATCTTATAATAATAATAATAATTGTGCATATAATTAAAATCTTCTTTTTATAAATTAATAATAATTTTGTATATATATTTAGTTTTATATATTTTTCCAAATTAGTTAATTAGCTTAATTTTCTTTAAAAAATTTAATTATTTTTTTTCTAAAATCTAATTTTCTTAAACTAACTATAACCTGATCTTACCTGATCAGGAAGGCCTTCCAAGGATTTGAAGACTGGGCCAGAGAGTGAGGTGAGTGAGGGGGTGTACCTGTAAGG
Source organism: Lathyrus aphaca (assembly GCA_963966055.1). Taxonomy (NCBI): domain Eukaryota; kingdom Viridiplantae; phylum Streptophyta; class Magnoliopsida; order Fabales; family Fabaceae; genus Lathyrus; species Lathyrus aphaca. The sequence continues at coordinate 9,609,998 of OZ014520.1, read as the reverse complement.
TGCTCCAATGCTTAAGTCAGAAGAGGTACAGAAAGTTAAGGTTGTTTCAGAGTGAGTTAGAATACCTGACCCTTTGCTATGAAAGGGTATTTATATTGAGCCCCCAACGCTGGGCCAAGGCTCCTAATGGGCTGGATTTAGCTAGGTCCAAGGAGGAGCTGCCAGGGGACGCGTAAGAAGCGTGAAGACCTAGACCAAAGGTCTACTCCCTGGTCCAACTGCCCCTATCCCTCCGGAGATAATACAGGGGAGTTGGGTGACGTGCCAGATGAGTTGGCAGACGTGGTTCTGCCCGACATAGCTCACGTGCCCGTGATATAGGTAGGTGATATGTGAATGAAGATCAGCTGGTGGAGGATGCGTGTCTCTGCCCGACACGCAGTAGAATTGTCGAGGAGGCGTCCCATCGACATGGATGGTTGGGGCCTTTGCTCGACGCATTCATCTGCCCGGACGTTTGGGCCTGTACCCGACAAGCATTGGGCCGTGCCGTGCATGTCGTCACGGCCCAGTCCAGAATAGGAGCCCCCCAAGTCGAGTCTCTGAGTTAGAGTGATGACTTGTATTGCAACCGGGGTTCCCTGTGTCGAGGGAGAGGCGCGGACGTATGGCATGGAAGATTCCAATAGACTTGTTCGCGAGCTTCTCTTTCCACGGTAGTGTCGGGGATGGAAAGTGATTGATGGTGTGCATCTTCCTCGTAATGGCTGAGGGCTTGATGCGGGGATAGGGCGTCTTGATGAGTCGGGGAGACGGACAGATGCTCGACGTCGCTTCAGTTTCTTTTTTGGGTAGACGTGTCTCAGACTTGATGGTGTCGCTTCGTTTTGTGTGCAAAGACGGCGTAGGCAGTAGGCAATGATGACCTAGCGCGTTGGCCCACACGCCAGGGACTATAAAAGGAAGTTGAGTGACTTCATTTTCACTTTTTCGCTCCTACGTTCACCGGAAGCTCTGAAGAATCCTCCTGTGTTTGCTCGTCTCGCCGTCTGAACCGCCGTCTCTGCCCGTCTCGTTGCCTGAACCACCGTCTCTGCCCGTGCGCCACCGTCTCTTTCTCAACTTCCAATATGTCAGGTACCATTTTGCTTCTGTAATCCATCATTTTCCCTTCTGTTTGTGTCAAATGTCTATAAATGCATGTTATTTTCGTAGTATGTGGTTAGATTTGACTTAGGAATAGTAAAATGGACTGTAGATGGACTGTAGATGGTAGAAAATAGGGTTAGGGTTAGACTGTCCCGGGCAGAAATTACATATGTCGGGCAATATTTGCATAAGTATATATGAACTTTCTGCCCGGTCTCTTAAGAACGTGCTTATCTTCGCGTCGAACACGTTGTCAGTGTCCGTTGCTGCTACGCCCTTTCACTTGACCTGCGGTGGAAGGGTGGATTTGATATGATGTCGAATTCACTCTTTCTGTCTGCATTTCAGGTGCTACCGGGTGTCTACGATCGAGGAGGGAAGACTCTGGGTCCTCGTCTGAAGATGCGGTCATTGCTCGTCTACCCGTCGGGGATGGGAGTGCCAGGGATGGTACTGAGCATGCTTCATCCTCCGGGCAGGTGGATCTCTCCTGGGTTGCGGATGAACCTTTGGAGGAGGAGTCCTATTTCTGTGACGAGGCCATCCCCGCTTACGCCGAGGTCGAAGACAGAAACCGGGAAGATCCGGAGAATTGGCATTGTTGTGCCCCCAAGGAGGAGGACCGTATCTGCCATCATTTCCCGGGGAAGCAGTTCACGATGTACGAGTTTGCTTTCCGGGAGGCGGGGATCAGGCTGCCCTTCAACTCCTTCCAAATGTCGATCTTTAAATGGCTTCGGCTGGCGCCATCCCAACTGCATCCCAACGCCCTCGCCTTTATGCGGGCATTCGAGTTGGTCTGCCGTTTCTTCGGCATTGGGTGCACTCGAGCCCTTTTCTTCCACGTCTTCCACCTCCAGCGGTCCGGCCTCCGTGGGCGCCACAGTTGGGTTTCTTTTAAACAGCCCGTGCATTTGTTCAAGACGTACGTGGACTCTGCCCGTCATTTCAAAGGTCGTTGGTATGTGGTGATGCCGATCACCCGTGCCGCCCTTCATTCTCTTTACTATTATCAACGAGCATCAAATGGGGAGGAGACATTGATGTCGAAGATACCACTGAGGTGGCAGCGCGATCATTTCGACCTCTCCACCGCCCATTATAGGATCAAATTTTCGATGCTCGGCGTTGAGGATAGGCTCGCATACAAGAAGCTGGTTGATTACGTGCAGAGTTTCAATCTGGGGGTCTGGACGAATCGACAGGGCGTGCCCTATCTCGACGAGGCCGGAATGCCAATTACTGAGACGCGCTATATTAATACAAAGGCCTTGCTCGAGTGTAGGACCAAGGAGAAGGCTTTAGAATTACTGAGTAGGCAGATTTTTTCTTGATCTTTTATTTTTGTCAATGTTTTCGCTCGCTAATGTTTGTGTGTAATGTTTCGCAGGTGCCATGCCCAGTACGCGTGATCGGGTCCTGAAGCTGGCCAACCAGGTCGGTGCGTCTGACCGGGTGCCAAAAAAGAAAAAGAAGACTGTGGCCCATGTTCAGGCGATCGGTGCTGGTGCTGGGGTTGGGACTTCGAACACAACAAGTCCGACACCTTCCTCTCCTCCTCGGGCGTCGACGATAAACATCCCTGACAGTCCGCCTCAATCGGCCTCTCCTCTCCATAAACGGAAACGTCCGGCGGGGACTCTTTCGAGGTCATCCTTGGGAAGTCCGGGTGGACCGGGCAGCTATTTGTTACCCCCCTGCTATGTGGAGCGGTCGTTCTTCAAAGTCGAGGATGCAATCGCGGTGCCGGCGCCTGAGGCAAAGGCTATCCTGGACCAAGAAGCTGGTGTCCGACGCAAGGAGCTGGCTAGAGACCTGGCAGCTGTCATCCGGGTGATGGAGACGGCCATGGTCTTGACCGATACCTCAGTGTCTACTGCCTCCCTGGAGGACGCTCTCGTGCAGGTTCGGTCGGAGAAGGACAAGCTGTCCAAAGACCTGTCGGACTATAAGGAGGAGCATCAGCTGCAGGAGGGGCTGAATAAGAAATTGGAGGAGGCAGAAAAGGAGCGGGACCAGCTGAAGGCGGTCAAGGTAAGCTTGGAGGAGCAGGTGGCCGGGCACCAGAAGCTGATCGAGGACAATGCTGGACTGCGGGCTCAGGAAAAGGTCCATCCTTTGGCTGATGAGACCGAGGACGAGCTTGCCCTTGGTTCCCGTGGCGAGCTGCTGGGGCACATACGCTCTCTCAACCAGGACCTCGTGGCTGTTTTCAAGGAGGGTTTCGACAATGCCGTCGAACAACTGAGGCTTCTAAATCCTGAGTTGGTGACGGAGGGGTCGGCCCATAATTACTGCGTCCGGGAAGGAGAGATCGTATGCCCTTTCGAAGCTGAGGAGGAGCTGGGGGATGACGAGGATGAGGTGGAAGATGCTGAGGAGGTGCTCCGGGCGGAGTCTTGATTATTGTTTTTTCTTTTTATTTGTTTCTTTTGTTATTGCCTGCGTGCCTTGTTGTATGGCCTGCGTGCCCTTTATATATTTTGGCCTTCGGGCATATGTAATTTGGCCTTCGGGCGTACTTGGCCTCGGCCGTTGTTATGTTATTCTATTTTAAATATATGAATGTTTTCTATTGTCATTCATTGTGTTCGGTTATGCGTTATATTTGCTTGTTTATGAATTTAGATTCTGCTCGACCTCGTTAGTCTCCTCGGTTTAGGGAACCGACGAAGCGTCGGGCTTTGTGCCCGTTTGGATCGAAGCCCGGGTTCGTTGTTCGGACTCTGGCTTCGAGGCTTCGGCTTTCCCATCGCGAGCTGGGTGCCCTGCCTGTCGTGGTACTTCGACGTTGGGTCTCGATCGAGATCCCAATCGTCGGGGAGGGTTGTGTTCGCTGTGTGCCCCCGGTTCGTCCCCGGGCCTTGCGGTTCCTCTTTGGGGTTTTGGAGACGAAGAGCGTGGTCGTACCACCCACGTCTCCCCGTGATACATTTTAGCTGTAATATTGTCTAAGTTTTTCTGCGTTCCATGGTCGAGCGAGTTCTTCCCCTTGTAGGTTTTCTAGGTAATAGGCCCCGTTGCTCGTCTTGTCGCGGACGCGGTAGGGGCCTTCCCAGTTGGCGGCCAGTTTACCCTCTTTTGGGTTTTTCTGGTTTCTTCTGAGGACCAGGGTGCCGACCTGGAACTCTCTTCTTATGACCTTCGCGTCGTGGCGTAGTGCTATTATTTGTTTGAGGGACATTTCTCTGAGGGCCGCTTCGGAATGGATCTCTTCGACTAGGTCGAGCTCGGCTCTAAGAGTCTCTTCGTTCATTTCCTCGTCTAGGGGTTCCTCTATGCGCCTCGTTGGTTCCCGTATTTCCACCGGGATGACTGCTTCGGTGCCGTAAGTCAGTCGGAATGGGGTCTCCCCGGTGGTGGAGTGTGGTGTCGTGCGGTAAGCCCATAGGACGCTATGTAGCTCCTCGACCCATGCCCTCTTCGCCTCGCCGAGCCTGCGTTTAAGGCCACGTAAGATTACCCTGTTGGCCGCCTCGACTTGCCCGTTCGTCTGTGGATGTTCGACAGACGTGAAATGCTGTTTAGTACCGAGGCTGGCGACGAAGTCTTGGAATCCTCCGTCCGTGAATTGTGTCCCATTGTCCGTGATGAGGGCCTGGGGTACGCCGAACCGAGCGAGGATGTTGCGTTTAAAGAACCGGAGAATGTTCTGTGCGGTTATTTTAGCCAATGCCTCTGCTTCAATCCATTTCGTAAAATAATCCACCCCGACGATGAGGTATTTATTCTGGTACGATCCGGTGACAAAAGGTCCGAGGATGTCCATGCCCCACCATGCGAAGGGCCACGGGGAAGACAGTGATTTTAGGTCATTCAGGGGTGCGAGGTGCATGTCGGCGTGTCGCTGGCATTTGTCGCATTTTTTACGTGCTCCTTTGAGTCGTTTTGCATTGTCGGCCAGTAGTAGCTTGCTCGAAGGGCTTTTCGCGCGAGTGATCGTCCGCCAAGGTGTTGGGCGTTAATCCCCCGGTGTATTTCTCCAAGTATGTCGGGAACTTTCTCTTCCTCGACACACTTAAGTAACGGGATGGAGAACCCTCTACGGTAGAGTTTTCCTTCGAGGAGTACGTATGAACATGCCTGTCGTTTGGTGGTGGCCGCCTCCTTTGGGTCGACGGGGAGTTCGTCTTTTGTTAGGTAATTGTAGATGGGTGTCATCCAACAGTGAGCATCCCCGATCGCGTTGACCTCGAATGGAGGAGGTAATTTTTCGATGCTAGGTCGAGGAAGGATTTCTTGAATTACGGATTTATTTCCGCCCTTTTTCCTCGTGCTGGCTGGTTTTGAGAGGATATCTGCCCGTGTATTGTGCTCGCAAGGTACGTGCTGAACTTCCCACTTCTCGAATTTCTCAAGTTTTTCTTTGACAAGGGACAAGTATTCGACGAGGTTGTCGTTCTTGGTTTGGTATTCTCCTCGTACTTGTGATGCCACGAGCTGGGAGCTGTTGCACCCCAAAATTTGCCCTCTATTTTTAACTCTAACCAATTTTTTTTGTTTCACATTCATTTGCATCATCTTCATATCATAACATTTTTTTTCTGTCTTAATATTAGCCGAAATAATTTCTCGGAATTTACAAACAGACTGGTCAAATTAACTTTTTAACTGTGCCTAAAATTAGTCAACGAAAAAATGTCAAGTTTAAGTTTGCAAATGTCGGTAACATTAATCTGCGGTTCACGTGGTTTAATTTGACATGCTAAAAATATTTTTACGACTAGTTTTGGTCATATGTTGATCAGTCTGAGCAGTTTAAACGGTCATAATTTTTATCCGACCAAACGCTGTATTTTTCCGAGTCATTTATTTCGCGCTGATTATTTTGACGTGTTCATTTTTTTTTTCGAGCACTTTGGTGCTTGACTTTTATTTTTTGAGTCTATTTATTTTTATATAGAGTCTAGAATAAATAAATAGGATTATTAGTTTTTATTTTATTTTATTTTAACTAATTTAATTATTAAAACTTTATTTGTTTTTTAAATTAATATTTCATAGGGTCTAGAATAAATAAATAGAATTGTTAGTTTTTATTTTAATTTTAACTATTTTTAATTATTTAACTTTTATTCAGTTTTTAATTTAATATTTTATTTAGATTTCAGAATAAATATTTAGGCCCATCATCACTAACCCTAATTGACCCCTATATATATTTATGTTGTGTGCTGCTGGAGAGGAGGAAGAAAAGGGGACCGAAAAAAAAATACATAAAAGAAAGAAAAAAAGGTGAGACTGAAAACGGTGCCTTTATTCTTTTCGGTACGATCCATTAGCTTATTATGTATATTAGTTCTCTTGTTTTTACTGTGTATCATATGCACCTAGGTTTGTCTCTAACACACAAGTTATCATATATATTATAGTTACATTATAATTTGTTTTACATATACATACTGCTTCTGTTATACATACTCCTGCTAATTACATTTTTTTTTATATACTTATTATATAACATATGTAATATTAATGTAATATCATATATAATAGATAATATATATGTAATATAAAATATATAGCTATTTGGTTAAATAAATTTTATTTTATTTGATAATTTGATTATTTTGTTCGGATCGGATCGTGTCGATACATTGTTCGCATATTTATGTGCATGAGGCGTGACACTTATGTTGATCCGATCCAGTTGCGATGATCGCATTTTTTGCGTTAGCAACATTGTTCTTTTTTTTAATTCATATTATTTTATGTTATATATTTAGATCTGCACGAATAACTAACTACCCTGATTTTTCATAAACCTTGAACATACAATTTTGCCACAAACTCTAATTTTCACTCTAACTCTAACTCATTTTTATGTTATTCATTTACTGTTTATCATATTATGTAACTGTTTCATATTTGTAATAGTTTAGTTTTTATTTTTCGCCTTATAATTATGTAATTGTCTCCTTGATGTAATAATTTAGTGTTATTTTCCGCCTAATTATTATGTAACTGTCCCGAAGCCATGTAATAGTGTAGGAGTTTTTATTTTCTGTCTTTAAGTTTCTGCCTTTATTTATTTTTATTATTCCCTGCGTGGTTAGTAATTTAGGGCGTGTCAAGAACTGAATGAAAATCAATATGGAGTTAGATCATTAATTTAAAAAAAAAAAGGGGACTAATTGATCAATAACTTTTATAATAATAATAGTATTTTGTATATAGTTTCTTTTATTAAGTTAAAATTAGGGTAAATAAATTAATTTTTAATTAGATTAGGATTTTCTTAACAAACCTTAAATTTTCCTAATAAATTTTTTTTATATTAACCATATTTTTTTTTTTTTTTTTTTTATTTTAATTTTAACCCTTAAAAATTTTCTCAAACCTTTAAAGATTTTCTCAAACACTAAAACTTTTTGTCCTCATTTTTATGTTATTCATATAACCTGTCTTGTTATTATACTGAAGTCTTTACTATCATTTATTTTTCTGCCATTATTTTTATGTATCTACCCCAAAGCATTGTAATAGTTTAGGAATTTATTGTATTTGCCTTTAATTTTCTGCCATTTATTTTCGTAAATATAATTGCGTGGTTAGTAAATAGGGAGAAAAAAATAATTGTAATTAATTAAATTTAGAAAAACTAATTAAAAAAGATTAAATATCTGAAAATAAATCATTCACACACGTAAGTCGATCTTTGATCGCTATCTGCACTTCCTAGGTTACCCCTCTCAGTTGCCTTAAACATGGTCAAGTCCCTCGAATATAGGGGTGTCTTAAGCAAAGTCCCTTCATAAAAATCATCAAGTCCCTACAGTTTAAAAGATCAAGTCCCTTCGAGGTTGCCTACGGAATAATGATCTTGTCCCTTCGAATAAATGATGATAGTCCCTACGAATTGCTAAAGACACCCCTCAAAGTTGCTTTCTATGACCATACGATGACCCTACGTGTGTCCCTTTACATCCAAGGTAATGACTACCTACTCCTTAATAGTAGGGATAGTCTTACCAATGAAAGGATAAAGAACAAGAAAGACTTAAAACTTTAGGGTAGGTTCCTCCTATGTACTTGCTCACTTCAAAAAACTTTTCACACTTAATAATTTCAAACAAATTTTCAAAAACAAGTTTTTTACACATCCGTACATGGATTATTATTAACTATTCTGAAAATTTTCCTATTCACACACTACATTTTCAAAAACAATTCAAAAGTGAGCTAAGTACCTAAGAGCCCATGGATAACCATGGATGAAAAGGGTGCTAATACCTTCCCTTTTCATAACCTACCCCCCGGACTCAAAATATTCTCTTAAGGTCTTTCCTGTTCTTTTATAACCTTTCCTTATGGATAAAATAAAAGTCGGTGGCGACTCTTGCTATCCGCAACATTACTTAAAGTCAGTTCTCCCACCGTGTTACAGAACTGGCGACTCTGCTGGGGATTTTTATTTAAGAGGGGTACCCTTAGGAATTAGATCACTTTAAATTGTTTGCCTTGTTTGCTTTATTATTATATTGTTGGGGTGCTCTTATGTGTGAAAGGTCCTAACCCGGATCTAGTGTACCTTAGGTAAATGGCAATAGACCAAGGAAACTGTACGACGTATATCGATACGGTTGATCTGGTGGCCATAGTTAGTGCGACTTCTTGGTTGGTGCTTATGTTCCTTAAGTCAAGTTGAGGATAATATGAGGCTGCCATATGTTGTCAATGCACTAACTAACTTTTAGAACCCTAGTTAACTCATCTTGGCCTTTAGAAGGTAGTGAGGTAACCGGCTTTGGTGCAGACTGAAGTTGGTTGACACTCGATACTACGCTCATTGAGATCTTAAACTTGGAGGGTTTTGGTTGGCAAGTAAGTTGCCTTCTGAACAATCACCCTTGTGAAGGATCAATGATATTGAGATCCCTTAGAACCTGGTTACTTTTATAGGACAGGATGAACCATCTAACTTCAGGGGAGGGTACTTACCTTTGAACCTCATGCAAGCCTGTAAACTGAGGGCTATGGTGTGACTTGTTTGTGTGTGCCACATGTTTGTGATTGAGCATAACATCATGACATCATCATGCATCATAAGCATAGCATTTTCACTAACCATTTCAAGGACCAAAGGATTCGTCTTTGTTCTTTGTTGCAGGTCATGGCTTATGCTCGTAGAAACACCATCAGGACCAACTTTGTAAGAGACTCATTACAAAGTAAGTCAGGAAAGAATTCTGGAGCTAACAAAGCAACTTCACGAGGAACGAAACCTCAATTCATACCTCAACACAAAGAGGAAACGTCCATGGGAGACTTAAAACCCCATCTTTTGTACTTATTTCATTTTCATTTTTGTAAGCCTAAAAGGCAAAACAAAGTTATTACTAATAAAAGTTTACTTTCATGTTTGTCTAAGCAAATTTAAATCCTGCGGTCCTTGAAAACATTGCATATACATTACCATATCATTTCATTGCATCACAGGTTTATAATTGTGCACAGGTTTCTCATCTTCTCGCTGTTTATTTCAGCAATGGCTCTTGAACAATCAGTTAAGGATCTCCAGGCACAAAATGCACAGTTCCAAGAGCTGATCTTGAACCTGTCCAAGGGGCAGGATGAATTGAAGGCACTGCTGGCCAAGAAGACTAAGAAGACTAGAAGGTCTGCTGGGTTGATTAACATGGGAAGAAGGTTCAAAGGTCTTGCCAAAGAACCAGTTGAAGACTATGAATCTGAGGAATCTGAGCAAGAGGTAGGCAGTCTCCACCACACAATGGGGGACTCTGATTCTGAGGCTAATTACTACCATGAGCCTAATGAAGACAAATTCAAGATGCTGGTGGATAGGATGGATGCCATGGAGTTGCAGAAGTCATCTGGGCTGGATTTTGAGGATTTGAGTCTGATATCTGGGATAGTCATACCCATTGGTTTCAAGGTTCCTACATTTGTTGTTTATGATGGGGTCTCTTGTCCCAAACTACATCTGAGGTCCTATGTCAGAAGAATTCAACCCCACACTGCTGATAAAAAGTTGTGGATCCATTTCTTTCAAGAGAGTTTATCTGGAGCTCAGTTGGAGTGGTATTATCAGTTGGAGAGTGTCAACATCAGAGACTGGAATGATCTTGCTAAAGCTTTCTATAAGCAGTACCAATACAATGCTGACTTAGCCCCCACTCGCATGCAGCTCCAGAGCATGTCTATGGGTGCCAAAGAAAGTTTCAAAGAGTATGCTCAGAAGTGGAGAGATTTAGCTGGAAGAGTTCAACCCCCTTTGACTGATAGGGAATTGGTTGATATGTTCATGTGTACGCTGAATGGTCCGTTCTACAGTCATCTCATTGGAAGCTCATCATCTGGCTTCACTGAGTTGATCATGACAGGAGAGCGAGTAGAGAATGGTATAAAGAATGGTAAGATCCAAGTGGGTGCTTCCTCATCAGGTGCTGCAAAGAAGTCTCCCACTGGGAAGAAAGAATCCAATGCTGTTTATGGTCAGCCTGATCGTAACAGAAGGTATCAGTCTGTTAGTGCAGTTCATATTTCAAATCCAACTCCTGCAACAACAGAGCAGCCACAGGGTAACCAACAGAGGGCTAGAAGGCAGTTCACGAAGATCAACATGTCAATGGCTCAGGCATTGCAACACTTGTTGAAGGCTGAACTTATTACCCTGAGAGAGGCTCCTCAGAATCCCAATGTTACCTCTCCCAGGTACAATCCCAATGCACGGTGTGCATACCATTCAAACTGTCAGGGACATGATACTAATAATTGCTGGGTCTTGAAGAATAAAATTCAGGATATGATTGATGCTGGAGAAATTGAGTTTGATCCTCCGGGTACTCCCAATGTAATTACTGCTCCAATGCCAAATCACGAGAAGACTGTCAATGCCATTGATGAAGACCTGCATGTCTATTCAGTTATGGAGTTGACCACACCACTGTCTGTTATCAAAAAGAGGTTAGTACAAGCTGGGATCTTTCCAGGTTGTCGTGAAGATTGTCTGTATTGTACCTATAAGCCGGATAGTTGCTTCATTTTGAGAGATGGCATTCAACGTCTCATGGATAAGTATACTATAGTGTTTGAAAGAAGACCAGCATCTGTAGAAAGTATGGTGGATCTTCTGACTCGGGGTAAGAAGATTGAAGAGGTTGATATGGTTGACAAAGTACCGGTAAGAATCACTTCAAAGGGTCCCATTAAAATCACTCATCAGGGCCCAATCAAGATTACTGCTGAAGGTCCTGTGAAAGTTGTTGCTGAAGCCAGAGTAGCTCCTGTGGTCATTACTACTCCTGGTCCTATCCCATATACGTCTGACAAAGCTGTGCCTTGGCATTATGGATCTGATGTTTACATCCATGGTGTTAAGCAAGAGCCTGTAGCTGATGTGCCTGTTGATGTTGACAATATTGCTGGATCTAGCAAGATCACTCGTAGTGGAAGAGTCTTCTCTCCTCCAGTTGCTTCTAAGAGTGCAGTTACTCCTGCCACTACTTCCACCACTGATGCTCGGGGCAAAGGTCCTGTTATTGAGCCTGTAACTACTAATGTGCCAGCTGCTGATGATCTCTCTAAGCAGATGGAAGAAGTATTGAAAATCATTCGCAAGAGTGATTACGACATTGTGGATCAGTTGGGGCATACTCCCTCAAAGATTTCTATGTTGTCCTTGTTGCTGTGTTCTGAGGCTCATGCCAAGTCCTTGATCAAGTTTTTGAAGTCTGCTCATGTGCCCAGTGCAATTTCTGTGGACCAATTTGAGAACTGTGTTGCTCACCTGACCTATGACAACGGGTTAGGATTCTCTGATGCTGATTTAACCCCTGCCAAGAGGGATCATAACAGGGCCTTGCATATTTCAATTGAATGCAGGGGCACCACTCTGTCACATGTGCTAATAGACAATGGTTCCTCTCTGAATGTGTTGCCCAAGGAAGTCCTGAATAAGCTGAGTCCTGAAGATACTGTGTTGAAGCCCAGTAATATTGTGGTAAAGGCTTTTGATGGTTCTAGAAGAGTAGTGCATGGAGAAATTGATATTCCAATCAAAGTTGGTTCTCAGATGTTTACTGCTACATTCTATGTGATGGATATTCGTCCTTCGTACTCTTGTCTACTTGGACGTCCCTGGATCCATGGGGCAGGAGCTGTGACCTCTACATTGCACCAAAAGTTGAGATATCCGGTGAATGGAAAGGTTGTTACTGTCTTTGGAGAAGAAGAATACTTTGTCAGTCATGTGAACACTTTCAAGTATCTGGAAGTGGAAGGTGAATACATTGAGACTCCATGTCAGTCATTTGAAGTGGTTCCCTGGGTTGGTAATGATTGTGTGACTCCTCCTGCTGTGAAGAAGGTTCCTGTGGTCATCAGAAAGTCTCCAACAATGGCAATGGCCTCCCTCAATGATGCTAGAGCTGTGGTGGATGAAGGTGGTTGTACTATTTGGGGTCAGCTTCCTGATATTCCGTACAAGTCTGACAAGTTTGGTTTGGGTTTCACTGCAGAGTCCCAGAAGGTTGCTCGTCGTGCTCGTGTTGCTCGTGTCACTAATCAAGGGGTTATCAATGCTGTGGGAGATCATGATGAAGACTATAACTTGGATGCATGGATTTTTCCTACTGTGGGTGCTGGACTCAATAATTGGAAAGCTGAAGATGTTATCCCTATCTCCTTTAGTCAGGAGTAAATACTATTACTGTGTTGTGTTTTTAAATTTGTAATTTCTGAACAATAAAACTTTCAAACCATGTGCCTTACCCGGGGCACAATGGTGTGCTTGTTACGGGTTGTCATTTCATTTGCATACTTCATTCAATAAAATCAGTGGACGTTTCGTTTTCATAAATATTGTGTTCCTTGTCTTTCTTTTCGTTTATTTTTGTTTTATCAGCTATGTGTTCTTACACACACCCACATCACTAAAATGCAGATCCTCATCCACTCTGGATCCTGTTGATAACAGTTCTACTATTGCCAATTACAATTTCGAGAATCCGATCTATCAAACTGAAGACGGAAATGAGGACGATTGTGAAATACCTGTAGAGCTTGCTAGGTTGTTACAACAAGAAGAGAAAGCTATACAGCCACATGAAGAGCCAGTCGAAGTTGTGAATCTGGGAACTGAAGAAAACATAAAAGAGGTCAAAGTAGGGGCTGATTTAGAGGACAGTGTCAAGAGCAAGTTGATTCAGATGTTGCATGACTATGTAGAGATCTTTGCTTGGTCTTATGAAGATATGCCAGGGTTGGATACAGACATTGTGGTTCACCGTTTACCAGTGAAAGAAGATTGTCGTCCAAAGAAGCAGAAGGTTCGTCGTATGCGTCCTGAAATGTCAGAAAAGATCAAGGCAGAAGTAATGAAACAGTTCAATGCAGGGTTCTTAGCAGTGACTTCTTATCCTCAGTGGGTTGCAAATGTGGTACCAGTTCCTAAGAAAGATGGTAAGGTACGTATGTGTGTGGACTACAGAGATTTGAACAAGGCTAGCCCCAAAGATGACTTTCCACTTCCTCATATTGATATTCTGGTAGACAACACTGCTCAGCATAAGGTATTCTCTTTTATGGATGGTTTCTCTGGTTACAATCAAATCAAGATGGCACCTGAAGATATGGAGAAGACAACATTTGTGACACAGTGGGGCACCTTTTGCTATAAGGTGATGCCATTTGGTTTGAAGAATGCAGGGGCAACATATCAGCGTGCTATGGTGGCTTTGTTTCATGATATGATTCATCATGAGATAGAAGTATACGTGGATGATATGATAGCCAGATCTCAGAATGAAGAGCAACATCTTGATCATCTGCACAAGTTGTTTGAGAGGTTGAAGAAATACAAGTTGAGATTGAACCCAAACAAGTGTACTTTTGGAGTTAGATCTGGAAAGCTCCTGGGTTTCATTGTCAGTGGAAAAGGTATTGAAGTGGACCCTGCAAAAGTGAAAGCTATACGAGAGATGCCAGCTCCCCGTACTGAGAAGGAGGTTAGAGGTTTCTTGGGACGACTGAACTACATTGCAAGATTTATTTCCCAATTAACTACCATCTGTGAGCCAATCTTCAAGTTGTTAAAGAAAGATCAGGTGATGGAATGGAATGATGAGTGCCAAACTGCCTTTGATGAAATCAAGAGATATCTGCTAGAGCCACCAATTTTGATGCCACCGGTTGATGGAAGACCCTTGATCATGTACTTAACAGTGTTAGACAACTCAATGGGGTGTGTGTTGGGGCAACATGACGAGTCTGGTCGAAAAGAGCAGGCAATATACTACCTTAGCAAAAAGTTTACCGACTGTGAAACAAGATACTCACTGCTCGAGAAAACTTGCTGCGCTTTGGCATGGGCTGCTCGCCGACTAAGACAGTATATGTTGACCCATACTACCTTGTTGATTTCAAAGATGGATCCAATCAAGTACATATTTGAGAAACCTGCTCTCTCCGGAAGAATTGCAAGATGGCAAATGATCTTGACAGAATATGACATACAGTATACTACTCAGAAGGCCATTAAGGGAAGTGTTGTTGCTGATCATTTGGCTCATCAAGCAGTAGATGATTACCAGTCAATGAATTTTGAATTCCCTGATGAAGATATTATGACTATTACCAAAGAACCTGGACAATATGACGGACCTGAACAAGGATCCCGATGGACTATGGTTTTTGATGGTGCCTTCAATGCACATGGTAATGGTGTTGGTGTTGTGATTAGTTCCCCTGAAGGTTGTCATACCCCGATTACTGCCAGACTTTGTTTCTATTGTACCAATAACATAGCTGAGTATGAGGCATGTATCATGGGTATTAAAATTGCTATTGATATGAAGATTCAGTTCCTTGATGTGTATGGAGATTCAGCCCTGGTAGTGAGTCAAATTAAAGGAGATTGGGATACCAAGCATGATAATCTCATTCCTTACAGAGAGCATGTGTTGTCTTTGATCCCACATTTCAAAGAGATTACCTTTGGACATATTCCACGAAGAGAGAATCAGTTGGCAGATGCATTGGCCACCATGGCATCTATGTTTGAGATCAGTTGGGATGATGAAGCTCCCAAGATTACCATTGATAGATTTGAGAAGCCTGCATACTGCAATGAGATTGATACAGAAGGGGCAGAGGAGAAGCCTTGGTTCTATGAAGTAAAAAGATATCTTGAAGCTCAGGAGTTCCCTGAAGGGGCATCTGTCAAAGATAGGAAGTTTCTGAGAAGGTTTTCTGCTAAGTTCTTTCTGAGTAATGGCATTCTGTATAAGCGTAATCATGATTCAACTATGCTTCGTTGTGTGGATAAGAAGGAAGCTACAGAAATTATGGAAGAGATGCATGATGGGACCTTTGGCACTCATTCTAGTGGTCATACTATGGCAAAGAAGATTTTGAGAGCAGGTTACTACTGGTCCACCATGGAAGCTGATTGCTATCAACACTCCAGAACTTGTCACAAATGTCAAATTTATGCTGATAAAGTTCATGTACCTCCATCACCATTGAATGTGTTGACTGCTCCTTGGCCCTTTGCCATGTGGGGCATTGATATGATTGGTGAGATCAAGCCTACTGCTTCTAATGGGCATCGTTTCATCCTGGTTGCTATTGATTATTTCACGAAGTGGGTAGAGGCAGCTTCATTTGCATCTGTGACTAAGAATGTTGTGGCTCGGTTCATTAAGAATAATCTCATATGTAGGTATGGCATCCCTGAAAGGATTATCACTGACAATGGCTCTAATCTGAACAACACTATGATTACTGATGTCTGCACGCAGTTCAAGATTAAGCACCATAACTCTTCTCCTTATCGTCCAAAGATGAATGGGGCAGTTGAAGCTGCTAATAAGAACATTAAGAAGATTGTACAGAAGATGACTGTTACTTACAAGGATTGGCACGAGATGTTACCATTTGCTCTTCATGGTTATCGTACTACAATACGTACTTCAACAGGGGCAACCCCATTCTCTTTAGTCTATGGTATGGAAGCAGTTCTGCCTATTGAAGTTCAGATTCCCTCCTTGAGAATTATGAAGGATGCGGGCTTGGATGAAGATGAGTGGATTCAGACTCGACTGGACCAGATAAATTTGATTGATGAGAAGAGGTTAGCAGCAGTTTGTCATGGCCAGATGTACCAGAAACGAATGATCAAAGCTTTTAACAAGAAGGTTAAGCCAAAGGTATATCAGGCTGGTGACTTGGTAATCAAGCGTATCATATTACCACAGGGTGATCCTAGGGGCAAGTGGACTCCAACATATGAAGGACCATTTGTAGTCAAGACTGTATTCTCAGGAGGTGCCATGATACTGACTACAATGGATGGGGAGGACTTCCCACAGCCTGTAAACGCAGACATAGTTAAAAAATACTACGCATAAAAAGAGACCCGCTAGGTTGACTGGCCTAGGCAAAAATAAGGGCATCCCGGCAAACCAAAAGGGTTTGGGCAAAAATTAGGGATATATATGAAAAGATGTACACCCGGCAAGTCGAAAACCTGAAAAGGCGGCTTGGGCAAAAAAGGGTATCCCGGTGGATTGAAAACCTGAAAGGGCAATCCAGGCAAAAGTTAGGGATTAAAGCGTATGACTATGTCTCGTTTGGATCACCAATGAAACTGCAACCAGTTGTACTACTTACTCAAGCTCGAACAGATAAAGCTCAATCCAATCGTTTCCGTCTCAACAGCAAGAAGATGAGATACTTGAGTGGCAATAGTAGAATTGAAACTCAATAGGATTGTTTCCCACATAGCTGATTTTCTTTTGTAAAACTTTATGGCAAAATCCTCTTACTAGGGTTTATGTCTCCTTGTATAAACTTACCCGTGTATGAGTCACTTTTTGATATAAATAAATTCCATCTTTTGAATCCAGATTTACTTTTACCCTATTTACATAAGCGAAACGTCCATTGGTTGTGTTTGAATGTATGTATGCTTTTGAATATGATTGATGTTTACCAAAAATGCATGTATGCTTTTAATATGATTAATGTTTACCAGAAATGCATGAAAATGCGGTAATAGTATTTACTAAGGACGAACGAGGGGAGGATTTCAACGAAGCTTCACCGGTTCACCTTTACAAGACAGTTACAAACCCTCAGTAGGACAAATCCATCTTCATAAAGTCTCATCTCCCCTGGAATTTATATCCATCTCTTTTATCCTCATACGGATATACGGGAAATTACTTTCCAATAAGGGTACGACGAACGAAGACGGGATGGTATACTTATCCTACTATCAAACGAAGACGGAGGTTATCTATACCTTACCATCCCCAGCATACAGGAGGTTATCTATACCTTACCATCCCCAGCATACGGGAGGTTATCTATACCTTACCATTCCCAGCATACGGGAGGTTATCTATACCTTACTATCCCCAGCAACGGGAGGTTATATCTATACCCTGTTATCCCCAGCAGACGGAGGGTTATACATTCTTCAACAACGAATCGGGATTTATTTTCCCTGGCCAGCAGTTGTTATACGAAGATATCCAGCCGTTCCCGGCAGTATCATATCATACATACATCATTTACATCATACCATAGCATATATATCCATAGACATATAGTACATTACCTAAGTGCATCATAGCATACATGCATACATAAAGCATAAACTAATGGTATTATACAGAATGCTACCTTGTTTCAGGTTAATTATCCAACAAACAAGCTTATGATCTTTTGGGACTGCTTTATTGTAACCTCACGGTTACTTTATCCTCCTGATAAGCTTCTTATGATCTCTGGGACTGCTTTATCGTAACTTCAGGGTTACTTTATCCTCCTGATGAGCTTCTTATTACTTTGGGACTGCTTTATTGTAACCTCAGGGTTACTTTATCCTCCTGATAAGCTTCTTATTACTCCAGGACTGCTTTATCGTCATCTCAGGGTTACTTTATCCTCCTGATAAGCTTCTTATGATCTCTGGGACTGCTTTATCGTAACTTCAGGGTTACTTTATCCTCCTGATGAGCTTCTTGTTACTTTGGGACTGCTTTATTGTAACCTCAGGGTTACTTTATCCTCCTGATAAGCTTCTTATGATCTCTGGGACTGCTTTATCGTAACTTCAGGGTTACTTTATCCTCCTGATGAGCTTCTTATTACTTTGGGACTGCTTTATCGTCACCTCAGGGTTACTTTATCCTCCTGATAACTTCTCATGACTTCAAGACTGCTTTAGAGTTGTTGATTGCTCTATCCTCCTGAAATCATATTATTATTTCAAGACTGCTTTAGAGTTATCATTATTAATGGCTCTATCCTCCTGAAATTATTACTACTTCAAGACTGCTTTAGAGTTATCATTATTGATGGCTCTATCCTCCTGAAATCATATTATTACTTCAAGACTGCTTTAGGGTTATCATTATTGATTGCTCTATCCTCATGAAGACATGCTGTTACATCAGGATTACTCCAGTCTCCTGAAAGCATATCATCAATACTTCAGGACTGCTCCAGACTCCTGACAGCTTTCATTATACCTCCATATTTTGGACTGCTTTATCTTCCAAGAAATATGTCTGAAGAACTTTCTCCTAGTGGCATCTTTAAGCCCACTCAATCATATTCAATTAGCCATCTGTATCACTCTAATGCACTGGTGAGTGCAAATTTTTGGGCTTTTGTGTTCAATCCCCTTCAACCTTCCAGGTCACGACTGGCAAATATACCAATCTAACCCCTCAGGTTTCAGAAAATTGAACAGGGGCAGCTGTTGCACCCCAAAATTTGCCCTCTATTTTTAACTCTAACCAATTTTTTTTGTTTCACATTCATTTGCATCATCTTCATATCATAACATTTTTTTTCTGTCTTAATATTAGCCGAAATAATTTCTCGGAATTTACAAACAGACTGGTCAAATTAACTTTTTAACTGTGCCTAAAATTAGTCAACGAAAAAATGTCAAGTTTAAGTTTGCAAATGTCGGTAACATTAATCTGCGGTTCACGTGGTTTAATTTGACATGCTAAAAATATTTTTACGACTAGTTTTGGTCATATGTTGATCAGTCTGAGCAGTTTAAACGGTCATAATTTTTATCCGACCAAACGCTGTATTTTTCCGAGTCATTTATTTCGCGCTGATTATTTTGACGTGTTCATTTTTTTTTTTCGAGCACTTTGGTGCTTGACTTTTATTTTTTGAGTCTATTTATTTTTATATAGAGTCTAGAATAAATAAATAGGATTATTAGTTTTTATTTTATTTTATTTTAACTAATTTAATTATTAAAACTTTATTTGTTTTTTAAATTAATATTTTATAGGGTCTAGAATAAATAAATAGAATTGTTAGTTTTTATTTTAATTTTAACTATTTTTAATTATTTAACTTTTATTCAGTTTTTAATTTAATATTTTATTTAGATTTCAGAATAAATATTTAGGCCCATCATCACTAACCCTAATTGACCCCTATATATATTTATGTTGTGTGCTGCTGGAGAGGAGGAAGAAAAGGGGACCGAAAAAAAAATACATAAAAGAAAGAAAAAAAGGTGAGACTGAAAACGGTGCCTTTATTCTTTTCGGTACGATCCATTAGCTTATTATGTATATTAGTTCTCTTGTTTTTACTGTGTATCATATGCACCTAGGTTTGTCTCTAACACACAAGTTATCATATATATTATAGTTACATTATAATTTGTTTTACATATACATACTGCTTCTGTTATACATACTCCTGCTAATTACGTTTTTTTTTATATACTTATTATATAACATATGTAATATTAATGTAATATCATATATAATAGATAATATATATGTAATATAAAATATATAGCTATTTGGTTAAATAAATTTTATTTTATTTGATAATTTGATTATTTTGTTCGGATCGGATCGTGTCGATACATTGTTCGCATATTTATGTGCATGAGGCGTGACACTTATGTTGATCCGATCCAGTTGCGATGATCGCATTTTTTGCGTTAGCAACATTGTTCTTTTTTTTAATTCATATTATTTTATGTTATATATTTAGATCTGCACGAATAACTAACTACCCTGATTTTTCATAAACCTTGAACATACAATTTTGCCACAAACTCTAATTTTCACTCTAACTCTAACTCATTTTTATGTTATTCATTTACTGTTTATCATATTATGTAACTGTTTCATATTTGTAATAGTTTAGTTTTTATTTTTCGCCTTATAATTATGTAATTGTCTCCTTGATGTAATAATTTAGTGTTATTTTCCGCCTAATTATTATGTAACTGTCCCGAAGCCATGTAATAGTGTAGGAGTTTTTATTTTCTGTCTTTAAGTTTCTGCCTTTATTTATTTTTATTATTCCCTGCGTGGTTAGTAATTTAGGGCGTGTCAAGAACTGAATGAAAATCAATATGGAGTTAGATCATTAATTTAAAAAAAAAAAGGGACTAATTGATCAATAACTTTTATAATAATAATAGTATTTTGTATATAGTTTCTTTTATTAAGTTAAAATTAGGGTAAATAAATTAATTTTTAATTAGATTAGGATTTTCTTAACAAACCTTAAATTTTCCTAATAATTTTTTTTTATATTAACCATATTTTTTTTTATTTTTTTTTATTTTAATTTTAACCCTTAAAAATTTTCTCAAACCTTTAAAGATTTTCTCAAACACTAAAACTTTTTGTCCTCATTTTTATGTTATTCATATAACCTGTCTTGTTATTATACTGAAGTCTTTACTATCATTTATTTTTCTGCCATTATTTTTATGTATCTACCCCAAAGCATTGTAATAGTTTAGGAATTTATTGTATTTGCCTTTAATTTTCTGCCATTTATTTTCGTAAATATAACTGCGTGGTTAGTAAATAGGGAGAAAAAAATAATTGTAATTAATTAAATTTAGAAAAACTAATTAAAAAAGATTAAATATCTGAAAATAAATCATTCACACACGTAAGTCGATCTTTGATCGCTATCTGCACTTCCTAGGTTACCCCTCTCAGTTGCCTTAAACATGGTCAAGTCCCTCGAATATAGGGGTGTCTTAAGCAAAGTCCCTTCATAAAAATCATCAAGTCCCTACAGTTTAAAAGATCAAGTCCCTTCGAGGTTGCCTACGGAATAATGATCTTGTCCCTTCGAATAAATGATGATAGTCCCTACGAATTGCTAAAGACACCCCTCAAAGTTGCTTTCTATGACCATACGATGACCCTACGTGTGTCCCTTTACATCCAAGGTAATGACTACCTACTCCTTAATAGTAGGGATAGTCTTACCAATGAAAGGATAAAGAACAAGAAAGACTTAAAACTTTAGGGTAGGTTCCTCCTATGTACTTGCTCACTTCAAAAAACTTTTCACACTTAATAATTTCAAACAAATTTTCAAAAACAAGTTTTTTACACATCCGTACATGGATTATTATTAACTATTCTGAAAATTTTCCTATTCACACACTACATTTTCAAAAACAATTCAAAAGTGAGCTAAGTACCTAAGAGCCCATGGATAACCATGGATGAAAAGGGTGCTAATACCTTCCCTTTTCATAACCTACCCCCCGGACTCAAAATATTCTCTTAAGGTCTTTCCTGTTCTTTTATAACCTTTCCTTATGGATAAAATAAAAGTCGGTGGCGACTCTTGCTATCCGCAACATTACTTAAAGTCAGTTCTCCCACCGTGTTACAGGAGTCTGTGGATATTTTTACTTCTTTTGCTCCCAGGTCCTCGGCTAACCTCAGGCCTGCGATAAAAGCCTCGTACTCGGCTTGGTTGTTAGACGTTGGGAAAGCCAGTGCTAATGAGACCTCGATCAAGATCCCATCCTCATTCTTGAGGATGATCCCGGCTCCGCTGCCTAATGTGCTGGAGGCACCGTCAACGAAGATCGTCCACTTGTGGGCGCCGTCCGCCTGTGTTGGGCAGTGGGTCATTTCCGCGACGAAGTCGGTCAATGCTTGGGCTTTCAAGGCCTTTCTATTTTTGTATTGTATGTCGAATTCGGAGAGTTCCAGTGACCATTTGAGCATTCTGCCGGCCATATCTGGTTGCCCGAGTAATTGTTTGATCGGCTGGTCGGTCCTGACGTTTATCGTATGTGCGAGGAAGTAATAACGTAGCCTCCTCGCCGCATTTATGAGGGCCAGGGCGACCTTTTCGATTTGCTGATATCGGAGCTCAGGGCCTTGGAGTGCTTTGCTCGTAAAATAGATGGGTTTTTGTCCTTCGTCGGTCTCCCTTATTAGGACGGCGCTGACGGCCTCGGTCGCCACGGATAGATATAGGTATAGGGTTTCCTTTTCCAATGGTCGTGATAAGACCGGGGGTTCGGAGAGAACTTTTTTCAAATGGAGTAATGCCTGCTCGCACTCGTCGGTCCAGTCGAAGTTGGCCTCTTTGCGAAGGAGTCTGAAGAATGGCAGTGCGTGCTGGGCGGACTTGGCGATGAAACGGGAGAGTGAGGCGAGCACTCCGTTGAGGGATTGGATTGATTTCTTGGTCCTCGGGGTCGGAAATTCTGAGAACGCCCGGCATTTGTCGGGGTTGGCTTCGATCCCCCTTTCGGTGAGGTAGAAACCTAGGAATTTTCCTGCCCGTACCCCGAACGTGCATTTTTTAGGATTGAACCTCATTTTGCACTGCCTCGCCTGCTCGAAAACTTTGGTTAGGTGTCGAGCATGGGTAACCTCCTCGTGTGACTTGACGATCATGTCGTCCATGTATACTTCGAGCATGTCCCCTATTTCTTCCTTGAAGACTTTGTTCATCATGCGTTGGTACGTGGCACCGGCGTTCTTGAGCCCGAACGGCATTACGTTGTAATAGTAATTGCCCGTTGGGGTCATGAATGTCGTGTGTCTCTTGTCTGTGGGCGACATAGGGATTTGGTTGTATCCACTATATGCGTCCATGAAGGACAAGAGTTTAAAACCTGCAGAATTGTCTACGAGCATATCTATATTAGGGAGGGGGAAAGCATCTTTCGGGCAAGCCCTATTAAGATCAGTATAATCAACACACATGCGCCATTTTCCATTATTTTTCTTAACGAGGACTACATTAGAGAGCCAGGTTGTGTACTGGGCTTCAGAAATAAAATTTGCCTCTAAAAGGTCTTTTACAGTTCGTTCGGCAGCCTCCGCCTTCTCGGGGGACTGTTTGCGCCTACGCTGAGCTATGGGCTTGACTGCCCGATCTAAAGCTAGCTGGTGACACGCGATCTCAGGATCCAGCCCGGGCATTTCTGCGGCATTCCAGGCGAAGAGGTCAGAGTTCTCTTTGAGGCATGCCACTAGCTTTTCCCTTGTTCCCTCGGGCAGTCCCTTGCCTATCTTTACTGTCCTTTCTGGATCGTCCCCGAGAGGAATGAGTTCGAACTCTCCGTCGGGAATTGGTCGGACCGGGTGTCCGAGAGATTGTTCCTCGGTGAGCTTCCCCTCTTCGGTTTCGTCTAGCCCAATGCGACAGTCGAGGTCGATGGCGTTAACTCCCCGGGGAGGATCCTCGTTCCTGAGTTTTTTGTTGTTGTTGCTACTCTTTGTGTTGACCATGGCCTGTCCTTTTACCGCAGCGTCGTAGCACCGTCGGGAAGCTTCGATGTCACCGTGGATGGTGACCACGCGGCCCAATTTGGTGTAGTATTTCATCTTCAGGTGGACGGTGGATGGGACCGCGGTGAGTTCGGCCAGTGTCGGGCGCCCAAAGATGCAATTGTAAAGGGATGGACAGTCCACGACCAGGAATTGGATCTTGATTTCCCTGGCCGTTTCCTGTTCCCCGAAGGTGACGAGGAGCTCGACATATCCCCACGGCCTTGTTGTTGCTCCGTTGAATCCCTGGAGGTCGGATCCGACGTAGGGGGCCAGGTTGGTCTTGTCTAATTTCAGAGTCTTGAAGAGGTGGACATACATGATATCCACTGAGCTGCCTTGATCGACCAGGATGCGCCTGACGTCGAACTGGGCCATCTTTGCCCTGATCAACAGTGGGATGCCCGAATTCGGGGATCCGTCCGGAAGTTCCTCCAGAAAGAAGGATATTGGGTTGGATTTACCCCGATATTTTGTCAGCGTCGCCTTTTGCTCGGTGGCAGTCAGTAGGAGCTCGTCGAACTTGCGTTTGACCGAAAGGGCAGCGGCTTCACCGTTAATTCCTCCACCTGATATAACCAGTGCGGTTGGAAAATCTTCCCAGGGGCTGAATGCAGTGATTCTACCTTCGGGCAATGGCTCGGGGAAGATGAAATCTTCCGGGCGTGACACACAGAGGGCCACTTGATAAGGAGAGTTGTCGGGGGGTGTTTCTTCCCGGGGTCTCTTCTTCTCTGCCTCTTCATGTCTGGGGGTTTCGTTCCTCCTCGTATACTGTTTTAGGTGCCCTTCTTGGATTAAAATCTCTATCGCATCCTTCAGGTGGACGCAGTCTTCGGTCACGTGGCCGTGGCTCCTGTGGAACCGGCAGTACTTGGATTTGTCGGTGTGAGGTTTTGGTGCAAATGGTTTTGGGAACCTTACTCTGCCCTGTTTGAACTCAGAGTTGATGCATTCTGCGAGGATGCGCTCGCGAGGAGCTGTCAGTAAGGTGTACTCGCTGTATCGGCCCGTGGGGCCTCTTCCTTCTCGGAGCCCGCGAGGTCTTTCTTCCCTTCGCTTGTCCCCGTTGCGACGGGGGATGTTTGGCTCCTCGCGTTTGGGGTGGTCGGTATCCCCAGCACCACGGCCGCTGCGAGCGTTGTGGGCCACCTGTTTTTCCTTGTATCTGATATAGGCTTGGGCCTTGTGCAGGAGTTCGTTCAAGGTGCGGGGAGGCTCGATCCCGACGGCTCTGCTAAGTTCACTGCCGGGCAAGAGTCCTCTTTCGAGGAGATACTTCTTCATGTGTTCGGTGGTATCCACCTCGACAGCTTCCTGGTTGAATTGCTCGATGTACGAGCGCAGTGTTTCATTCTTCTTTTGTACTATGGCTTCAAGGGTCGCCTCGGTCTTGGGGTGACGACGGGAAGCCGTGAAGTGCCTGGTGAACATGGACCTCAAGACTCTCCAAGATGTGATGGATTCGGGAACCAAGCTTTTGTACCAAGCCATGGCCCCTTTCCTGAGGGTTGTTGAAAACAGCCGGCATTTGAGATGACCGGTGATATCATTGCGGTAGTCGAGCATCGCGTTGACGTTGTCGACGTGGTCGTCGGGATCGGTAGTCCCGTCGTACACAGCTAGATTGGGCGGTTTCTCCATGCCTTTGGGGAGCGGGGCTTCCATTATTGCCCGAGACAGGGGACAGTTCAAGTCTTCCTCGTCGCTCCTTAATGGAGATAGTTCATTGTTGTCGGGGCTGTGCCCGTGCCTTGGTGATGTTCCTGATCGATCATTGTCACGACGGGCGCGTGCCCTGCTGACGTGAGGTTCTGGAGAGCGACGTCCTCGCTTCTTTGTTGGCTCTAGACGCTGTTGTGCCCTCCTCCCCTGCTGAGATCGGATCTCCTGTCGCTCAGCTTCGAGGGCCATGATTCTCTCGTGCTGCTGGTAGAGCATAGAGCCAGCCTGGTTGAGGGCGTTCACCATGGCAATCATGGTGGCGTCTCCTTCGACGGGGACGGGGATGGGATGAAATGTTTCGGCCCCTTGGTCTTGGGCGTGAGGGACATCTCCGTTGTTTTGAGGCTCTGGAGACGGGGTAGATGGACGACCGTCTCGAGCGTCTGCTTCATGGGGTTGCGAGCCATCATCCATAGTGTAGTCGACGAGGGGACGGCTACGCTCGCTAGGTTGTTCTCCGGACATGTTGGAAGGACAGGAATGAATGAGCTTTTGATCCTCTGTTGGTGAAGACGGGGATAGCTAGTTTCCCACAGACGGCGCCACTGATCTTACCTGATCAGGAAGGCCTTCCAAGGATTTGAAGACTGGGCCAGAGAGTGAGGTGAGTGAGGGGGTGTACCTGCAAGGTGCTCCAATGCTTAAGTCAGAAGAGGTACAGAAAGTTAAGGTTGTTTCAGAGTGAGTTAGAATACCTGACCCTTTGCTATGAAAGGGTATTTATATTGAGCCCCCAGCGCTGGGCCAAGGCTCCTAATGGGCTGGATTTAGCTAGGCCCAAGGAGGAGCTGCCAGGGGACGCGTAAGAAGCATGAAGACCTAGACCAAAGGTCTACTCCCTGGTCCAACTGCCCCTATCCCTCCGGAGATAATATAGGGGAGTTGGGTGACGTGCCAGATGAGTTGGCAGACGTGGTTCTGCCCGACATAGCTCACGTGCCCGTGATATAGGTAGGTGATATGTGAATGAAGATCAGCTGGTGGAGGATGCGTGTCTCTGCCCGACACGCAGTAGAATTGTTGAGGAGGCGTCCCATCGACATGGATGGTTGGGGCCTTTGCTCGACGCATTCATCTGCCCGGACGTTTGGGCCTGTACCCGACAAGCATTGGGTCGTGTCGTGCATGTCGTCACGGCCCAGTCCAGAACACTAACTATAACTTTTACTTAAAAAAACCTATTTCTTTTCCTAACCCTAATTTTCTAAAACAAATCTTTTTTTTCATAAAAATAATTAATTTCTTAACTTAATTTATTTCAATTGTCTTTAATTATTTATTTTTATTTATTTATTAGAAAATTGTATAAGATATCTTCTTATGTAATTTATTTTTTTTCCGCTCGATTATGTAATTGCTTCTCTTATGTAATAGCTTAGGTTTAAATTTCCGTCCTTTATTTTCCTCAATCCCCTTAAAAGACAAATGTACCCCCTCCCTTATATTGTAATAGTTTAGATTTATATTTCCGCATTATTTATTTTTATTGCTATGGTTAGTAATTTTAGGGTGTGTATAACCTAAATGAATAAAAGGACTTAGAAAATTAATTAAAAAGATAAATATTTGAAAATAAACACTCACACACGTAAGTCAATCTTTGATCGCCATCTTGCACTTCCTAGGGTATTCCTCTTGGTTGCCTTAAAATAATAATGGTCAAGTCCCTCGAATATAGGAATGTCTTAAGCAAAGTCCCTTCAAGTATAAGTCATCATAGTCCCACTGGGCGTGCCAATCTGTTCGCTGTGAGTTGGTTTTCGGCTATATAAGTCGTAATCCTTTCCATTGTTGACGCTTCAGTCATTTTCACTGAATTCACTTCCCCACCCAGTTGGGTTGACATGAGTGGTTCCCCAAGCGTAATTTGTCTCTCCAATTATCTCTCTGTCCCACTGGAATCCATGCGTAGGGTGGAGATACATGGAGCAGTATGCATTGTCAGAGGCTGTTAGGTCGAAGCCAGCAGGGTTGCAAGGTGCTATGTGAGCCAAGTTCTTGTCGAAGTTACGACTAGTGACACTGTTCACGTCAGCCATGAAGTAACTTTAGTCGGCCTCTATGTTTTCGACAATCCCATCTGGCCTCCAAATTGCTATCCTTTGATGCATGGATGATGGTACAGCCCCAATTCCATGGATCCACTCTCTTCCCAGTAGCAGATTGTAGTTTGCCTTTGATGTTATCACCACGAACATTGTAGGCCTGGTAATGGTTCCTACAGTTAGGTTCAGTTGTATCACCACCAATGTTTTTCCTACCTTACCTTCATAGTTGGACAACACCATGTTGTGAGGTTTAGTGTCTGAGTCATCTTTTCCAATCCTCTTTATCATATAATGAGGGATTAGATTCACAGTTGCTCCTCCATCTATCAGGATCTTGTTCACACCCACATTTTCTACTTTCCCTTTGATGAACAAAGGCTTTAAATGGGCCTTCATTGCATCATCTGGCTTTTCGAAGAACACATTTTGCTCTTCAACACAACCATTGTTCATTATGTAGTAACATACAGGCTTAAGCCCTATGCTGTCATCTGCAATATCATCCTCTTCGTCCTCCACTTCCATTATCCTGTTGTAATCTCTAGGCAACACCGAAACTACATTGCATGTTACGTCGAAGGACGCATCAGATTCTGAGCTGAAGTCATTAGTAACTTCTTCGTCTTCTGGCACTTTGCTGTTTGTTTTCTGCATCTCTGTTGTATCACTAGATTTAATTTTCTGAGGGGGTTCTTCTTTCGCCAGAGATTTTCCTTTACTTATTGTCTGCACACATTTGCTTGACTCAGCTTTATTCTCGCCAATCCTTTTTTGTTCTACAACTTCTTTTTCAACTCTCTTCTGCCTTTGAAACCTCCTCCATTGGGACCTGGACATAGGGTTCTTCCCCTTGTAGTTTTCATAGACGTACTTTGGCTTTGCTTTTTCTACCTCCTTTTTCACTTCTATTGAGGCACCCCTATTCACTTCAAAACTTTTCCACCTCTTCTGACCTTGGGCATCCCTTATAGGCTGGACCCACTTTTCATCATTCGGTTTGTTGGATGGTTTATAGGTGTTGTAACGCCTTTCTCCCATTCCTTGGTTATGATGCTCCCTTCTTCTTGGGTCAAACCTTTCATTTCTGACTGGTGGGGCTGCTCCCCAGTTCCTCTTCTTTTTGGTCTTCTCTACTGCTTCCAAGTCGTTAGCTGCTTTCCTGTCGAACACAGCGCTGCACCTTGGGCAAAGCATAACTTCTGCATTCTTTCTCTGGCACCTCTGGATGAATTCGACAAGACTTTCATCTTCTTCTGGATAAACCAGCTTCTGATGCTTTTCTTGATGGTTATTTTTGTTGGTGTCTGGTCGTATTTTCTGAGCGACTTCTACCATATGAATCCCTGCATTTTGCTCACTTGTAATCTTTAGTTTGTTCATTTTTTCGACTAGCATCATTTCCTCTGGGATACTCTATTTTAACTGATTCATACTGCCTTTTGGGTGTAAACCTTTATGGATGTACTTGCAGCATTGTGCAATTGGCTTTTCTTTTGGGTCTTCCATTGTTCTGCGTAGAATCCCATGAGGGGTGTGCTGCACAACACCTTCAGCAGAATCTTCTTTAATCTTGGTGGTGCTTCTGTTTATTGGTTCGACAATGTGGACATTGTCAGCAATCTCTGTTTCCTTGTCATGACTAAGGCCTTCAGTGGCCTCTTTTTGGGTAATGAGGGCTTTGTTGTCTTCCTCCTCATTATCATTTCTGAAAAAATCTCCCCATCCTGTGGGTTTGATTTTGCTGATGTCAGTTTGAGAGC
The DNA here is from genome assembly GCA_963966055.1 of Lathyrus aphaca. NCBI lineage: Eukaryota > Viridiplantae > Streptophyta > Magnoliopsida > Fabales > Fabaceae > Lathyrus > Lathyrus aphaca. The sequence continues at coordinate 9,580,805 of OZ014520.1, read as the reverse complement.
TTGGTGGTGCATAATACTTCACCATGAAGTCAAACTTTCCACTGGGTTCTCCTAGAGTGTCCCAGACCACTCCACGCTCAGTATCTCTGTTGTAGTTCTTTTTGTCGAAACTTTGGCTAATTTTGACTGTGTTTCCTCCGTCGAAGCCTTCAGTAGCTTCATTTGCGCTCTCTCTGTCGAAGCCTTCAGTAATTTTGACTTCTTCTTCCTCAGCCTGGCCAGTGAGGTCATCAACCCCTTCCACCATGTTTACATGGGTGTCGAAGCCCTCAGCAGCCTCTATCATGGTGAAGTTGGTGTCGAAGCCCTCAGTAGCTTCTACCATTTCAAAATTTTCCTCAAACATGACTTCCATTTCGACCACATTCACCATTTCTGGTTCAGCATAGTTGGCCTCCACAACCTGCATGGGATTGGAGTCAATCCTCATCTGTTGCTTAGCTTTGTCTCCAAATTTCAACCTTCCATTCTGGATTGCATTCTGGACAAGATCCCTGAAAAGGTAACATTGAGAAGTTTTATGACCCAAAAAATTATGGTATTTGCAAAAACCTCTCTTTTTCTGTTGGTCTACAGGAGGCTCCTTAGTGCCTGCTGGTTTTATCAATTGACCATCTTTAACTAGTAAATCGAAAATTTCATCACATTTGGTGATGTCGAATGTGTAGGTTCTTTTAGGAAACCTGTCATTCCTTTCAATTTCGACTGGATTTTTTCCATTCGACGGAGCTAAAACTTTACAGGAATATGGAGGGCCTTGTTTTAGTTCTGCCAGATCAATTTCTTGCTGGTCGAAAATGACTGATTCGTTTTCGTCATAATCTTCATCCTGAACTATCCCTACATAGGCCACTCTTTCCTTCTTGTTTTTATTTGATCTAAATTTCTCATTTTTTAGCCTTTCTATTTGTCTTACTCTATCTGCTAGTTGTGCCGTGTCTCTCAAGTACTGGGTATCTAATTTTTTCCTTATGGAATAATCCAGACCCCCTGCAGCTATTTCGACTAATTCTTGTTTCGGCACTTGTGTAAAACATCTAGCCTTTAACAATCTAAACCTATTCAAATAATCATCTATAGGTTCAGAGAATTTTCTTTTGACACTTGCTAATTCTTTCAAACTTATCTTAGTTTGCCCCATATAGAATTGTTCGTGGAACAATCTTTCTAATTGGGTCCATGTAAATATTGAAGTTGCAGACAGAGAAGTAAACCAAGTGAAAGCATTTTTTGTCAAAGAACATGGAAAATATTTCATCCTCAAGTTCTCATTATTAGCAATCTCTCATGCCTCTATCAAATAACGCGCTATGTGTTCTATGGTGGACTCACTAGTATCCCCTGAGAATTTGGTGAATTTGGGGACTTTCCACCTTGGTGGTAACTCTTGTTGCAAAACATATTCAGACAAAGGGGAAGTATAACTAGGCCTTTGTAATCCTACGTTTACTCCATTTTGCGCCATTATTCTCTCAACCATGGTTGCAATGTTGTTTTCGACAGGCAGATTGTTGCAACGCATTCTCTACTGTAATATTTCATCAGCATTCTGGTCTCTTTGGACTATTATTCTCCTAGGTTCGTGTCGAACGGGGTTTTCTACATGAGGTTGTTCGACTACTACTTCTTGGCCCCTAGGATTTTCCTGAGGATTTCCTAATGGCCTTTGGTTTATAGTAAGTTCCTCTTCGACAGGCCTATTGGCAGGATTTTGATTCAATTGCATTCTTTGCTGTGTTTGAGGGACTCCAAAAAAATTAGCAATGCGTGCCATTTGCTCTGCCAATATCTGGTTTGTTTGGGTAGTATTTTGTATTAAAGGATTAAACACTTCCCCCATTTGTTGTGTCAATGCCTGCACCATATCATGGTTGCTTTCATCCATCTGTTGACGAATTACTTGTGCAGAATGGTTCGTCATAGTTGGCATATGGAATCCTGGTGGAGCCTGATTTAATCTACTCCCATTTCCACCATATCTTGATCCTTGTAATGGTGAAGATATTTGAACCACAACATCAGAAAATAATGGTGATGAATTATGTAAGTTTGCCATCATTGAGGTTGGCATTCCATATGGTTGTTCTCTCCCAAACATGGGCATGGAATAATTAATAAATGGCCTAAAGGTGTTTCCTCCAGGAGGAGGGGTTCCCATGGGCATTGAGTGTCCCATGGTGGAAGAACTAGGCGCATTTTGGGATCCTGAACCCGCTGGTATCGAATCCACTGATGGAGGCCTAATATGTTCTAAAACAGGGCCAGAAACTGCTACTCCTTCTGACGAAGGGATAGGATTGGAAACTGAAATGGTTTCGTTAGGATTGTTTGAAGTATTTGGCAAGTTAGCCATCTTTCTTCCTCTTGTTCTTTTTGGTCTTTCTACGTCGGTTACGGCTAGTTTACCGCTCCTAAGAATCATACAACGCAGCAAGGAACTTTTCAACTAAGAGGATTCTCTATTAATTCTTATTAATTGCACCGGTCCCACTGGGCGTGCCAATTTGTTCGCTGTGATTTCTGACGAACAACCTCTGGTTAACCAATTTCTTAGAAAATTGGGTTACTTGCAGGACCAACCAAACAAGTCCTAGGACACATGTGCAATTGGTTGTCGAATTACTCTTAGTGTTAATGATTTGTGGTTTGTTTTGTTAATGATATAAAAGTGTTGAATGTTTTGAATGCAAAAGTAAAATAAAGTGAAAGTTGAACAAAAGTAAGAAACTGGCGAAAAGATATAAACTTTGCAGGAAAGTAAATATACTGAAAGTAAAATAACTTGATGAAACGAAATTAATAATTTAAATAACTTGAAAGAAAATGGTGTTCAACACATACATTGTTCCAAATATCAGACTCATTTCTCTCACACTGGGTACTTAGAGTATTTACAGGATTTTTGTATAAGTTTTCACACACGCATTCTAAAAACAAACTATCCTATTTATATACAAACAAAATAACTGCCTAGAACGGGAAAATCCTAACTAAATGACAATTGTCAGCCTGCATGCAATTTTCTTCTCTGAAACTTCCACGTGTCCAACTGCCAAAGGTTGCAACTTTTGAATTTGAATTCTTCCCTTTGGTGACGAAGCGTTGCACTCTTTGTTTGTCGAAATGTCGAAGAAGAAGAAACTCTTCAAACTTTACAAACCAACGCTTCTGTCAAACACCTCTCTTTTGTCGAAGTGTCGAAAAATACACTTATCTTGTCAAATGCCAAACTATAAACAGGTCTCCAAACTTTGCTTGCCAAAACACTATTTGTACTCCTGTCGAAATACTTGAGTATTTAACCTTGTCAACATCTTCTGAATATCTTCACTTCTTCTTTCTCTTATCTGATGATTATCCTTTTAGCAAAAATTGACTTTATATCTCAAATTCATGGTGTCGAAATTATGAGCCTACAACTTCCTAAGGAAGTTAAGTTGATTCTAAGAACAATGGGGAAGCCTATACAAGTGAGAAATTCAAATAATAAGGCAAAGCATTAAAATTGAAATAAGGAAAGGAATTCTAAAAAAATGCATTTTAAGGTATAAAACCAAAAACAAGCCTAAACTTTACCTAAATCTATTTATTAGAAATGCTAAGCCTAACTCCTAAAACTAAGGGAACTATCTAATATTATCATTCTAAAATCAGTAATTAAACTATACTAAGTCATTTTTAAATCCTAAGACTAAACCTAATTAAACAGGTTCTTAATGGAGCATAATATCCTAAACTAAACTAGGTGAATTTTACATGTAAAAAGGCCTAAAGATTAATACACTAAAAATATTAAAAGTCCTGGAAAAAATATGGAATTAATTCTATAGGGTCTTAAAACTGACTATAACATTGTGCTAAAAAATATCCTAAAAATTCAGAAGTTAACTATGTCTAAAAATCACTTAACTATTTTAATTGTTAAAATAGTAAAACACTTTGAAAAATTCCAAAAAAAAAAACATAGAGGATATTTTGAGTTTTCTATATTTCCCCAAATTTTATTTTACATTTTTCCTTTATTTTTGTGTCCTGAATTAATTGTTCATTTAATTTCTTTATTTTGGCTTTCTTCTTTGCACATCCTGACTTGTTTGATTTTTAATTTGAGTTCTATAATTGATATGAGCCTGATTCGTTTTGCTATTCTTTGTTAACATGATGAAGTACCTTAGTGATTTTTGTCATATATTTTAGGCTTTGTTTGGATGCCTTTTAGCTTATTGCTTCTTGTGTAAGATATTGAAACCCTAGTTGTGTTTTGACCATTTATTTGGTTGTGTTTGCTTCTGATTTTGGTCATGTGACTTTGATATGATGTTTGTGCATACTTGAGGTGTCTTGTTGATTATTGGTATAAGTTTTGAGGAATGTTCACTAATATTTTGGGATTTGTTCTCTAACTTGCCTAATTTGAAGTATTTTTTATCCATGTTTGATTGCTTGATTAGGAAGGCACTTGTGCCATCTCTTAGGATCTTATTTGTAGGTTGATAACATGCCATATAGTCTCTGGTTTTAGTATGAAAGCTTTTCCTTTTCTTGTTTGATGTTGACTTGTGCACTAAGTTACACATTCACATGTATGTTTCACTTCACTACAAACTTCTTCATGTCTCTTCTAATTGACCTAGTATGTGTTTGTATGCCTTAATTGATGTTTGAATCTTCTTCTTAGGCACTTCTTTAACATGTTTAGGTTCTGACCTTGATGATACTTGTTGATGTTTAACTTGTTTGCTCATTTTAATCGCATGTCTTCATCTCACTTCTCCCTTACTGATTTGCTAACTGTGTGTGACTTTTTGCACTCTTCTTTGTGTGGTTTTTGTATGACTAATTATATGATATTTAGGTTCTAATTGTGATGATTTATGGTGTTAAAATGTTTGTTCTTCCATTTTTGGAGGTTACTTGATCTTATCTTATCTTATCATGTATGATTGTTTCTGACACTTTCAGGGGCTCTGGTAAGTAAGAGGTGTGGATGAGATTTCTACATCTCCAACTTCTTTCTCCTTCTTATTTTATGCTTTAATTTTTTATTTGAGATGTGCTTATGCCATCATGTGTACAACTTATTTTCATCCCCCTTAGAAACAACTTAACTTATTTAAGAGAAGTAAGTTGCTTTCTACTTATTTTCTTCTTCTTCTTTTCTTCTTTCCTTCTCTTCTTTAGGATAGAGTGATACCTCACTAACCTAGGACTCTTATGCATGATAACATCTAGGATTGTTAGTTTCCCCTTTAGTTTTTTTACCTTTGAGATCCTTTCGGTGCTCTCTCTTCTCATCTTCAAACTTAATTTCAATTCATCTAATAACTGACAAGTCTTCTCATGTGCCACGAGACTTTGCCATGGGGTACTTGCACGCATTCCATTTCGGGGCGAGGTGTGGGATATCTATCATGATGAATAGGTCTTAGCATGATACTACTTCACAAAGAAAAGCTAAAAAACACTTTTTAACCAAAAACCACAAAAATACTAAATAAATGCCAGTAGGTTAGTGTGTCTGAGCCTTCATCTGTGGGGTTGGATTTGGGGATTTCTCACATAGCTAGGTGTGCTTCTTGCGCATTCCATTTCGGGATGATGTAAGAAGTACACATCCCATTTAGTAAGACTTAGTTACACTCACCTATGCAAACCTCAAAGTAAAAACTCATAAAAAACATTGAACAAAGAATAAACGTCTCTCCTTCGGGACTTCTTTTCTCATCACCTTCATTTCTCACGTAAGAACTTGCTCCTACTTGCCACTTTACAAGACGGTTATGCACTCGTCGTCCGAGCCTACAACACCTGAGCATTGACATAAGTAGTTAAATATTTTAAGACACAAACCATTTTCCCCCATTTTCTTTTCTTTTCTTATCAAGATATAGTCCCTTTTCTTTTGCAGCAGCTTCATTCTTTCACCCTTTGAAACAGTTTATTTGCAAGCGTGGATCCTGTCGGGTACGGCAAACGATCTGGGGTGCTAATACCTTCTCAGGTCGTAACTGACTCCCGAACCCAGTTCTTTGGTTCGTAGGACCTGTGTCCTTCCTTTTCTTTTCTTCGATTTGTGCAGAATTACCATTCTCGTTCCTTCGGGATAAAAATATCTGACTGGCGACTGTACTCTTTTCTACGTCACTTTCACGTTTGTACTAGGATGGAAATCCAGGGAGCGACAACGAGGACTCCTTATACGTTGTAGACGGTCTTCATCGTAACAGGATTTCTTGCTCTGATCCCGATCGTCCGGTGAGCGTCTTGTCCTTTGGGGAGGAGATCGAGTACGATTTTTGGCCCTTTATGGACGTGATCCTTCAGGCCTGTCCTGATCCCTTGGAGGAGAAATGCGTCTGAAATCTTTTCCTTTGCGATTTCGCGGAGCAGATCGAAAGTGACGCGGAGGTGTACGAGAACCTCTACGGCGGCGTCTCCTGGATGGTGAAAGGGAACAATGGTTACCCTCGAGCATTTATATGTGTTCGCTCTGCTGGAAAAGAGCGAGGTTAGCCATATTGAGGGCGGTAATGAGAGCTTGGGTGCCAGCATCTGCATCCGACGGGACGGGGATTGGTTCGAACACGAGGTCCCTGTGAATGACGGACGTTTGTTTCAGATTGTTTGAAGTTGGGGAAGGAGGATGCCCTTCGTAGTGGTTGGCATTGAGTTGGGTAGTCTCATGGTTGTCTGTGTTATCTTCGTCGCTGATGACGATGGTAGAAGGATCTTTCACAATCTCGTTGATCTGGGAAGCCAAGAAGACAAAAAGAAGATGAGCTTTGATCTCGTGGTGAAAAAGAAAGGATATTGGTCACGGAAGATGGGGGGCTGCTAGTTTCCCACAGACGGCGCCACTACACATAAATAATCTGGACAGGTCCTTGTGGCCTTCAAGTGGGACTGTGATGGTGATTCTAGGAGAGAGGGTGGTGTACCTGCAAGGTACTCCGACGCTCAAATAAGTTTCAGTGTAAGACAAACTAAAGCGTGAGAAATTGGGTGATTAGAATTAAAAATCTAGCCTTCCAAGGGTGAAGGGTATTTATAAGGGCACATGTCCATGGATTGTGGGCGCGTAGTCTTTGACTGAGCATAACTGTTTCCTGTAATTTCGGAGGGTAGTTGGTCGCGTGAAAGACGTTTTGGCGCATGTGGGGGAAGTCCCCCAACGGCTATAGGCAAATGACTTTATTTTCAAACGGTCATATCTTCGCTGGTCCCTTATTAGGTTTATGCTCAGATGTGTACTGGATTGGGCCTCAATTTGGCGTAGGACACTTTTTAGACCAGTCCAGAAGAGTTACCATTCACTGACAGTGTAAAACTGTTTTACACTGTCAGTGCATTCCAATTAAATTCTTAATGTATATCGTATTGATTTTTTTTAATCTAGATGTCTAATGGTTGGGTTGATGCATAATTTAATTTAGGCAAAATACCCAAATTGGTCCCTTAACTCTACCACTGGGTCTAATTTGGTCCCTTAAGTTTAAAAAGTGTCAAAAAGGTCCCTTAATTATTTAAATGGTTCCAAATTGGTCTTGTTTGTCAAGTGGCCCAAACAGACGTTTATTTATGCTTATGTGGCAGCATGACATGGCATATTTCATCTTCTTCATTATTAACGCCTCCTGGGTTAGGGTTTGTGTTGTTAGAGTTTCTTCCCCAAATTGATTCATGGCATATCTAGATTTCTTCACCAAATTCACGGCATATCTAGATTTTCTCAACTCCATAACCATTTCTAACTTGCAAATTGAATCATAAACTCAACAATACCTTCAACAAAGCAATTTCAACATAAACCTTCATTCACATAAAATTCACAACGAGCAAAGCCTCTGTAACAATCGCAAGATATTAACAAAATCGATTCAGAATTACCACGCAGGCTGACACGAGAGAAGATGCCTCCGTGAAAATTGATTTTATTGTTCAAGTTGTTAGCGAAGCGATTCGTTGAAAGTGTGAAGGAGCAGGAAAAAAACTCATCGTGGAGAAGGTAACAGAAGCTTATTTTCCGGCGACTTGCATTTCATGAGAAAGTGTTCGGCATCCACTACAACAAACAAGACCTTAGACAACGCTTTAAAGCGCTGTCTAAACCTCCGCTGCTAAAGGTTTAGACAGCGCTTTTTTAAATCTTAAAAGCGCTGTCTAAGCCCCCCCCCCCCCCCCCCCTTAGACAGCGCTTTGGCCAAAAGCGCTTTATAAGACCCTCTTATTTTAAATTTTTTAGGTATACCTTAAACAACGCTTTTGAAAAGCGCTGTCTAAGCCCCCCCCCCCCCCTTAGACAGCGCTTTGGCCAAAAGTGCTTTCTAAGCCCCTCCTATTTTAATTTTTTTAGGTATACCTTAGACAGCGCTTTTCAAAAAGCGTTGTCTAAGCCCCCCCCTTAGACAGCGCTTTTGCCTAAAGCGCTTTCTAATCCCCCCCTTAGACAGCGCTTTTTACAAAAGCGTTGTCTAAGGTATACGAAATTTTTTGAAGGTTTTGTTTGAAACCACATTTTTTCCAGGTTTATAAACCAGAATTTCTACTCGATTCAACATTCTCGTTAATTTTCTCACCATGAAATATCCAACACTAATAACTTTGATCAATTACATGCCTCAGCAAATGCGATTTCAATCCATGTGCGTCAACCTTACCAATATAACAACAACGCAAGCAAGGACAATGCATTCGTCTGGGGTTTTCAGCGTGTTGAACAGCATACTTAACGAATTCCGCAACCCCACTCTCGTACTCTTTGGTCATTCGATCGGCACAGATCCATGTTTTATCCATGGTTTTCCTACTTATTAAAGTAAACAATCAATCCAGACGAAAATACATAACTAAGGTAGTATCATTTTCATAACTAAAGTAAACAATAAAATATCACTATTTTCCATCTCATATTATCTCACTCGAATCTTTTCATCAATTCAAAGAAAAACTAAATTAATGAAGTCTTTCCACCAAATTGAAGCATTTCTCATTCCCTTCCATCCATGAGGAACTACTTTAAAATATATATATATATATATATATATATATATATATATATATATATATATATATATATATATATATATATATATATATATATATATATATCATCCATATTTTCTCACGAAAACCTACTTTCACATATTGGCCTAATCTTATTTAGAGATGAGTCTATGTTAATTCAATTTCAAATTTTCTTTTTAAAATGGTGGTAAACAATTAGAACAAATTTAAGTGGGATTTTGCCTTGAATGTTGAGCATATCTTAGGGATTCCCCCTCTATGTATTTTATCTCTCTGCACAAAAGAATGTTACTACGTTGGAGAGTATATATGTGGGTGTGTGTTGTTTCTTTTCTTTTTCCTTTCTTGAACCACTCAAGATTCATCCTAATCCCACTTTACCTCTATGTCCCTTTCTTGGATTTCGAATGTTCTTTTTTAATATTCCACTCCACAATTCCATTATATATTTAATTACACAAATTACATCTTAAACCAAACTCATCACGTGAACCTAGCTACACAATTCAATTTAATTAGTCTTAATAATACTAATCTACATGTTCACTTTATCATGCCACCTTCACTCCATTCCTAAGAACATCAAACAAGACTCAAGACACCAACAACTCTCATAGAAACAAAAATGTTTGGTAATGGTAACTGTGATGTTGATAATGAGAAAACCACTGTGTAAACCAAAAACATCAAAACTTAAACCAAAAACATAGCATGAAAAATACTGATATTTCCCTAAAAACATCAAAACTGATATTTCCCTAAAAACATCAAAACTGAAACACATACCGCAATGAACGATTCTTCAAACACTTTCAAAAATGAACGATTCTTCAAACATTTGCAATGCCTGAAACCGAATGAATGAAAAAGTGAAGAAATGAAGAACTGAAACCGAATGAATGAAAAAGTGAAAAAATGAAGAACATACCACAATGAAGAACAGTAGAACGAACGATTCAAACACTTTCAATGACTGAAACAATGTATTCGATTTCGCTGTTAGGGTTCGCTGGAGTTCGCAGGAGGGAAAACAAAAAGAACAGAGAACGAAAATAGAAGTCTAAAATTTAATTTTAATAAGACCTTAGACAGCGCTTTTGGGAAAAGCGCTTTCTAAGGTATGCCTTAGACAGCGCTTTCCAAAAGCGCTTTCTAACCCCCCCCCTAGACAGCGCTTATGGTTTTATTTTTTTTTTAATTTAAAAACTTTAAACAGCGCTTTATCAAAAGCGTTGACTAAGGTATATATTTAAAAGCGCTTTCTATAAGCGCTGTCTAAGGGGGGGGGGTCTTAGACAGCGCTTTTAGAAAGCGCTGTCTAAGACCCCCCCTTAGACAGCGCTTTCATTATTTTTTTGGAACATTTTCCGTGTTTTATTTTAATTTTAACCTTAGACAGCGCTTTCTTTTAAAAGCGTTGTCTAAGATGCGCTGTTAAAAAACATTTTTGGCGTAGTGATCGTTCATTTGTTGTGAACAGTACCACTGTGCCTCACATGAAGAGTAGAAGAAGAATATATTTGTTTTTGTTTCTCTATGTTGAACCTAGAAGAAGAAGAATAGATTTGTTTTTGTTTCTCTATGCTGAACCTTTTTCCTTTTCTGAGAAATTAGTGAGATAATGCAATGTGTTTTTTTTTTTAATTATTCATATCCAACATGACAGATGAATAAGCAAATTACAGCACCACGTGTCCAAAACGTTTGACTTTGACTAACGGTAGGTGACAGAAGGACTAACGTGGAACCTTTTAAATACTTAAGGGATCTTTTTGACACTTTTTAAATTTAAGGGACCAAATTGGACCCAGAGGTAGAATTAAGGGACCAATTTAGGTATTTTGTCTTTAATTTATTAACTATATTAATTTTATAAGACAAATATAATTTATTAATTTAATTAAATATTTTATTATAAATTTTTAAATATTCATAATTTTTTAATTTAGCACGAGTATTATCACTAAACAAAACTTGAACTCAAGTTATAAACAAATCTCTACTAAGAAATAAGGTTTATAGAATATTGAATTTATGACCTTTCATGTCGAATTCTAAATTATTATAATCATGTTCTTAGGAATCAGAGGATAGTTTTTTTTTTTTTAAAGTTATTAAAAGTGAAATATTCAATAAATTATATATATATATATATATATATATATATATATATATATATATATATATATATATATATATATATATATATATATATATATATATATATATATATATATATATATATATATATATATATATATATATATATAAATTTTAATATTTAAAACTCCACTAGTATTTTGGACGAAATCTGCTACTATTGTGACGGACAACTTTTAATAAACTACCTCAGTTGGAACTAACCCCCTATGGTCTCAAAGCTGATATAACTTTAGCATCTCTTAACAATATCTTCAAGAATAAATTTGTTCAAAAAATCAGCTTCAACGCCCTCTCAAACGTTACCAAATAGTATGAAATAAAAACCACAAAAATAAAATTCAAAATTAAACAGGTTCAAAATTTTAAAAATTGTGAAATTAAATGACAAAAATTGAAACTAAATTTTTATATTAGACAAAATACTAAAAAAAACTAAATTATATTTAAAGGCGCGACTTCAACTTAGACATTTTATTTGTTCACTTTAAAGGATGGCTATTTGAAAAGGAAAAAAAAAATTAAATCAAGAGTGAACCAATAGTACACCGTCACGCGTTAAGTTATTGATGTATTACTCCTATCAGCATTTCCCATCTAGATATGGTGTGTGACCATACTTGCGTAGACACACTTATGAGTCCCAACTTTTTAGACTTTACAAAAGGATGATAATGCCAACCGGGAGCTATAATCAGCAATAACCATTTCACACTTGAGCACAACTTGAATTATTTATATAATTATATTTTCTTGTGTCGAAACGTTTAATAGGAATAAAAAAATTATCGAATAATCTAGTGTGTGTCGAAATATCTAATTGTTGAAATATTGGGGATTTAGTATCGACATAAATTTTTATTTTAAACCTAACTTTTTAGTGTTGGCAGAATTATGTATTTTGAACTTTTGTTTTTTTGGGTTTTGCTTAGGGAAGCAAGAAAGCAAAATCTATAAATATTGAGTAATCCTATTATTGTAGAAAGATTCACTTGAATAAGATTGCAGTTTTGCGAGCAAATAGTTACTCTGCATAAATTCTTCTTCTCCAATTCAATTTTCTTTTCTTGTTTTCATCACTATTATGCAGCGATACAATCTTACAAAGAAGGTTGGTTGATTCACTCGAGTGAAGAACAAGAAGAGAATTCAATTAGTTGATTGAATCTTTTTCATCAAGATTGATTCAGAATTACTCAGTTTTAGGTTTAATTCCAACATCTGGTATCTAGAGCACTAGTTGAGCGATTCATGGGAAGCAAAATGCAATGATAATCGCGATGAATCATCTGAATGGATATTTTCCAACGAGTCTCCCAATTCTGAAGGGTTAGAATTATACGAATTTGTGTAAACAGATGAATGTTGTCCAGATCTTTGTGATCTTGTGAAGGAAGGAGTAACACCACTTGCAGAAAATGTGTCAGATCAAGAAAATGTTGCATACAAAGAATTAAAGAAGAAAGATTATAAAGTTCTCTTTATAATTCATCAATGTGTTGATCCAAACATTTTCAAAAAGGTCAGTGATGTAGAATCAGCGAAAGAAACATGAGAAATCTTGGAGAAATCATTTAGAGGCGCAAAGAAGGTGAAAGATGTGAGGTTACAAACTCACAAAAGGACGTATGAATTGCTTCAGATGGAAGAAAGTGAAAGCATAATAGACTTTTCACTAGGGTTACATAACTAGTGAATCAAATCAAACTATGTGGATAAGTGTTGACATCAAGATCAGTTGTTGCAAAGATCTTGAGGTCATTGGCTCCAAAGATCGACAACGTGGAAGTAGCCATAGAAGAGTCAAAAGATTTGTCAACATTGAAAAAGGAAAAGATTCAAGGATCACTTGAATCTCATGAACAAAGAATGGTTGAAAGAGCTGCAAGAAAGTCGAAGAGTGATGTGACTTTGCAGGCGCAATCGACAACAAAGGTAAAATAGGCTACAACAATATGACGGGTCGAAGTTAGCAAGAAGGAGGTTGGTCGAATAATAGAAAACTCTCATACCAAAGTAACCAAAGAGATGGTGTTATAGGTATAGGAAGAGATGGTGGTCGAAAACCTGAGAAAAGTTACATTAGTGTTTTAATTGTCAGAAGCATGGTCATTACTCTAGTGATTGTCCTGGAAAAAAGAGTCAAGAAAAGTGATACAAAGTTTATAAAGCGTGAAGGAAAAAAGATATTGTTGATGGTCACAACAAAAGATGTAGACAAATGCCAAGACCAATGGTACTTGGAATAATGATGCTCATCACACATGACTGGTAGGAAGGATTGGTTTGTCAACATAAAACTCTCAATGAAGAACAAGGTGAAATTTGAAAATGATAATACTCTAACAGCTGAAGGAATTGGTGATGTTCTGATTATGAGGAAAGATGGCAAGAGGTTAGTAACTTCCAGTGTATTATACATACCAGACATGAAGAGTAATTTTCTTAGCATAGGGTAGTTGGTCGAAAAGAACTACAAAGTGTCGATTAAAGACAAGATGATGAGAGTTCTCGACTCAAGAGGAAGGTTAATCTTGAAGGCACATATGTCTCAAAATAGAACCTTCGGGATTAAACATAATGTGATGGAGCACAAATGCCATGCAAAGCTAGCTACCAGGGATGAATAAATATTGCATTATAGACTTGGTCATCCCAACTTCAAAGAAATCAGATATCTAAAGAGAAGAAATATGGTCCCAGAGTTACCAGAAATCGCAATTCCAAATGAAGCGTGTGAAGAATGAGTGTAGTCAAATCAACACAAGAACAATTTTAGCAAGGATGCATGAAGCATGTCAAAGGTAGTTCTTGAAGTCATATAATCTGATGTGTGTGGACCTATCCGGGTAGATTTGATTGGAGGTAATATATACTTTGTCACATCCATAGATGATTTTAATCGAAAACGATGGACTTACATAATCAAGAAGAAAAGTGAAGTGATCAAGGTATTTGTCAAGTTTAAATCTATGGTCAAAAGACAAAATGGTCGAAAGCTCAAGATTCTAAGGATTGGTGGTGGTGGAGAATATTTGTCAAAAGACTTTGACATATTATATGGAAAAAAAAGGATTGTGTATGAGGTGGTGCCACTCTACACTCCATATCAGAATGGAACGACAGAAAGAAAGAATAGAACCATCATGAATATGATGAGAATTATGTTGAAAGGCAAACATCAATGCAAAGAATTATGGGGAGAAGTTGTGTCAACTGCAACATATATTTTGAATAGATGTCTAACAAAAAGGATAGAAAGAAATCACGCCAGAGGAATGTTGGTATGGTGTCAAGCCTAACTTGAGCCATCTGAAGGTATTTAGATTTATAGGATATAGACATGTGAAAGATCAATTGAGAAGAAAACTTGATGACAAGTCGAGTCAGATGATCCTAATAAAATATCATTTGACTGGAAGTTACAAATTGTTTGATCCAGTGAACAAGAAAGTAGTGATCAGTAGGGACGTGATCATAGATGAACTTAAGGAATGAGATTGGACTAAAAATGTCAAGAAAGATTTCATGAGAATCTTATGTGAAGAGCCAAGAAGTGAAGTAGAAAGAAAAGTTTGACAAGAAGAATTCAAAGGTCAAACAAGCACAAGCGGGCCTCTAAGGATAATACACATGCATGCAGGGTTGTAAGAATGTGTGATTACATCAGATGATGTGGTCGATGATGAAGGTGAGCTGGTACACTATGTTTTCTATGAAGATTTTGAACCAGTCAATGCATTTGAGGCATTGAAGGAATTAAAGTGGGTGAAAGCAATGAATGAGGAACTGAAATCCATCAAAGTCAACAACATTTGATCACTTGTCAAATTGCCTCAAGATAAGAAGGCAATCGATGTGATGTGGGTATACAAGGTGAAGTTGAATCCCAAAGGATAAGTAACTCAACACAAGGCTAGACTTGTAGGGAAATGGTTTCTTCAGAAAGAAGGAATCGACTTCGATGAAGTTTTTTCATATGTCACTAGGATCAAAATAATAAGGTTGGTTATTAGTCTAGAAAACTTGAACAATTGGAACATGTGTCAATTGGATGTAAAATGTGCATTCTTGAATGGCCCCTTAGATGAAGAATTTATGTTGCACAACCAGCTAAGTTTGTGAAACAAGGCAAAGAAAGCAAGGTATACATACTGCATAAAGCTTTATATGGACTTAAGAAAGCTCCAAGAGCTTGTGAATAAGAAGATAGATAAATTTCTAATGGGAAAGGAATTTGTAAAGTATACAATTGAGCATTGAGTATATGTAATAAGAAGTAATAGTGAATTGCTTGTACAATGTCTCTATGTCGATGACTTATTGATAGTAGGAAGTTGCAAGAAGGAGATCGAAAATTTCAAACATGACCTAAGTGAGGAGTTTGAAAATTTCACTGAGCCTATAATGCAACTATCGAAAGACACAGATGAAGATGATGTTGATCCAATTCGTTATATAAGACTCACTGGACCCCTTCGATACCTTTATCACATAAGGCCTGATCTAGCATATATTGTAGGTATAATGAGTAGATTCATGCAGAAGCCAAAGATATCACGCCTAACATTGATGAAGAGGATATTAAGGCATCTGAAAGGAAGTCTCGATTATGGAATTTTATTTCCTGTAGGCGATGAAGGAAAATAATGCAAGTTAGTGAGATACACCGACTAAAGTTGGTGTAGTGATGCTAAGGATAGAAAATCCACAACTGGTTATGTGTTTATGTTAGGTGGTGCACTAGTTACTTGGGGTTCAAAAAAAATAACCAGTTGTAGCATTATCATCATGTGAAGTGGAGTAAATAGATGATTCTCTCTATGCATGTAAAGCAACATGGATGGTGAATCTGGTCGAAGAGATTACAAAGAAGAATCATGGAGTAATTACCATGAATATCAATAACATGTTTGTTATCAATCTGGAGAAGAATTTGATAGCACTTGGATGAAGCAAATACATCGAAACGGGGTTCCATTATCTTCAAGGGTAAGTAGAAGATGGGAAGATTAACTTGGAACACTGCATAACTGAGAATCAAATTGCATATATCATGACGAATGGAGTGTAGGTCGAAGTGTTCAAGAAATTGAGATCTATGATGAATGTAGATAACTTAGGAACAATAAATTAGGTGATGTATTGAATTCTAAGTCCTTGTGTCAAAGCAGATTGCTACAAAAACACAAAAAACCAAATACGAAGAAATAAAAAACATCCAGGCTGAAATGCCAAAATAAAACACACACCAAACAACCTAATCAAAAGGACAACCAGCTAGGACTGCCAACACAATAGACCCCTCCAACCTGATGCAAAAACCTCCACCTGGTGAAGATGGGACGCGAACCCCCTTAATCTCAGAACCAATAACACTTCCACCACAAACAGCAGTGAGTTCCATTGGTGGACACTTGAGCCACAAAGATATTGCACATGAATGTTGGGACCAACAAACACAGAACGATTTCGGTGCTAGAAGTTATTACTACTTGCCTTCTGCACAAAATAAATCAAGACTAAACAACGATTAAACACCCACCAAGACGAGTTATGGCTAAAACCTGATCACAAACGCTTACCCAAGAATGAGCCTTGGGTTCAAGTGTCATTGAAGCAAGTTATGTAACACCCAATTTCTACTCGGTAATTATTAATAAAATCATAGTACAAAAATTCCAACAAACAAATGAGGTGATACATTTTCAACTTAAAGAACAACATTCAAACACCTGATTAGTCTTAAAAATAGAATATTTTCATTTCTACGCAGCAGATTCATAAAATTCAACTTAACATAACACCATTTGTGTTCAGCATCAAAACAACTTACAAGAAACAATCTTTAATGATAACAACTTTAAAATTCAGTAACATAATAAAATTCAACATCAATAAAAACGTGTTATCCCCCCAAGTGCTACGTATCAGAGTGACCACACCGACTCAAATCTACTAAGGTAAGCAATTCTACTCTGGATTACCTGCACGTTACCAATAGAGGGCAACATTCAAACAAAAAGGGTGAGATATTGAACAATATAATCAAATATATGATAACTGACATATTAGATTGAATTATATAAACCACCATTTCACAAATCAAAAACAACTTTAAACAACACAAGATACAACACAACAACATATTATGCAACTTTGAAATGTACCTTAGACAAATGCGCATGCATGTGGTACCATTGGAGCATAAATCCCAACTTAATAATTTTTCCAATTAAAAATAGGCGTCAACAACAAGGCATAAGCCTTCAAATTGATTTTGCCAATCCATGCCAACTTATCGAGCAGAAGCTCCAACTTAAATAATGTTATGTATGAGACTCAATTTGAACGCCAAACAACAACAATGATAATTACATAGAAACACAACAACATTTCACTTTGGGCATAGGCCTGCAACTGGTATTTTTGCCATGAAGAAGGAACTGCAACATAATCCACAACCAACAACTTCACAACTTACAACAAAGAAACACAACACAAGAGCAACCACTTATATCGTGTTACTAATTATCTACTAGAACCCCATTAAGTCCACCTCTTACTAACTCTTATTATGCCTCTGTTAATTTCATGCAACACTGTCAGTAAACAATTCATCAAAACCTGTTATCAATACTACCTTACTGTTACTTAATTATCCTCATACTAATTCATCACAATATTGATTTAATTACTTACTGAGGTTCTAATTCAACTAATTAAGTCTCTGGTAATTAGTTACTTAATTTAATTATGTTTCTGAATGAAAACTAAGTTATCAGTAAGCATGCTACACAACAGAAACAATGAAGCAGAAACAAGCCCACTTATCAGGAATAGTATAATTCTACTATTAACCCACAACTTAATCAACTACAACTAACAACAACACAACTTAAATCAACTTAATCGACTTAATCATCTAAACCTGACTTAGCAACTCAACACAATTCCGACGATCAACATAAATTAACACCAAATATACAACAATATTTAATTAAATAAATAATTAAATAAACAGGGTGTTATAACTCCGCCACACTTAGTATATTTTCGTCCTCGGAAATATTACCTTTCTCAAACAACTCGGGATAAGATTCTCACATCTTGTTTTCCAACTCCCACGCCATACTCTCTTCAGCTGCTCCCAACCAGACTAATTTTACCAACTCAATCTCTTTTCCTCTTAGAGTCTTCATTTCACGATCCACGATTCGTACAGGCATCGTCTCAATATTAAGACTATCTTGTACTTGCACATCATCCATACTAATCACATGAGATGGATCTAAGATGTACTTCTGAAGTTGCGACATGTGAAACAAATCGTGCAAATTCGAAAGATTAGGTGGTAAAGTCACTCTATAAGGAACCTTTCCATCTTTGTTTGAAATTCGCTACGGACCAATAAAACAAGGAGTGAGCTTCTTAGACTTTAATGCACGCCCAACACCGGTTACAGATGTAACTCTCAAAAATATATGATCACCGAATTGAAATTTCAAATCTTTCATTCGCTTGTCATGATAACTCTTTTTCCTACTCTGGGAAGTTTTCATCTTCTATCGAATTAACTTCACCTTTTCGGTAGTCTCTCAAACAATCTCAGGTCCAAGCACTACACTTTCTCCAGATTCATGCCACCATAAAGGAGACCTACATCTCTAACCATACAATGCCTCAAAAGGTGTCATTCCAATACTAGAATGGTAATTATTATTATAAGTGAAATCTATCAACGAAAGATAAGTATCCCACGAACCTCCGTGCTCAAGAACACACGCTCTCAACCAATCCTCTATTGAATGAATAGTTCTCTCGGTCTGACCATTCGTCTGAGGATGATACGTTGAACTCACCCTCAACTTGGAACCCAACGACTCTTGCAAACTCTTCAAAAAATCAGAAGTAAACCTCGCATCTCTATCCGATAAAATACACAAAGGCAAACCATGCAAGTTTACAATTACTCTCGTATAAATCTCTGCCAACTTAGATACTGGAAAACTGATGTTAATAGGAATAAAATGAGCCGACTACGTAAGCCTATCAACGATCACCCAAATCGAATCATGCCCTATTGAAGTATTAGGCAATCCCGTCACAAAGTCTATTGAAATGTTATCCCATTTCCATTCTGGAACTTATAACAATTACAACAACCCTGCAGGCTTTTGATGTTCAACTTTCGAATTCTAACAAGTTAAACATGCATATACAAAACGCGTTGCACCACTCTTCATCCCAAGCCACCAAAACAAATTCTTCAAATCTTGATACATCTTTGTAACTCCTAGATGAATACTCAAATTACTTATATGACTCTCCTCAAGAATCACTTTCTTCATCTCTGCATCATCGGGAATACAAATTTGATCACGGAATCTCAATACACCTTGCACATCTAACTTAAAATCATTATCCTCTGACTGATCGATTCCTACCATCGAGTCTACCAATTTCACATCTAATTTCTGAGCTTCTCTGATACTATCTAGAAAATCATTGTTAATCTTCAACATTCAAAAAATAACACTCTTCGGTGTCACTTTGCAAACTAAAATCATATCCCTAAACTGTACATTTAGTTCCAACTCTTTAACCATCATCGCCAACATATGCAACATTTTCTGACTTAAAGCATCAGCTACAACATCATCTTTACCTGGATAATAGTTCAAACCGAAATCATAATCATTTAATAACTCCAACCACCTTCATTACCTCATATTCAACTCCTTCTGATCAAACAAATACTCTAAACTTTTATGGTCACTAAACACTTCAAATCTAGAAGCATAAAGATAATGTCTCCAAATCTTCAGTACAAAAACAATTGAAGCAAGTTCTAAATCACGTATAGTATATTCTGCACTTATATTCTGCATAAGTACACCTCCTAAACCTATCATAGAAGCATCACAATATACCACAAACACTTCTCCTGATTTGATAATATCAAAATCGGAGCCGACGTCAACCTCTTCTTCAATTCTGTAAAAATGTTCGCATTGAACGTCCCACACAAAAGCTTTACTTTTACAAGTCAACTTAGTTAACAAAAGTTCCAACTTATAAAAACCTTCGATAAACCTCCTATAATAACAAACTAGACCCAAAAAGCTCCTAATCTCGGTAATCGACTTTGGAGTTTCCCACTGCAACATAGCATCTACTTTAGAGGGGTCCACAACAATGCCACTACCTGAAATGATGTGCCTAAGAAAACTAATTTCATTCAACCAAAACTCGCACTTAGACAACTTTGCATACAACTTCTTCTCTTTCAAAACCTGCAATACTAGTTTCAAGTGTTATGCATGCTCTTCTTCTGACTTAGAGTAAATTAATATATCATCAATGAACACTACCACAAAATGATCCAAATAGGTATGAAAGACGCGGTTTATGTACTCCATGAATACTCCTGACGCATTAGTAACACCGAAAGGCATCAATAAATACTCGTAATGTCCATAATGTGTTCTGAACGTTGTCTTCTAAATATCCTCATTATTCACTTTAATCTTATGATAGCCCGATCTCAAATCGATCTTTCTAAACACACAAGAACCTACCAACTGATCCATTAAATCATTTATTATCGGAAGCGGATACTTGTTCTTAATCGTCATTTTACTCAATTGTCGGTAATCAACACAAAGTCCCATACTTTCCTCTTTCTTCTTTACCAACAACACTGGAGCTCCCCATGGAGATACACTTGGTCTCATAAACTTCTTCTCAACTCTCTAGTAGCTCATCTAATTGCTTTTTTAACTCTGATAATTCAGATGCAGACATTATGTACGGTGCCACAGACACAGGTCTAGTACCAAGTACAAGACCAATCACAAATTCAACTTATCTCTCTAGCGGTACATCATGAATTTCATCAGGGAAAATTTCAGGAAATTCACGCACCACTTGCAACTCCTCGATCTTAACTTTGCTCTCAATAGATAACATTTCCATCAACAAAAACATATGAGCTTCTTCTTTCATCAACTGTTGCAACTCTCTAAAAGACAACAAACCAACTCCCTCCTCCTCAGGAGTAGAAAACCTCACTGACTTGCTATAACAATTGATATGAACATAGTTATACTCTAACCAATTCATTCCTAAAATTAAGTCCATTTCGGATAACGACAAACATACCAAATCAATAATAAAGCCTCTATCGAAGATAGATAAAGGACACTTTAAAAACACTAGAAAAGTAGTCATTGATCTCTTAGCCGGAATCTCGACGACCAATTCCCCATTCATAGCAGACAATATAAGACCCAATCTTTTAAAATAATCAGCAGCAATAAAGCAATGAGTAGCACAAGTATCAATAATAGTAATTAAAGGAGTACTATTAATGAAACATGTACCTCTGATAAGTCTGTCCTCACTAGCTGTCTGAGTCCCAGCCAGCGCAAACACTTTTCCAATTTGCGCCTTTCTCGGTTTCTGACACTGACTACTAATGTGTCCTTTTTCACCGTAGTTGAAGTAAATCATCTTTTTATGCTTGCATTTAGATATTACGTGCCCAATCTTACCACAATGGACACACCTCTTTACTTCAGCAGTGCACACGTTACTCTTATGACTAGGTTTCCCACATTTGAAACAAACAACATCAGCAGGAGAATCTTTTCCACTAGTCCTCTTACCATTAGCCACTCTTTTTTTACCTTTCCTAGGTGGAGCATCATAAGGCTTGCCACAACTCTGTTGGTGCTTGCCTTTCCTTTCATTAATAATATTGTAATAATCATTGTTATCCTCTTCATAAATTCTACAACTATCAACCAAATTAGAGAAGACATAAATCTTATGATATACAACTGCCTTCTTAATCTCGGGATGCAACCCATTCTCAAACTTGATGCACTTTGAAAATTCAGCATTCACCTCATTATAGTGCGAGTAAAACTTAGTCAACTCAATAAACTTCATAGAATAATGAGTAACCTACATGTTACCTTACTTTAACTCGAGAAACTTAATCTCATTTTTTCCAAGGACATCCTTTGGATAATACTTCCTCATAAATTCCCTACGAAGCATAATCCAAATGATCTCCTCGCCTGTAGTGTCCAATCTATAACGAGTCTCTAGCCACCAGTCATCAGCTTTGACTACCAGCATATGAGTCCCATATCGAACCTTCTGCGCTGGAGTGGAGTCCACACGGAAGATTCTCTGAATCTCTTTCAACCAAGTCAACACCGCATCAAGATCATACTTACCCTTGAAGGTATGCGGATTCTCCCTCTGAAATTCGCCAAACTACGAGATCCAGCATCCTCTTCAGCCTTCGACAAATTCTACACAGCATGAGCCATTGCATGCATAGCATCATCCATCACAACATCTTTCCTTCCATCCATCTCAACTTAACACTACAACACAAACAAAGGTTAGAACTAGCTAACAATACTTGATTGTTAAACGACTACGACTCGACAACTTGGTCGGACAGACCGACCTGCTCAGATACCACTAATGTAAAACCCCATTTCTACTCGATAATTATTAATTAAATCAGAGTAAAAAAATTCCAACAAACAAATGAGATGATACATTTTCAACTTAAAGAACAACATTCAAACACCTCATTAGTCTTAAAAATAGAACATTTTCATTACTATGCAGCGGATTCATAAAATTCAACTTAACATAACACCATTTGTGTTCACCATAAAAATAACTTAACAACAACAATCTTTAATAAAAACAACTTTAAAATTCAGCAACATAATAAAATCCAACATCAACAGAAAACACGTGTGATCCCCCTGAATGCTACGTATCAGAGCGATAACACCGACTCGAATCTACTAATGTAAGCAGCTCTACTCTGGATTACCTTCACGTTACCAACATAGGGAAACATTCAAACTTAAGGGATAATATACCGAACAATATAATCAAATATATGGTAAATTACATATTAGATTGAATTATATAAACCACCACTTAACGACTCACAAACAACTTCAAACAACACAAGATACAACACAACAACATATTATGCAACTTTGAAATGTACCTTAGACAAATGCGTATGCATGTGGTACCATTGGAGCAGAACTTCGAACTTAAAAATGTTGCCAATTAATAGAGGCGTCAACAACAAGGCATAAGCCTTCAACTTAATTTTGACAATCCAGACCAACTTACCGAGCAGCAGCTCCAACTTAAATATTGTTATGTTTGCGACTCAATTTAAATGCTAAACAACAACAATGATAATTACATAGAAAAATAACAACATTCTACTTTGGCCATAGCCATGCAACTGGTATTCTTGCCATGAAGAAGGCACTACAATATAATCCACAACCAACAACTTCACAACTTACAACAAACAAACACAACACAAGAGCAACCACTTATACCGCATTACTAATTATCTACTAGAACCCTATTATGTTTGCCTCTTACTGACTGTTATTATTCCTCTGTTAATTTCCTGCAAAACTGTCAGTAAAACAATTCATCAAAACCTGTTATCAATACTACCTTACTGCTACTTAATTATCCTCATACTAATTCATCACAATATTGATTCAATTACTTATTGTGGTTCTAATTCAATTAATTAAGTCTCTAGTAATTAGTTACTTAATTTAATTATGTTTCTGAATTAAAACTAAGGTATCAGTAAGCATGCTACACAACAGAAACCACGAAGCAGAAACCAAATTTCCAACATAACCAGTGTGACCATTGTCACACTTGTGACCTATGACGATCATCCCAGGGAAGTGGCGAGCGTCACGCTTCCCAGATAGACGTCAGGCATTTGGGATGGTCCTCCCACAACCAAAACCTATGTTCTTTTCTGTTTCTCTCATTCTTCTTCTGTCTTTATAATTTCTTCACAGTTTCATCTCAAACTAATTATACAATCAACCCAGTACAGAAATTCAACAACAACTCAACATACTCATACACAAACAACACTGAATAATCCGTTTATGACTAATTCAACAACACAATTCAATTCTCTTATTCAACCAAAACATTATAACATACTGACAGAAACAATCTATACACCCAATCCCACATGTATTCATCATATATCCCGATTATAGAGTTAGAACCCCACCCTTACCTTGGATTAAATGCGACTCTAACTCTTTGATCGAAAACCTAGATTTTCCTCTCCTAAGCAATTTCACATAACCTCTTCCTCAAATTCTTCTTTTTCTTACTTCACTGATAACCTATTTTCCATAATCTAATTAACTTATGATTTTCTTAATATTAATAATTTTTATTGGGCCTAAACCATACACCCCCACTCTTTACTACTTTTATTCACAAACAAGCCCACTTAAAGGAATAGTATAATTCTACTATCAACCCACAACTTAATCAACTTAATCAACTCCAACTAACAACGACACAACTTAAATTGACTTAATCGACTTATTCAACTAAAACCGACTTAGCAACTCAACACAATTCCGACGATCAACACAAATCAATACCAAATATACAACAATATTTAATTAAATTAATAATTAAATAATAGGGCATTACAATTCTCCCCCACATAGGATATTTTCGTCCTCAAAAATCTTACCTTGCGCAACCAACTCGGGATAAGATTCCTGCATCTTGTTTTCCAACTCTCACGTCATCCTCTTCAGTTGCTTCCAGCCAGACTACTTTCACCAACGCAATCTCTTTGCCTCTTAAAGTCTTCATTTCACGATCTGCAATTTGTAAATGCATCGTTTCAATAGTAAGACTATCTCGTACTTGCACATCATCCATACTAATCACATGAGATGGATCTGAAATGTACTTTCGAAGTTGCGGTACGTGAAATACATAGTACAAATTCGAAAGATTAGGTGGTAAAGCCACTCTATAAGCAACATTTCCAACTCTATCTGAAATCTGCTAAGGACCAATAAAACAAGGAGTGAGCTTCTTAGACTTTAATGCACGCCCAACACCAGTTACATATGTAACTCTAAAA